>JAAKBH010000277.1:600000-1097500 GCA_019776075.1 Amaranthus palmeri
TAGTGTTGAAGATGATGAGGATCTGACATATAGGAAACATCGTTTACCTGACCATTATTGGTCTATAAGTCAATAATAATAATAATAATAATAATAATAATAATAATAATAATAATAATAATAATAATAATAAGATTAAAACTATAGAAATTGAATTTTGTCTCAGTTAAAGAAAATACTGTATTTCTCATACTTTTTTTTATCTCAGTCTATCATGTAATATGAACTCATAAGACTAACAATAGTACAAGAACTAATAATTAAAACTAAAAGTATACTTCCTCTGTTCCACTATATATAAACTGCATTTTACTTTTTACGCAATCTAATGTGTTATTTTTTATCCTTTATATATTAAGTTATGCTTAATTAAAAATTATAAAAATTTGATATTATAAAAGTATTCGAATAGATGAAGATCTCACTTTACTACAGTTTTTCGAACAACTTAGCTGCAATATATAAAACAAGTTTATAAGATGAATAATACTAATAACTTTAATTAATTAATTATTAATATAACGACTATTTTAGAACGGATGAAATATATGTTAACATAAAGCTAATACCATAGTCTTTTAGGAATTGAGGGAGGAATGACATATACTTCTTAGAATTAATACTAGTTTTTTTCATACCAGTAATTATTTTTTTTTTAATTATTACAGTTCGTGTGATTATTTGTACAGAATTAATACAAATAATTATTTTTTAGATACAAATAATTATTTTTTAATTATTATTGTTCGTGTGATTTATTTGTACAGAAAACAGTGGTGACAACAAAAAGCGTAGAGTACATGCCTTTCTTTCTTTCATTTTTCATGTTTTTGAATGGAGCAACTTGGACTTTTTATGCTGTGCTTCGTTGGGATTTTTATCTTATGGTAAGTCTATGACTTCCCTTTCGTATTTTAAATATCTATTTAAATATTCGCTCATCTTATACTCAGGCTCATCTCATTCATTTTTGAACCCCAGAGCAAGATATAAAAAAGCCTCTAAAAATTGAAGGTGTAATGAATAATAAAATACTCCTTTTGATTTTATGTCGATATTTGAACTACTTTATAAAAAGCACTAATAACTCATACTCCTATTGCATAGCTATAACGGCTCGTTTGGTAAGTGGTAATAAACAGTGATAATAGAAATGAAAAACTAGTGTAATTTTGGTTGAAAAATCTCTTGGCTAACTAGATGACCATGTTTGTCCAACTTAAATCATCTTATTTTCTTCATAAAGTTCATTCGAATGCATTACCATTAGGAGACCTGGTATAAGGTGGTAATGGAAATTTGTAAACAAAAAAACTTTTTTATGATTAAAATTTCATTACCACCATTTAGTACCACTAATCAAACGGGCCGTAAATGTAAACTAAATCTAAATTTACTTAAGTTAATATCAGTCTTGTACATGAAAATAATTTTTTTTTGACTCTAAACAATTTAGATTCCCTGAAAAATAACTCACTTTACCCTTACCAATCAACTACCATACTTATACTAATATTCTAAATTCAGCTCGTTCATACAACTTAACACTTACTCAATTATTTAAACATACAAAGTGACAAGAAAATTGATGAAATGTTGAACAGGTACCAAATGGGATGGGATGTTTACTAGGGGCAGTACAATTAGTGTTATATGCTATTTATAGAAAGGCTAAACCTTCAAAGGGTGATCACATGTCACAAAGATTGATAGATCAGGAAGCTTGACAACCACCAATTCTCATTTCTTCTAGAAGTCAACACTCTTGAGCAATCTCATTATGCTCATAACATCATTTCTTCTCTTCTATGGATTGGTAGACATGTATTCTTTGATTTTCCAAATACTTGATTTCTTAGAGATAAGAAAACATACTTGTATATGATTGAGGATTCCCTCTTCATAAGGATTTTGATGGGTGTGTATTGCATTTTGTACTACAATGTATTATTGATGTAATGTAAATAAAGATGTATTCTTGCATAAGTTTATGTGTAAGAATGAGTAGTAGGTTTGAGGTAAAGTACAATGTGATCGCCTTATGGGTATCGGAGTAGAGGTAGCGACAAAAAACGTATTGTTTTGATGCAACGGGAGGGAGAGAACAACGGGTTTATGAAATGGCTTGATAAAGTAGAGGTAGATGACGCTTTGAAGAAAGTAACGAAAATCAAGTAGTGAATCCCGACAGCTTTTTATTGAGGCTTAGAAATATTTAGAGTGGATGGAATCCACGATGAGACATCAAAGCCTGTCCAAGAAGAAGTGAAGTGTCATGGTGCATGCTTTTTGTTGATGACGTTATTAAGTGACAAATAACTAGAGATGATACACAAAGCTAATTTGGGGATATGAGGTGGGTATTCAATCGAATGCTTATGTCGGAGTAAGACTAAAAATGTGTTTGGTAAATGACTTTGTTTAACTTTTTGTTGACTTTGGCTTTTTGATTGGAAACTATAGGCTATAAACAATCTCCTAAGTTGGGATTAAAGTTAATCCGTCATGTTGAAGTAGTCTACAACAATTGTTTACGATAATTACTCATGTTGAATTATTTTAGTTCCTACGGGTTATGCCTATACCCAATCTCGTAAGTTGGGATTTAAGTTTTGACGTTATTGTTGTTACATACTTCATTTGTGTTTTATTCTTCAACACACTTTTTTTAAATGGTCGTTTTGTTTATTATGTATAATGTCTTTATATCATTTAATCCTTGTGAATTATCAAATATTTACAACATTACCACAATCACACACTAAGAATTAACATTTTTGATGTGTCAAACATTTTTCGCGTGACTAAAAAGAAATGATCCCAACACATGCAAAAGAAAAAAACACAGCCCAATCTGATATTGACGTTTCACAAGTCATTTATTAACTCTAATTTATTATAGGATTACAACTATTCTTGTGAGAAATCGTCTTTCAATGAGAGGACCTTAAAAAAGGAGCTCCACTAATGGTACAAACCAACTAAACAACCATCCTTGGACCGTAAAAAGGTAGTCTTAAAACAATTTGTTACTCTGATGTCATTAAGTGGCTCCACTTAGGCCGAGTTCAGAAAGGTAGAAACCTCGGAGGTACCCAACCTTAAAACAAGAATTGAAATACATTACAAGGGTGGAATGATGGTCTTTAAATCTATAAGTATGTAGGAGTTTCAAAAGGTGCACATCAGACGAGCAAAGTGCTTAAATAGATAATATAATTATACAACAAAAAAAAAATTGAGGGGACAGTGTAAGATAAATATTCAATTACCAAGGAATTTAGACATAGCTATTAATTTGTTCAATGAAACATGAAATCTAGCCAAACAGCTGATACAAACATACAAAAGAAAACAAACCAGAGATCACCAGGATGTAGCGACTCATAAATGGCCTCTGCCGCCACAGTCGGAACACATGATGTTGCCTGTACCTCCACAACCTACAAAGCGAACACTACATTATCAAAAACATTGTCCCGTATCAAAAGAGAGGAGGGGACGGAAGGTAGACAATGATCTTAAAAAGGCGATAGGACACAAGAAAACTGTAGCCAAACTCTAAGATATTGTCACAATGTGCTAAAAGGCTACAGACTATACTAGATATTGTGGAAAATTTACAAAAAGCTAGCTATTCTCATTATAGATGTCATTCAAGGGACCACAGAAAGCCGTAGAGCCAGAATCTTTGAATCATCTAAGTACTCTTAAGCAACACAATTTCGATGATAACCCCGTCAATGTTTAACAGACAAGACACACCTGCATTACTATTCTAGCCCCCATAACTACATGTTCGTTCTCCTTTCCTAGAATTTGAAAATCATGCTTAAATACTTGGAAAAACATACCAGAGCTTCTCTACCGCACACCAAACCTTCTCATGAACTCACATCAATGACGAGAAAGGGACTTTAAAATTTTGTATTTGGATTTATATGTTAAAAAAGTACAATAACGTTCCATGATAAAGAAATACACCTGTGGCCACTGCCTCCGAGCTATGTAACCATAGAAGGGGGCATGGACATCAGCTTTACAAATAAAACTTGAGGAAAGTAGGAAACACAACATTAATTTGTTAAAATCAAGAGAAGAAAAAGCCAGAAATCCCATGTTTACTTCGAAATGAAAGGTGTGTCTGATGACTTAGGGCATCAGCATTCACTGTTTTAATGCCCTCATAGATATGATGATATCATGATCGATTGATAGAAGTAAAAGAAGTTAGATCTGAAGTTCCTAGCCAACACCATCCTGGAGAAACATATAAGCTTCTTATAAAAAGTTGTACCATATGAAATTTTTTATTTCATACTTCAAAGGATAGTAATAGATGAAACACTTTTCTCTGATTACTTCTGCAATGACTTAGGGTGTGCTTGGTGAAGGGTTTTATTGCTTGGTGTTTCGGTTAGCTTTTAGTTGGTCAAACAGCAAAAAAAGTGTTTGGTAAATAGCTTTTAAGTCAGCTAAAAACGTGGTTTTTAAGCCAAAACTAAAAATTGCGAATTGACTATATGATCAACTCTTATTCTAATGTACAACCAACAGTCAATAACAAATTTTACTGATCATCTCCATAGCAGACGGCTTAAACACACGAATACTTTTAGGCTCAGCTGGCCAAATCAGCCAACAGTTGCGGTCAACAGCTCTAACCAATAGTTATTGCCAAACATACCCTTAAACAAAATCCCTTGCTAGCTTCCATATTCGACAGATGGATACAACACTCCGTCAAAATCCATCGGAACAACATAAAATAACAACAAAATAGCAATCATCTATCAAAATGGCCGTCAAGCTTCCTAGTTCAGAAATGTTCTTACCTAGGCAACGAACTTTGACGACAATGCCTTGGCACTCTAAAATAGAATCAACATACAAGCCAGAACCAACACAGGTTGTACAAAGGACTGCGCCTTTAGCTTGGCAATTACCACAATGAGGTCGATCACCTATTTCTTTCTTAGTGACTGATAATCCAACAGGTTGTTCAATTATTTGCTCTGGAATTTCTTTATCATAGCAAAAATGAGATTCTACACTAATAATCCGGCGTTGCCCATCAACTGCAGAACATGAAACTCCCTGCAATTGAGCGTCAGTTATAAAATTGCTATGTGATCAACAAAGGATATGAGAAAATCAATGAAGATAAAACAAACATCATTAAGCATCAAATTAGCGGAATTACATATGTCTACAATCCAGTAATATACGATTTCCTGTGGTTTTTACGCTCCTTGTTTTCATACATTGACTACTACGCAAATGCAACACCAATATTGCTATATAATCAAAACCCAAAAAATCAATTATTGTCACAACTTTGATCGAGCATTATTGGATCATCAGAGTGCAAAATCATATATATATATGCAGATTTAGGTATGAATTTCACATAGAAGATCGAAAGTCTCAAAGACCAGCCCCCAAACCCAAAATTTAATTTATTTTTCTAGGTACCACAACTGAAGCATCAAAATTCAAAACCCTAATATTCGATTCCGACAATCAATCGATTAAGTTAAAATTAAGAGAGAAAGAAAGTAAGAGACTAACCCTTGAAAAGGGGCAACGCGTAAGAGCTCTGTAATGAGTGTTGTTGCCATTTCTGAAGGTAACAATGGAAGCTTTAAGGTGATGGATAGAGGAAAGTGACGATATTGATTGAAATACTTCAGCAGCAGAAGCAGAAGAAGAAGAGGAAGATGAAGAACGGATTGTTATCTCCATTTGCAATTAGAATTGCAGATCAACAATAATCCTTCTTTTCATAGTTTCTATCACCGGAAATTAACTAACGATCAGTTGAATAGATTTTTTTTTTTTTTTGAATGGAATTTTTTTTTTTTTTTTTTTTTTTTTTTACAATTTTAGTCATCTCTTTTAAAAATTAAAGTATAAAAAATGTTGAATATAATTAATTAGAGAAATTTATATTTTTTAGTAGCCACTTAAAATATAAATAACAGTCATATTTTATACCATACCCTTTAAATCAGTAAGGTTGAGACTCGAGATTGTGTCTATGTATAGGGCTTGAGTTTATGAATTGAATTTGGTTTTATAATCGAGTTTAATATGAATAATAAATGTAGATTAAATTGATTTTTTAATTGAATTGAGATTCAATACTTACCAGTAGAATATCGCAAATTGGTTTAAGATGAATCCAATTAGGTAATAGACTTATAAGCGCATGTTTAAATTTAATTTGATGCGAGCAAATGAAAAATTTCCAAACCAGATAGGAAAGTGATTTTAATAAAACCGTAACGAACCAAACGACTCTTCTGACTTTGGAAAAATTTGGATCTAGAACAATTTCACCATGAATATCTATTATTTATGTGTATCATAAAATTTCACACTTTTTATTCTAGTCTGCCTTACTAAATTTTTCACCTTTATTTTCTACTTTAATGCACTCTTTTTCTAATCTCTTTTACAAATTTAACTAAGCTTTTTATCTCATATAAATATTTCTCCAATTCTTTATGGGTATGAGTTGCCGGTGTTTTCCCTCCTTAGACTCTGATCATAATTTTCTATGAACGAGATACTTTGGATATGAGATACTTTGGATATGATAATAATGATAAATATTTCTCCAATTACATAGATGTATAAAATAACAAATTATCCACATTTAATAGTTTTCCCACCAGTATTTATTTACTTAATTTGATGGGATAGTTTGTTAGAAAAAAAGTGTCTTCAAACAATTTTGGTTGTATATAACGAAAATATTTCAATTATAATAAGTAGATGAACGAAATGCACAGGTAATGAATTTTCCTTTTTGTTTACTTTTGCGTTTAAATGATTTTTAATTTTTGAAAAATCAAACTTTTTAGTTAGATCAAAGATTAGAATTAATCAAAGTCAAATTAGACACAACTAAAGGTACTAATTCAAATTTAGATCAATTTCAAGTCAATTCAAACCAAATTTGTGTCCACATTTGTTCATAATTGTAAATCAATTTTTAAGTCAGATCAAATTGAGTTTAGTTCAAAAGTCGAGTAAATATCAGATTATCAAATCTATTTTGAACACCTCTAACTGCAATACACAATGAACACCAGCAAAAGAAACGGCTCCAAGAATAGCGTGCACCTCGTATAACTTCAGACGAGTCGAGCTCTCAAGTTAGAAACAGCTTCAATGTCGCGGAGCAACTGTCATTCCAAATTTATTGCTTCATCAACCTATAATCATGTTCATTGTTCATCATGTGTACAGGTCATGTTTAAAATTGCAGTACTGATGTACTATACACCTGCTGCTGCAAGTCTAATACCAAAAGCATACAAATTACAAGATAACTAACATATAGCCATAAAAGCGAGACGAGACCCAAACCGAAATGAAAAATATGATAAAAACAAATTTAAAGCGTTTCCTTGCTTGACTTTGGAGCCAAAAATATTCCTTATCACCAACAGGAAGCACCATCAGCTATGAATGCAGGGCACAGGGCAGTGAAAGCGAATCAATCAATCATCTCTGTGAATTATGTCCATTGTTGATGTAGTATACAGGCTCAAATTCTGATTCCTGCCCTCAGATTATGCAAATTCCATCTATACTACTATGCCGTGCTGGTCCACAGTTCGCCTGCACAGATATTGGATATCGGATTTAATAAGAATACATCGATATATACATGTAAATAAAGTAAAGAAAAGGCCAAACATACAGAACTGCTGAGCACATGAAACAATCAGACCACTTTGTTCAATAAAATTAGGTGGAAAAGAGATGATAACTAGCACATTCCAAAAACCACATATTCCCATCACTCATATTCCGGTTCATTGATGTTCATGTATAAGAAAGGACTAACAAAACAATAGTGCAAACCCACTTGCGCCACAACAAAAATAATGTCGAAACTTTAATCTCAATGGATTGGGTACGGGTACATGAACCAGTAGATGTCGGTTGTCCACATGAATTCTTCTTCACCATTCATTTTGATATTCTATCGTCTCAGCTATTATGCTTCTCAACTCTAAATAATCAAATTTCTTCCTTGCAAATAGGATGCAAATTGTTTTTTCTCAAGTACTATTTGAAACAAATCCCAAAACCTTATCAATAAACCAAAGAACACCACCAAAAAATAGGATGATATTATCATGTACACGAAAAAAGTATCACTCAGTTAGAGAATACATACTAGAACATAAATATGCTAATAAGGGACAGATTTAGTTACAGTGAAAAAGAAAAAGGTTGTGGACATCTGACAGACTAGTCACATTGAAAGCCTGAAAGCTGGATGCAAAATTGCCCGACATTTATGTATTTACCCCAGTCTCAAACACAAGCCAAAATGTTCATTCCATTCGAAATTAGGCAATCTACAAATTACTATGTCTTCAAATGTATATTCTGAAATCTATAAGCAATCAGCAAGCAGACAATGCACGGAGATTGATTGGAGTCTACTTGCATAAATCCAAGATCTGGGATCCAACACCAAAAGGAGTAATATAATACAAGGCAAGTACTCAATCTCTCATGCACAACAGTAGAAATGAATGTGTCTTTCATGTTGTATCAGTACAAGCCGATTCTCCATCGGAAAAAGTTGCAAGGTGCAATCATATGAAATCTCCTCTCAAAATTAACAGATATCCCTTTGAAAGGGGGTACTTTATTGTAAAATACCAATCAACACAGTTAGTGCACTTGCTTCTGTTCCCAAAAATTTCACTCAAGTAATGAAATACATACAGATTGTTAATTAAAGGTCTGTAAAGCAACAGTACAAAGATTTCTAGCACCCTGCAATTCCTATTTGTCATCGCCTTTTCCATATAACAATACTGTAAACTTTTCCACAAAATTAATAGCCGATCGAGCTCTAAAAAATTCAGCAAACATTTTACACAAGGAAATTATTTATATCAGCAGGGATACAGATTAAACTGTTCACAAGACAACAATAGCTTCATTAATAGTGGCATTTGGTCATCACAGCATAAAGTGACAAGTCTAGGAAGCACAAATATACCTCAGGAGACACATCTCTTCAACTCCCATTTTTCCACAATGAAATGGTCTTCTAAGAACAAATAGTTTTCTGGCTATTGGTTATGCCATGTATCAAACTTAAGGGTTATAGTTAGACTTCCTAGAATCATAAGTATCCATTAAAAAACCCCTGAGAACCTGTAAGCTTATAAAAGTATTCCATCAAATCTTCCCATTTCTGTAACTGTACAAGTTATATATATTCCATCAAACGCTATATGTGTAATAATTCATATGTAAATCCAAAAGAATACACAACAGGAAGCCAACCCATGTATTCCTCAAGGAGCAAACGAGAAAAATTTCTCCGTTAAGTAGTACAATTTCAAAAATATGCATATAGATTATGTTATCAATCCTCATCATAACATAGTTATTACATAACTTTCAAAGAAACTGAAGTAATACAAGTAATTCATTGTAAAAAATTATCTAGGAACAAAGTGGATAGCTTAATCTAACCTCATGCCACTCCGAAACTCTGGAGCTTATCACAATGTGGAGTTGGCAAATTACGACTCCATTGACGGCGTTGGAGTTCAACATGGCAGTAGCGTCCAAGCAAGTTTTTGTAATCCTGAATAACATTTTCCTCCAGATTTTCTCTCGCCGCGCTTCCTATAGGGTAGCTGCGATCGAAGTCTGGAGACTTCACATAAAACTCAACCCCATACTCCTCAGTCACACGAGGAAACTGATAAGAATAGTTTCTTTGCAGAGAGTATTCGGGCTCTGAGAATGGCAAATAAGCAAGCAGCAAGATCAACAAAAATGGCACTAATTGTAAAAACACCATGAAATTAGGTCCTCCACCATTACCATCCGTCCTCTGCTGAGTTCCCATTCCCCTAGTCCTATAAACATGACTCGTACGGAACATGTCCGATTGACCAAAAAAGGCCCTAAATATCTCATCAGGATCAAACCCTTCATCAAAAAACTCATTGTGAGTCCCTCGCCTCCGCCTCCGAACATTATGCTGTTGATTGTACTCAAACTCATCTACTAACCCAGTTTGATCATACTGTCTCCTTGAATCTTCCTCGCTCAAGCACTTAAAAGCCTTGCAAACCTTCTTAAACGCATCCTCAGCACCGGGGGCTTTATTCTTATCAGGGTGAACCTTCAAAGACAATTTCCTATAAGCCTTTCTAATCTCTTCTACTGAACATGTCTTCTCTACACCAAGTACGGCATAATAATCCCTATTTTTGTTAATCTGCTTAATCAATTTGACATGTTCTTCAGTATAATTTCGTTCCCCATTAGAAACCTCAGGAGCAGGGGTAGTAGCCGATGAAGCACAATTTCCGTTCCGATTACCATGGTTTCCATTCTGAGAAGAACCAGGTGCGGAAGAATCCATATTTTCACAAGCAGCAATCAAATCATCAACAGATAAAGTGTGATTAAGGCGTTGCGCAATCCTAATGAATTTAAGAGCACGATCTTTATTACCAGATGCAATCGCTTCCTTAGCAATTCCAATGCACTTCAACGCCTCATCCTTGTTACCATCCATCGTTCTACAAAACACCCAATTCAATTGAAACCCTAAAAATCAAAAACCCAGAAACCCCCAAAAGTATAACTTACGCAAAGTTCCTCTAACCCCCCAAATTTATTAAATCAGAAGAAAACACAAAATTCTAAGCTGCGATCGAAAAAAGAAAGATAGATCTAACTACCATAAACCGATCAAGTTGACCTTAAATTTGGGGATAAAAAGGTAGAATTAGGGATTTTGATTAAAATTAAAAAGTATAACTAGTAAAAAATGATGAAATTAATTGGGAATTAAAGAAAAATAGAAGTATAAGATTAGAGAAGAATTTGACTTACCTTACAAGACGATGGAGAGGATCAAGAATCTCCAAGAGAAAAGACTCCTCTAGTCCTATTTATTCGTGCAAACTTCACTTAATTGGAATTTTGCAAATTCATATTCAATCGGATTTTGTTTGGTCATACTAGAAACAAACTAGAAACTCTAAGACATTGAAAGATGATTTAATTAAGAAAAAATTATTTGAATAATAATTAAATTTTTGCTGATTTTTTTCTATAATAAAATTTTAATTTAGGAGTATTTTTATGATAATCTACTTTTTTTTTTTGAGAACTTTTTGATATAGTAATTTTTATTTTAAAAAATTAATTAAAATAAAATTTCGAAAAAAATATTATAAATATAAAAAAAAAAAAAAACTCTAATTGTTTTTATTATTCAAATTTATTTTGTAATTTTACATTAGTTTTTAGCTTAATTTTTTGGTGAGTTATCTACTATAGTCATTTATCGGGTTACCTAAATTTACTCTAGACAGATATTCTCTAAAGTTGAGATTATTCATGGTTTAACAATAGCTGTATTATAGGACAATCATGAAAAAGTTAGATTTTCCAAATAATTTTTCTATTAATTATTTAATAATCCACGTTTATTATTTTATTTTCTTTTCAGTATTCGGTTTTTGGAATACCAAAAAAATTTAAAAGGTTTTCACATTTTAGTTAGTGTTTTTAAAATCATGTCCAAATTTGAATAATTTTTTATTCAATATAAAAAACATGTTATACAAATTTGAAAATTAAAAAATAAAAAAACAAAAAATCACAATATTATCCATAGGACTCTAAGTTAGTACTTTTTAAAAACAAAATAATTATCATTACCACTTGATACCGTCTTTTTAAATAGTAATACTCCTAAATAATAATGAATTTTATCAAAAAATAAAAAGATTGAAATAGACAAAAATGATCATAGACTAAAAGTAGTTTTTCTAAGCAAATTACATTGAATTTTCATTACCATTTCTACCATCTAATACTAACTACCAAACGAATTGTTAGAGTACATAAAAGGGTTCTCATTTGAGATACAACAGATTTACTGATGAGATACAACATTCAACTGTCATGGTTATCAGCCCAGTGTCCCACATAAAAGGTTCTCATTTGAGATACAACAGTTTTACTAATGAGATACAGCATTCAACTGTCATGGTTATCAGCCCAGTGACCCACATAAAGTCGGGGTCCAGAGAGGAAGAGATAAAAGACAGATCATGCAACATTGAACTGTAACTAAAAGAAATGCACAGAACACGCGTGCTATTACTGATACTAAACCATAGAAATTTGCAAGTTGCAACTAATCTACATTACAATTACAGGCTAACAGGAAATCAGTTTAATGGTTTGACATCCTCTTCGTCGATCTCTACAGACGAAACATGAATTTCTGTGTCATTCTCTTCGCCTGTAGTCGCTTCTGCGGTTGCTTTGGCATTTGAGCTTTGAGGTTCATCAGCATCAGCTTCAATGGCTTCGCTGTCACCTGTAATTTTTCCCGTATCCTGTGAAGGATCTTGCAGCTGCATAACATTCACAAAACCGCCCAACATATTATAACCTTTGTGATTCTGAATTTTGGTTTTAGACTACGATTCCTGTCATTCCGTTGGTGTGGGATTTGAGAAAAAACATTGAGTAACACCTTTGTTCGGATTGTCTAAAATACTTGATACTTACCCCCAGGTTTCGCAAACTAGCATTCACGTCTTCCTGTTGCTGCTGGAGTGTTGTTCTCAGTCCTGAAAATTCCTAAAAGCACGAAGGGAGAAATTTAAGCAAAGAAAAGGTATTTGAATCAGAAAAACATGAATACTTACTGAGCGAAGTTGATCCACTTCGATATTCAAAGATTTTTGGAGTTCGACAAGTTCCTGAAAACAGAGATAAGCATTGTAATAATGCCCCCACGCATTGGACTGAATAGCCAACTGATCTAAGTTATATACAAGTGTAGATAAGGCACAGAAATCAGAACAAAAGCTTTCAATAAAACATGGAGTTGAAGTATCTCATGTAAAGCTGTGACGAAAAAGCAAGGCTTGGACCACCCATCATCAAACGATACCAGAGATGAGTGAAGGAGACAAATCGAAGGAATGGAAAATGTAGGAGAATATAACAGATAATTAGAAAAAGAAATATTATTGTAATCGAAATGAAAAGAGAATCAAGAAAATTTGTATTAGCCATTTAGTAAGATGTGAACTGCCACTCGAAAGCAGTATTCAGTAATCACCAATGATACAAAGTCTCTCTCTCTCTCATAAAATATTTCCTGTTCTTGTCTTTTGTTCTATCCTTTTGTTTTCTGATCACTTCTCCTTTTCAAGGCAGGCTCGACTATCATCATTAACTCTTGCAAGTCATCAACAATCCCAACGTTTATCCAATAAGTACCCCCAGAATCATTACACTTGGTATTAGAACCACACATTCCTGGAAACTGGCCCCACACATGGTGCAAAAATGCGATAAGCATTAGCAAATAGCTACACCATGACAGGATCACAAAATACTGGACGGAACCATGAGATATCATCGAACCGGCCTAAAATGCAGTCTTTTTACACTTTGATATGTGGTAAATATCGGTTCGGTAAGTTTGAAAACCTAAGGAAGAGGTCACAGAGGTCACCCTTCCTTGAGTCGAACCAAAATTTTCCTCAAAGCCAACTTGAGCTTGAGTGGCTGATAAGGGTAATTCTTGAAGTTGGGAATATAAGGAATATCAGCTAACCTTATAAGGTATCCTCAGTATCAAAAGGATGAGATTTCATAAGGGAAATACTTGAAGTTGAGATCAGAAGGATTTGCACTAGAGCTTTTTTACTCTAGTTATCTTACAGATGGTTCTTAGTCAACAAGCATTTCAGCTTTCAACATAGATTACTCAACAAAAAAACAGTTTTGAACAAGTATCAAGTATTTGTAATCAATGAATTGCATGACATACTTAAAGAGGCAAAAGAGTTTACCATAGTGGATTAAAGGCACTATTTCATCAATTTCAACTTAGAGAAAGAGATTCACAAAAAATCATTTCGCGCTCACAAAGGATACTAAGAATTCTAAGTGACGCCCTTTGGGCTAAAGAATGCACCAGCTACATTTCAATCCCTAATGCATGAGGTATTCGAACTCTTTCTTAGAAAAAGTATTAGTGATTTTCCATATCTTGAACTATAGCAAAGACGAATTGTGCCATGAGGAACATTTGAGTGTGGTATTGAGTATTGACTCAATATCTTGTTCATTTAACAGATGTTAATAGAATCCCAAAATACTTGGTAAGTTGGTATACAAAAATTACTCTCCTTTCTGCTTTCACTACTGTTAGTTTGTCACTAAAACTTTCATACCTCTTTTTAGTCTATAAAAAACTGTAAAGTTAATTGCTTCTCTGAAATGAAGCAAAATCTTCTGCGAATGATCATAAATTGTAAAATTGCCTAAACAAACGAAGTCTAGTACATAATAAATGCTCAAAGAACTTTTTAGATGATGAAGAAAAAGAAGAAACATTCAAATATAAATCCAGATGAGAATGCTCACATTGCGATAGCTTTCAACTTGAGTATTTAACTTGGACTTCCAATTATGCAAATCCTATACCAAAAATTAAGATTAAAGCTTTTTTTTGGAAAACAATAATAATCATGTTAAAAGTATGGTAAATTCACCTGTTTTAAGCTCTGGATCCTACCCAATAGTTCTGTTCTTGATTCATTCAACTCCTAACAAACCAATCATCATCACACCCGATATCTCGCTCAATCAAAAACAAAAAGAAGATCAATTTTTTCAATTACAGTGAAATTTATAAAATGAAAAGAAAATACCGCAAATTTAGCTTGTGTAGGAGCCAAATTCTGTTGATTCTGGACGAAATATATAAAAACAGAAATTAGGGTTTTGCCACAAACTTAAAATTATCCATAAAGTTAGAATCAAAGAAATTATGAAGAAAAAGAAGAAAGATATATCACCGAGTCGTCAATAGGAGAAGTAGATTCGTGTTTCTCCATTTGAATGCAGGAATTTCAGAGGTTTATAGTACTGAAGCTGAATCTTCGCTCAAAGTTCTTATCCGAGAACAGACAATATTCCCAGGCAAATTCAAAAATTGAATCGGCCGGGAAAACGAAGTCCATAAAGGGGTCTTTAGCATGTTTGGATTCGAGTTGAGGTGTTTGTTCGGATCATCGAGTTAATTTCGGGTTAGTTTAAAATTGGATTTTGTGTTTACATTGATTTTTACATAACTGTAAATTCATTTTTAAGTCAGGTCAAATCGGATTTGGTTATAAAGTCGGATGTCTATCGAATCATTGGGTCTGTTTTGAATACCTCTAGATTCGAGGAAGGGAATAAAATTTTAGTATTTGTTGTTTAGATTAGAGGGAATATGAATAGAGAGTGACTAAAAATGAAAAACTTTCTAACAAAAATGTATATGAGATTTACTTTTATTTTTTTCTTTCAAGTTCTAAATATGACAAATGTAGGATAAGATTTTTTTTATCATTGGAATTTCATCTTAAAAGTCTCTCCTTACAAGTACTATTATGTGTCAAACAACCCCTTAAGGGACCATTACAGTCGCATTTTGGATTTTATCTTGAAAAACAATACATGTTTTAAATGAGACAAATCAATTCTAGCTCTTGCAAGTATGTAAAGCACTAAAGCTTACATTCGTTTAAGGGACGTACATTCATGGGTCAGTCTAGTTAAACTTAAATTTTTTATTGTGTAGACTCAAATTAAATAGATATATAAGATTGATTTAGAGTTCAAACGAAGGTTACGATATGATCATAATAAATTTGTAATAGGTTTAAACTAATCATGAGTTCAATAACGAAGTAGTTTGTAATTGTATTAGTATTATTAACTTTGTTTCTTAAAGTTGTTTATTCTCCCTATATTATAGTCTCCATCTTAACTTGTAGTAACTACTCTACCATTTGTCTCAATTTTACCCACGTAAAACGAGTGAAATTTACTAAAAAGAAAATTAGATAAGATAACAAGAGAAAAAAACAAATAGATAATATGAATGAGTAGTTAAGATGTATACAAAGTCTAAATTTATAGAAAAGATTAAAAGAATAAAAATAAAATAATTGTCAAAAATATTATAAATTAATAAAACAAATAAAAATAAAAAATTGTGCAAAATAAAATGCCAATAATTAAAAAGAAACATTATCTTTGAAAATTCTTCGCAATGATAACATCTTGTGTTTCTTATGGCTATATAGCCTATAATGATAATAATATGAGTCCCACTATTTTTCACCCTTTTTATTCCATGAATGATGAACCCATTTTCTCCTTGCCTTTTCTCATCCTATTCATTTTCAATTCACATTTTTAACAATTAAAAACATACTTAGATTACTTACCCTATTATTTCCGGACCCTAACCATAATTTATCTATGCGCGAGATACATTGAATTTGATGATGATGACTTACCGTAATATTCTCCTATACTCTACTCGCAAGTTTTTGATTTTGCCACTAATTGAAAAAAAAGAGATGGGTTTGTAAGACTATACCGAAAGAGTGAGTAAGAAAAAAATGATAAGTATTTTAGTCGGATTTTATGTTCGTGCGAGCATAGGTAAGAAAGAGAACATATGATTTACTTTACTCAAAAGGAGTACTAAAATCAATTGCTAATAGTAGAAGTTACTCATAAAGTTTATAAAGTGATGTATACACATTTCTTTTTTCGACGTGAGACAACTTGCATGTGCATAACAAATAGACATTATAGCCAATATAAGGATTACCGACCTCATTATAAAGACAAAATCTCAGGGAAGACCGTCTATCCTATAGACTATCAAAATGGGCCAGCCCATTTCCCATCCCATTAATTGATTTTTTATATTTTAAAAAAACAAATTAAAAAATAGAAAAAAAAATGATTTCCATAAATGATATACAGTTGGTTTACTTCTTTCTCTTTTTTCTCATCTTCTCATTCATTTCCATGGAAGAAAAAAAAATTAATTTCCATGGAAGAAAGAAAGACAAGAATCTACGATTTCTCATCTTCTCATTAATGGATGATATACTTTTAGTATATCTTCCTAGATTTTTTTGTTTTTTAATGGGTTTTAAACTTTTTTTAAGGGGTATTTTCAGATTTTAATGGGTTATTTAATTAGTATTTTCAGATTCTAGGATGAATTTACATTTGAAAGTTTACATTTTTTTTCTTAAGCTTCATCAATGGTGGTTTTTTAATATTTGCATAAGCTTCATCAATGACAGTTGGAGATGAAGATGCTGCAAAAAATCGAATGAAAACGGAGCAATGAAGATGAAGATCTATATGACCGACAATTATATTTGGAATTATAATGTACTATATTTGAGACTATAACATATTATATTTGGAACATTAAAGTAGTATATTTAGAACTATAATGTACTACATTTGAAACTGTAATGTAATATATTTGAAACTATAATCTAATGAGTTTGGAATTATAATGTATTATATTTGGAACTATATTGTACTATATTTGGAACTATAATATATATATTGAATTTGGGATTATAACAATATATTTAGGATTATAACATAATATATTTGTCGTTACAATATAATATATTTGGGGTTATAACATAGTATATTTGGGGTATAATAACTTATATTTGGGATTTCCAAAAAAAAAACTTATATTTGGAATTATAAAATAGTATATAATTTCAAATATAATACATCATATTTTCTATAAAAATGAGAAGAATGAATGTGTGAATTATCATTAGCAATTGGAAGTTAATGATGATGAATGGCGTTGGGAAGACAGTGAGGATACCATATTAGGCTATTAGCAATTATCAATTTATCATTAATGGCAGTTAATACATTTTTAGACAGTTATTACTTCTATTTCTTTTTCTTTTTAAATTTCCAAAAAAAAACAAATGTAAACTGCTGAAATCAGTTGGGCTGGGCCATGAGGATACCGTCTTTGCTATAGACGGTCTCTCATGAGATCTTCTGCATTATAAATGAACATACAACGGCCCATTAATTAAGATTAACCAACTATAAAGGCTCAACAACAAATCAAGCTTTGATACCAACACAAGATTTACAAATTTCATTAAGAAATGAATGCACTACAACATAATTTGCTTTTAGTAGGATATATTTAGCGACATTTAATTAAAATGTCGCTATTTCAAATTTCTTATAATGTATATAGAGAATTTAGTGATATTTATTAGAGCATTTAGCAGCAAATTAAAAAGTCATACTGAAACTTTTAGCGACATTATATTGTTTTAATACCACTAAATCCAATGTTGCAAAAAGTATTACATATGCCACTAAAGACCAAACTAAGTGTATCTAAATCACTTTATGATGAAACTTAAAATAAAAACCAATAATTATTACATTAAAAATATGAATTAGTGACATTATTTTAATACCACTAAACCAATGTTGCAAAAAGCTAAATTTGTTGTAGTGATACATAACTTTTTTGTCATCACTAAAATTATGTTTTTTTACATCTTTTTAGTTGAACTTTAAATTAAATTTCTTGAACTTTAAATTAATTAATTAACTAACTAATGTTTTACTTTACCTAACTTATTTTTGTAAACTTAAATTAAATTCATAATACTATATTTAGAAATAATGATTTCATTTAAAAATTTAAATTTGACTAAAATTTACTGTTTTTGAAATAAAATAAATACAAATTTCGACTTCAGCCGACTTTACTCATATTTTAAAAGTAGTTAACATTTTTAATTTGAGAATGACTTTTCAAATCTTATCATTCACAAAATCACCATTTATGATTTAATAATTAAAATTTATAATAATTTAAAAGGACTTCTTTAAAGACATACCCTAAAGTTATTTTAATATAACTTGTATATAGATTCCCAAAAAAAAAATAAAATAAAATAAAATATAACTTATATATTGAAATTTGAGCTAGTTGCTAGATCATTTAATAAGTTGATTTACTTTAGGGTCATTTGGGTAGATGAAAAGTAAAAAGTAACTATGCTATAAATTACTCTAGCAAAAAGCATTATGGGTTGGTTTTCTGAAAAGAGAAATAAGGTTTTATTATGGAAATTTATTTATTAATTAAAAGCACTTTAAAATTTTAAGAAATTAAAAGAGAGAAAAAGGAAATTAAAGGAAAAGGAAAAAGGTTTCATGTAAAGACGTAAAACTTTATTATTGGAGTCTCCTAAAGTTTCTCTTATTTGTCAAATAAATGTTCACCAAATCTATAATAAGACCATCCTAAAATTAAGACATTATCACTTTTAAGGTTTATATAATCACTTATTTTTTTCTCTGAAATGAGTTTATGTAATTACTTTATTGTAAGATTTATCTGATTATTTTTAAAGGCTATGTGATAAATTTTATTTTACTATGTGATCAGTTTTAAGCATATAGTATGATCATTTTAAAGCTAGACTTATATGATTACTTTTTAAACTTATGAAGATTATGTTTTGTGTGGTGGATTGGTGATGGATTTGAAATACAATTGATCACACAGTGGGCCGTGTCCTAAATATAGGACGGCCGCACAAGAGACTTCCTCATAAATGTTAGTTAGAACTTAGAAGTGTTGGCCGATTTAAGTAACTGAAAGTATTAATTATTAAACTAGCTATTTAAACCAACTGTTTAAGAGATATTAGATAAAAATTAATTGTTGGTTTTTTTACAGAGGTGTTCAAAACAAATTTAACAATCTAATGTTTATCCAATATTATAATCAAATCCAATTTAACCCGATCTCTAAAATAAATTTATAATCATGTAAAGATCAATATGGACACAAAACCCAAATTTAAACCAACTCGAAACACTTGCCCTAAAGTTAACCCGACATCCCAAATAAACATATCTTATTAACCGCTATTCATTAGAGAAAAAATAAATAAAAAACCAAAAATCAATTAAAAAGCTACTTCATATTGATATAAATAAGCTGATTTTGAACCCGCTGCTTATAATAGCGGGTTCAAAATCAACTGATCAAACCAATTAATAAAATCAGTTGGTCAAATCAGCTACTATAATCAGCTATTAGCTATTAGTTATCAGTTATTTGTCAAATACCGTCGTGCTGTCTTTTTTCATTCAAAAAAAAAAAATGAAGAGGAAAACATTAAAAGTGAGAATCTGGACCTAAATCCCGGGTCTTTTTTTAAGCCATGAAAGGGGCATAGAGTCTTTTTTGACGCAATCATGATCGCTTCACCAATCACCATTAATTATTCTGCATTGCAAACTCATAATCATAAGCAATGCCCTTTAATTATATTTTGTCCTTTCAAATTCATACCAGATTTACAACATTTTAATTTTGGTAATGGTCAAAATTTTAACAATTTTCAAAACTTATTAAATTATATTTTAAATATTAACAAATTCTTTATAATTCATCAGTCAAGGTTAAATGTAATTCAGTTGGTGTCTTCTCCTAATTACCTGAATATTATTTGAAGAAAAATCAACCAATAAATAAAAAATACTATAATAATCTTTTCATTTTGCTTTAAAAGTAGCGGGCTTTTAAACAACCATAAATAAGACTTAAATATACTTAATAATCATAAAAATAAATAAATATTACCAATGATATAAAACAATATATATTTATAAGCTACTCTTATAAGAGATCGTATCTCGGTGAAACGACCTTAAAACAAAGAACTAAATTGCTAATAGTTACTCCCTCCGAATCTTTTTAGTTGTCCCATTTTCTTATTTGACAAAGTCATATTAATTGTCTCATTTTCTTTTTTGTCTTTTTTTTTTTACCTATATACCCCACTTTTACTACTCCCAATACCCAACTACCACCTTTACAATTAACTTAATCAATTAAAATACCCAACTACCACCTTTTTAATGGACCCCACGCCACCCTTAATAACCGTAAAAACCCAAATGAGACATGTAAAATGATTCGGAGGGTGTTGGAAATACTTCACCTGTGACACAAGATCCCACATTGATAAAAAAGTGGGTTGTGGACTTGCATGAGCTAATCCTCCTATTGCCATATGGTTTTGGAAAATAATGAACCTCACCGAGTGTATATGCAAGTCAACGCTCTTGACCCGTGGGTTTGTGGGCCCGAGCCCACCGGTGTCCCGTGACCCCACGAGTGGGCCACGGTGAGATTATGTAACGAATTGTCACGGTCTAATAGAGGGAGTATTATATTAGATGGCTTAAGCTACTCAATGCATATATAAAGTGCATCTCACGATGAGACTGTCTTTTATAAGTATAACAGATGAATTTGGTTACATTTATTGGTGAGTAACAATTAACAAACCCAAGAGAAAGGGTGTATTAATACCGAGTAGTAATAAGGTGTACCAATTGGTAAAGCTATTAACTACTCCAGCTGTGTTCCTCAAAATCTCTTCTTTTTAACCTTCATTCTACTCCTCCTTACTCCTTACTTACTACTTAGTGCTTCATCCATTCATACTTTCTTTCTCTTTCTCTTTAATGGCTGCACTTGCTCCTACCAAATCAGCAGATGCTTCACACTTTCTCAAATACAATGTACTTTTTTTATTTTCTTTTTTATTATTAGCTAATTATATACACAAATTCTTGCTATAGACGGTCTATAGCATAGACATGTGTAATAATCCAGCCCATTTTTACACTTTTCAACAAAAATATAACTGAAATTTCCATTGGGCTGGGCTGCTGAGAGTGCCGTCTATGCCATAGACGGTCTTTTAGGAGACCTTCTGAATAATATATGACGTTTGCTATTATGGGTTAATTGGAAACATCTCTTTGTTAGTTTTATTGTTAAAAAGGGTAAAGTTGATATGTTTGTTAACGGGCTAGCTTGTATACAACAAAACCCACATAAGAAGAGGAGAGTTGACTGCACTTAAACACGATGAAGTTCTATCATATAGAGTAACTCATCATGTTTATATGTTAGTTAACCTTCATTCTGGTTATTCAATGTGGGATATATGTGGGTTATTATTTTTTTTAAACTTATGTATATATAAGAGGAGAGTTGACTGCACATAAACCCGATAAAGTTCTATCATACTTTATATGTCAGTCAATCTCCTTCTGATAGTTCAATGTGGGATTATACGTGGGTTATTTTTCAACAAAAGTTGTGTATAGATTTGACCCTCGAAGACCCGACCTTAGGTGGGGCCACTTAATGACATATGGGTGATAGAATGGAATGTGTACATATAATGTTCTCTTAAGCTATGTTTAAATGTATAATTAACATTTGTTTGTTTAATCTATGTGTTTGCATGCAGACTTGGGTTCTTAAAGTTCCTATACATTGTCTTGGTTGCAAGAGAGAAGTTAAGAAGCTTCTTCAACGCATCGATGGTACGGTACTCTTTTTTCCCATTCTATGCTTATAGTGTAGAATCTAGGCTCGGACCTGCCACTTACGTTACGACTATTGTTATTTAATTAAAAATTGTTATACTAAAAAATTAAAGCTAAATTGCCATTTTAGATTGAAATTTTCGTGTAGAATGCAAATTTAACCGTATTATAATAATACTAGTATTTTAAATTCGCCATTATCTATTTAGTAACAAGATACACTACTATTTACAAAACTTTCCAGTTTTATATATATTTTTTTTGATTTTGTTACAATAATGGTTCACGATTTTAATATAATCTTTAAAACTTTGGTTTTTAACTATATCAACATATTTAAAACTTCGTTTTTTTAAAATGTGCGTGTGATGTCACGCTGTTGCAATTTAAAACTTTGTTTTTTTTAAAATATATATGTGATGTTATGTTGTTGCTATTAAAAATTTTATTTTTTTTAATATGCGTGTAATGTCGTGTTGTTGCAATCTCATAGAGATAGAAGGATTAGTATAAAGTTTCACTGATACCCATGTCTGCACTGAAATTGCGTAGAAGCTAGCTACAATATTGTAGTACTATATATAAATTTATATATTATCAAGCATAAAAAGTTAATAGTGTAAATTATTGTTTTGAACTGCTCATCTTTCCAGTTTTATCTTTGTTTGATAATTGCTACTTTGCCTAGATATAAATTTTTTTACATTAAACATTCGTCGTGTTCATCGTATTTAGTGTATCCCGCTTATAGAAAATTATAGTTAGGCTTTGCCGGTTGAAACTAAATATTGGAAACAGATGTTTTGGATTTAGAAGTTTTTGTTTTGATAACTCTTATTTTGGTGGGGTTAAGGGTTAAATATTTGCAATCTCACGTCTTATCCATTGCTGGTGACAAGAAAAAGATTGTTTAATTTAAAAGTTTTTGTTATAATAACTCCTATCTTGGCGGGTTTAGGGGTTAAATATTTACAGTCTCATAGTCTAAATCTTTTTTTGTTGACCGAAAATAAGTTCTTTCAGATTGACCTTTAATAGCAAAAATATAATTCTAAAAGTTCACACGATTTAATTTCAGTGTCGTTCTTGATAATTTTTGGGCCCTAGGCGAAAAATAAAAAGGGCCCTTATATAAGTAAAGTTTCGGTTATTTTCTCTCCAACTGTGTAGTTCAGTAGTCATGCGCTTAAATGAGAAAATTAATGCTACAAGTTCGATCCATGCTAGAAACTGTTTATTTATATACTTTTTAATCAATTTGGGCCCTTCTTAAGTTGGGTCATATGCGGTTGCACCTAAAAACTATCCTCAAAAACGGCTCTGTTTAATTTAGTATTGTAATGCAGGAGTTTACAGCACAACTATTGACTCACAGCAGCAGAAGGTAACAGTAAGTGGAAACATTGACTCAGAAATTCTGGTTAAGAAGTTACAGAAAACAGGCAAACATGCAGAGATATTGAATGAAAAACCACTTGAAAACTCTAAGAAAAATGAAAAACAAGATACCCAAAAAGAAAATCAAACCCCCCAAAAAAATGATACCAAGAAAATGAAATCTAACAAGAAGGGAAATCAGATTCAGACTCCCAAACCTGCACAACAAGATACAGGAAATGGAGGGAAGGTAAACAAGGGTAAAGACCAAAAAGGTAATTTCATGATCTTGACTAGGTACGGTACGGACTAAAAATACACAATAATTTTTTGACGACCTAATTGGTTGCAGAACTCGACCACTCTTCAACTGATTGAGTGGTCGCGATTGTTGGAAGATAACTCACATCTGATTCCACGTAAAAAATCAAATAGAGTTTGACTAACATAAAGTTTGAAGAGCTACGAATCCTGTTTTCCGATTGGTTTTAGGAAGAAAACTAATCAGTTTTGTGTACAAACCCATTAACAAATTTATCAGCAATTCGCAACCATCTTTTCTGATCTCCACAAAACAAGTTGCTATTTGCGACTTGATTACGATCACTGTAACATTAACGGTTAATTCACTTTATGAATTCGCAAAATGACCCTAAAATAACTGACCATAATTTGCTTAATCTTCAAGATTAGTGAATCATGTGACAATAATTACTATTTTTTTGTAATTTTCAACTAACAATTGAAATTTTATACAAAATAGGGGGTCCTACGCAATCGGATAACTTGCACACGCCTAAAACCACCCCTGGTGTCGCCAACGCGGGATTACAGAACATTAATCTCAACCCTCCATTTGAACAGTTGACTTCTTTGATGCCAAATCAAGGGCCAGCAACTATTCATACGATGAACTACAATACAACATACAATCCCAGTACATTTAGGTATGGTATTACTTATCAAATACCAGCATCACCCTACATTTACTCTCCTCTAAATGATCAGTTGGGGAGTTACCAAGTGCAGGCTTCCTCATTCAATTCCTTTGATATTTTTAGTGATGAAAATCCCAATGGCTGTTCTGTTATGTAATCAATTATCTATGCTTTTTTACTTTTTTTTGTCCAATAAATTTTGTGTACTAACAAGTAAGAACCATCCCTTGTTATTGGTGCCCTTAAAGTAAATAGTGTCCCTTATGATTTGTAGGACATGCTAATCTTAAGGGCTTGTGGCTACTCCTATTTGGTTAGATATGAGGGAAAAAGAAACCAAGGGAATCTCTTGTAAATGTAAGACTAAAGGAACTTATCATGTTGAGTCCACTTTTTGTAAGGGTCGATCAGAAATAATTTTGTCGTAAGAGCGAAATACTTTGAATTATTGGGGTAATGTAGTATTTTGTACTCTTATGTAGGCCTAGTATGAATAACTTTTCTAGTTTTATATCACGAGGTCAGTAATTAATTCAATGAAACCTATCATATTGTTAGATGCCAGTTATCAGAAAACTTTAAATTTGATTATTCAATAGCATCTAATTATACATTAATAAGAGTTTCGAAAGGGAATCATAGTTTTCTATGGACGAAATACATTGGGTACAATGATGATGATAAAGAGTTTCAAAAGGCTAAACGCCCAGACATTTTCAATAGCTAAGACGATGTTCCAGCACCCTAACGTCAGTTATATAAGGTAGATTAAGGAAAGAGTGAGAATGTGAGAATTAAACTTAGCTACCGTCTGGAAAAGGTATCATATGTTCCAACTGAAACAAGATTCAATTCGTATTGTGTTTTTTTCCTAATACAAAGTGTTTTTCAGTCTTTATCTCATATAAGTAGGAGTTTTGTCAATTTTTACAATTTTTTTCTTCCTCTTTTATTTTTTATTTTCTATATTTTATAAAAAAATGACCAAAATTTGGTGTTATTTGATCTTAGAAAATTAAATACACCTTCAGTCCTTCGCCCCTTAGAAAACTAAAATTCCTCCAAGGGGAAAACTTATAGGGGTATGGGAATAATTCAGACTATATGCATCAAATCTGAAATGTGAGAATCAGAATATGAAAAAAAAATTCAGAGACAAAATCATTTCCAGAAAAGTCTCGTCAAAGTCCAAGCTGATCAAGTACAATAATTGAATCCCATATTTTTATTTTTATTTTTAATTTTTTTACAAAAATGCTTACATTCGTCACTCAAACAAGAATGAGAAAAGATAAACGATAACCCACGTACAAATTCAAACCAGTTACTCACGTGGTTTATAAAGTTATGCAACCGGGAGAAGAAGAGATAACCCAAATACAAACTTCAAAGGAGGTTCACTACTAAAACTGGTATTAGTAAGGATTACTCCTGTGGTTTATGAAGTGCTATATACTAAACTCTTCTCTTTTCCGAGGTGGAACAGCTTACATGTGGATAATAAATTGACATTTTTAACACAAAAAAAATAACAAAAAACAATGAGTAAAAAAAAATTACATCTAGACATTTCTCAATGATTAGGTTGTATGGCATTAGTTTGTCTAATGCCATAGCATGTCTCTTAATTTTTTTTTAACATTTATAAGGTAGGCTGAGGCAAGGGAATGACTAGGTGAATTCCGAACTTAGGAGTGATGCTTATTCTCCTAGATTAAAGATTCTCAAGTCCTCCAAAACTTTCATCGATTTGTAGTAGCCAAAACGTATATTTACGGATTCGATTCATAGAAGAAAAAACGAACTCGAACTAGAGAATCACAAACATGTCGAAGCTTTCGAAGTGCGTTGATTTAGTCCTAGAAGAATCACAATCACAGTCACATCATCGTGGTATTTCCGCCTCCTTCCGGGTGGTATATTCATGAGTTCTTCCATACTAAATCCTGCAATAGCACATATTCATCAGGAAAAGGAAAAAAATAACTTTATGATCAGGTAGCACACACAAACTAAACATGCATCATCATCAATCATCATCATACCCAATACATCTTGTTTATAGAAGCTATGATCAGTGTCAAACCAAACATACATAATTACATACATGACTAATAAGTCCATATCCTCATCATAAGCATCATACCATTATATCCCGCTTATAGAAATTATGATCAGGGTCAAAGCAAACATACATACATAACTAATAAGCCCATATCCGCCTCCTCTAACTCCTCACTATATCCGGAATATTAAGCTCATAGAAGCTATAATCAGGGTCAAAGCAAACTTATAGACATAAGCGATACACCCTTTTACTCCCTCTCGTCATTATACCCAGTATATTCTGCTCATAAGAGCTATAATCAGGGTATGGGAAAAGTCGGATGATGGCACGCTATACCCCTCGCCAATGATACACCCTTATCCTATAGACAGATAACTAATCAATGACATGCTCGAGGCATTTCTGCATGCTTAAAATGCAAGTTTTCTGCAACATAGGAACCTTATCATTCATTAAAGTCGTTAATAGGAGAATTTCTCGCCATTCCCCAGTCCCTAACGTAGTAACGTGGTCGTTTATAAGTCACAACAGCTAGCTGCTAACATGGCATAAGTAGATAACATACCTGCACACTCTGCGGCCTTGATGACAAGTTGTTCGAGCAGAAACTTTGCTGGATCACCCGAAGGATATTTCGATATGAACAGATGTACTAGTCTAACGACCTCTTCGTTAGTAAAGAAGTCGAATAAACCATCACTACCAAGTACAATAAAGCGATCAAATCTTGAGATTCTGTGAACATTAACAGTTGGACTCGTGGAGATATAAGGAGGACTAATCAAATTTCGAACTCTCAGAATTCCCATCAATGCATCGTTCAAAACTTTCTGTATGAGCACAAAACCAATGTAAGAGCGAGTAACCAACATGTAAAACAATATCTATTTCAAAATACATGCCAAATATGACATTAAATCACAAAGAATTATACAGGATTTTCCCCCTAGCAGAAATACCATCCATCAATTTGCACTAATCAACAAAAATGGAACATTTCTTGATGATAAGTAAGAAACAAAACTAACCTTTTTCAAATATCCAACGCCAAATGCACGCGTGACCTTTAATTTCCCTTTCACTTTTCCTGCCGTAATAGGCGCAGGATCATCGCGATGATTGGCAAGTAGTTTAGATCTCTCCACTTCATTATCAGTATTATGGATATCCGTAAGTTGTATTGCTTTTAATCCTTCGGTTTCTTCAGCATAAGCGTCATCGCTCTGAGTTGCAACAACTACTCGACTATCACCTAAATTCATCGTATACAAATCTTTCCCAACAAGCAATGCAACCAAAACACAAGACCCAACGGAAACAAGATCTGGACGATCTTCCATTTCCTGCTCAACCATGGACAAGAAGTCATTCTCGGCTTGACTAAGGGCTTGTTGGAGGCATTCCAACACCCCTTGCTTGAAAACGTCAGATGACACGTCTATCTCATTGCAGGACTCCTTATGATTAAAATCGTCGAAGTTTACATCCTTTCTATCATCTATTCTTAAACTTTTCCTCGAAAAACAGACATTGCCATTTTCTAATCCATTATGAAACAAATCATCGGAAGCCACTTCAACCAAATCCTCCTTATGATCCCAATTAGATAAATTGAAGTTCCGCAAAAAAGTATCATATAATGTTCCAGCAAGAAAATCAGCTGCATCTCTTCCATTAAATCCATCGAACACCGAACAAAAGAGCCATCCGTCTTCTTCAGAGCAAACGGCTTGAACTCTATCTTCACCAGCAGCTCCACCAGCAACTTGCACTTCCACGGCATTTAGAAAACCTTCGGTCGGAGAAGGCGCACTCATAAACCTCAGATATGAATCACCGTCCGGTGACTCGCCTAGTGAAGAAGGACTAACACTTAAGTTTGATAACGTACTCGGAAGAGAAGATGATAATAAGTCCATTTTAGAAGAAAGTGATGGAGAAGATGGAATTCTGCGGAATGAATTGGGTGAATCCCAACTAGGAAGTATTTCCGACCCTATTAAGCCATTGCAGATGTTTGTGTTCGCTAATGTAGCATTAGCACTTAACGCAGCACCAGAAAGGCAGGAGAAAGATCTGCTAGATCTTCTAAGTCGAGTTTTAGGGATGAGTTCATATGCAGAATCCTCACATTCAGGTTTTTTTGCATTACATTGATAACCAAAACTCACTTTGATTTCTCCTTCTGCAGAACTAACAGGTTCACCGAACATTTTGCCTGTGATAGAATGATAACGTGCTCAGTATGCTTTCCTTAATAACATAATTTGTGAGCTAAGACACTAAAGGTGATCAATCAAACAGGAATTCATACAGCGGAAAAAGTTAGAAATTCAATTGACGGTACAACTATTTTCAGGTATATACTTTACTACACGAATATGGCTAAATTCTGTCCAAATATTGCTGAATATAATGACAAAATAGGAAGAGCTAAAGAAAAAAAATTAAAAACAAAATATCACCTTAAGGAAGTAAAATTTACATAAATAAGAGAAACTTGCATGATGATCAACAGCTTAGATTTACATCCTTGAAAACTATGTTACATTGACTCGTTATTTTACCCCAAGTACTCATCTCAAACAAGCACGTGTCGCTTGATATTAATGTTTTGCTGACTTATTACTGTTGAATGGAAATTAGGTTTGTGATCATTACAAGTGATAGCTCTCTTTTCACTAATCACGCTGGACTAAAGACATCTTGCTTGCTTCTATATGTTGATCACTTGTTATTGTCACTACTTTAGATAAGATGCTCTGCACGCTCGTCTCATAACCTAATTGAAAATCAAGTTCCCGAAGTATGACTAGTAGCTAATTATTTATTTTATGAGCATTAGTGTTACTTGCACACCTTCTTACTTGCTTAAATGTGAACAAAATTATGGCTAGCAGAGTGTAGAGCGTGCATGAATGGCTACTTGTAAGTATGTAACCCAATTGCTAATCTAGTTGATATTGTTAACAAACAGCTTAAGTCTAAGTTCGCCTCGGTGCTTCCCTAGGTGCTCTTTAGTGTTGCATAAGTGGCAAATCAAGTCGATCTTTTTACGCATGATCCTCAGATTCCTCCAGTCGATGCACATCTTGCAATATATTCAAACGATCATTGATTGTGAGTTGAATCTTTACGATTTCATCATTCTACTTCCACTTGACTAGTCACTTATAGCAATGGACAATGGTGATAAGTATATGTCCTAGGTAACCCCGATACTCATCATGAACTTCTAGGTAATGTCTGTTTCTTGGGTGCCAATCTCATAACTTGCTCATCAAACGACTGACAATCGTTTCTCGTTTGAGTACGAAGGCCGAATATGGGACAATCCCAATGTCACCGAGGTATGTTGACTTCATGATTCACTTCTTGAAAATCATTCTTTTATCTAATCTTGTACAACATCAATGCACCAAGCATGATCAACTTAATACCCACTTTAGTCGTGAAAAGGTTGCTATTGGTGAGGTATAAATCTCCATGAGTCGTCCGGACTCATCTACCGCTACGACAACAATGGTGTGATTGACAATATACAATATCCTCCTACTCTAATTTGGACAACATTATGTATAAAAAATCTCATTTAGTTCAGGTTTCTAACACATTAAGAATCAAATTTATAACCCACAATATAAATACTAATCAATAATAATCATACATACCAATTACATACTTACATAAAACCTAACAGAGAACACAAAGAATAAATTCAATTTCTCTATTATAACATTTATATATAACTATATACAGAGAAAAAAAAAAGGTAAACCCAAGGCACAAAAGGGTAAAATAAATCCAATATCAGCATTTTCACGAACACTTGATCTACAATATTCTACCCATATGTATACTTAACATTACACTGTATTTACACACAAAAATCATTCACTCTTCCAAGTAAAAATTAATTATTGGTCAAAATATTCACTCACAGTTCCTATTAGGGATGATCATAGGTCGAAAACCGAATTGTACTCTAATTTAGACCCGACCCTAAATTTAGAGTCTTAGTTAGGGTCCAAATTTTTTTTTATTGAAAATTATATAAGTCAATGAATTTCACCAACCAGACATTAATCCATCAATATCATCATCAGTAACTTAATTGTAGAACATTACAAAAGCATAAAAATTAAACGAAATTTGCTTGTTAATTTCAATTATTTAACGAAAACCCATAAAAAAATGAATGAAACAGAGGAAATAACAGAAAATTAAAGACAAAATAAAGAAACCCACCTGATGATGATTGAATCTGAAGAACAGCAAAAGAAAACCCAGAAAAAGAGTGACACAGAGAGTTGAAGAAAAAGTCACAATTTTGAGAAGGCCAACAAATGGAGAATCTTAAAAAATTTAAAAATATATAAAAAAATTGATGAATTGATTAATTTCTGCTTGAGATTGGATGACGTAGTGAATTATGAGAACCCCTCATAATTAAATTAATTTTTTGAAACAAAAAGAAAAAAAAAATCTGAAAAAGATTGAATCTTGTTGATCTGGGGTAATGGTGGCTACTTGGAAACGCAAGTGTTGTTATTGTTGGGTTCTTTAAGTGTTTACCGGTCCTTTTCAAGTGTTGTTATTGTATGCAAATGACGATGTAGACGTTTTTATACTCCGTCTTGTCGTGAGACCGTTTTAATTAGATTAGCCTGAATGGCCGAAATATATATATATATAAAAGAAAGAAAGTGTCGATAAGTAGTTGATAACAAAAAAAATTTCCAAAAAATACATAACAAAATTTTTTTCTTTTCTGAAAAGTATCAAGTAGTAAGATGTTCCTTCAGTTGACCGTTAAATATAACAGTTGACTGGTCAAAATAAATAATTCTTCTCCCTCATCTTCAATTTTTATTCTAATTTAACTGCGATTATGAATAAAAAGTAGAGAACGAAAACAATGAGGAAATTGAAGATGAGGAAGAGAAATTATTAATGTTGACCAGTCAATTGTGATATTTGACGGTCAACCGATGAAAATTGTTTATTGGTACTCTTTAGAAAAGAAAAAAAATTTGTTAGGAATTTTTTGACAAAACTTTTTATTAGATATTTTTTAAAAACAAAATTTATTAGATATCTTTTGACATTATTTTTTAAAAAAAAAGAAAAAACCTTTTTGTACAAGTGGATGTTCAATTTTTTTTTCAACCCAAAATTTAAAAGGGCCGGGACGGGGCGGGTCATGTCAAATGATAAACGGGCCGGGGCGGGTCAAGCCCATTTAAATTCGACCCACTTTGACCCTTTTTTAAAAAGTTCATAGAATAGGTTTTTTTAATATACTTTATGGCCCGTTGGGTCGACCCACTTATGTATATAATAATATCATTAAAATTTTTTTAAAAAAGTGGTAAATTTTTTTCTGCAATTAATACTTATAATTATCCGACCGGCCCGTCCCGGCCCGACCCTTTACACCAAAGCCCGTTAATGACCCGCCCCATTATTGACCCGACCCGCTAATGACCCGCTAAAATGTGACCCGACCCTTGACCCATTGGGTCGACTCGCCCCATTGGACACCTCTAGTAAAAAAACATAAAAAAAGAAAAACAATGAAAACTCGGGTTTTTTAATTAGTTTAGACTTTAGAGTGACCCAACTGAAGTTGTCTCACGGTGAGACATCCTTAATAGAGAATTAGTGTTTATAATGTTTTTTTTACTAATGGGCTTTTTGTATAGACATATCTCATGATGAGACAGTCTCATATAAAATGAATTGTTTTTTTATCGGCTATACATATTTTAAACACTTGCTTCACATGCTAAAAATACTTTATATTATATTTAAAAAATAAATATCTATTTCACATATGATGAAATATCTACTTTACATGCAATAAATATCAACACCTAGATTTCCAAAAAAAAAATAAAATAAAATAATATCAACACCTACTAGAATCACTCTAAACATTGATTTTATGATAAGTAAAGCAAGTGTTTATACTTTATATATAATATGTAAAGGAGGTGTTTATAATTAAAAAAAAAATAATCAATGTGCATAGCTTACCACCTTTTTTTATTTTTTTCAATTAAAAATTATAATTTTGTTTTTCTTTTGCGCACTATTACTAACAACCAACAAAATTATGGAATTTTTTTTTTTGACTTATAACATATTTAGTTATTAATAACAATGAACAAGCTCTCACCTTAGGCTTGACCATAAAGACCACCCAACACTTATTTTAGGAATTCTTTAAGACCAAATTTAATTTTAACTTTTTGCATTAAAAAAATATTATATATTTCAAATATTCAGTTGCTTTTAAATTGAATTTGCCATCTCCGTACGCACAAAATTAAATTACAATAGTAAAGTAATATATCCTTGTGACACTGCTCAAACATAAATGGCTCAGTCTGTGTTGACAATCTCACATTTATCTCGAGATTTCCGGTAGAAGAAGCATCAAGAAGGATCTAGAATGGTCTAGAGGCTTCTAGATTGTTCTAGGGTGTTCTAGAAGCATTTAGATCACTCATGAAGGTTCTAGAATGTGTTGGAGATATCTAGTACATTCATGAAGGTACTATAGTATGCTAGAAGATATTAGTACACTCAAGAAGGGTCTAGGAGAGTGCTAGAAGTATCTAGCCCTATCATGTAAATAGAATAATATAGAATAGTGTAGTGTTTACTAGGGTGTTCTGGGCATATCCAGAACCTTATAGGTTTTTCTAGACTTGTGTACACTCTAGGAGAGTAGTGTAGAGTATTCGAGATAACTCTAAGGTAGGAGTATTCTAGATAACTTTAGAGTAGGAGTATTCTAGAATTGCCCAAGGTAAGGGGCTTTCTTATAAATAGACACTTAGAAATTAGAATTATTTTGACATCCAAGTTCCAAGTAGTTCCCAAAATCTCTTGTAAAGCATCTAACTCTTTTGTAAGAGCATTCTCTTATAAATACAAAACCTTTTCCACGCACATACTCTTTTACTAAGTTTTTTCTTAGCAAGTCTAACCAAGCTCATCGGCTTGCACACTCAAAGGGTCGAGTTTAAGGCTGAGCTAATGTAATCGTTAGTCATTGACACTAGTGTCGCACGGTTTTCACTAGATAAATAAATGAGCCCGTGACACTTATAACTACTATAAAAATGTAGATCTATAATATAATTATGTTTTTTTAGCCTTAGTAGAATCAATCCATATAGTTAATTGATATTTTCAATCTTCTCAAATTATTTTTCTTACAATGAAAAACTTAATTGTGAATAATACAATTTGTTGTTTATAATCCTATATAACATCAAATTTTTAACTAATCATAAATAATACCAACTTAAAAGAATTTTGCTAAAATAATACTAAGTTTAGTTTATTAACTAATTTACCAATTTTTTTGTCATATAATCTACTATAATTTAATTTTTAACATGTCAGATTTTATTATAGAATAACACTTTTAATCAAAAGTTAATATTGTTACGGAGAAATGAGCAAAACATTATATTACTATAGTAATTTTTCTTTAAGGAAAAGGATTTTAGTTACAATTATTCATTTGACCCATTCCCTGAAGGCTAGAAGTACCAGTGTACAACACAAAGAAAAATGACAACTTTGGAAATGAATACTGAAATAGGAGTATCAAACATTACAAGACTATACTACGAACTACTCTTATCAGGTTAAGAAATTGACGGAGGATATTCAAGATGTAAGGAATGCTTTGTGCCTAACTACTCTTATCGAACAACAGGTAATACTTACCATCTATTTTCTTGTATTGTGTATATAGGATTATAGGGTCATCGTTGGACTTTGGTTCATTCCTGTTTATTTGGTTATTCTCTGATTGCAGGGTTATAAACTCAGATATTATTATGACTAAAAAAGATGGATATTGACCCCCGAGATGAAGTTACAAGTCCCATATTTATTAAAGCGTTATTATCCCAAAAAGAATCAATCATCTGATGATCATGTTGATGCTGCTATCAAGGATGGGGAAACTCCAACTGAGAAATGAAGTTACCATATATGCAGAAATAAACCCAATGAACATTGAACAATATGGCTTTCAATGAATATTGAATCAATTTATTCTAATGAATATAGATATTTTGATATTTGAGCCTATATATTGTTCATGGTAATTCGCACCATATTAATTGTGAGTTGTTTTTTATTTTAAATATATATTTTTTGGTTGATGAGTAAAAAATTATATGACATGAGTTTGATGTGAAAAATTGTACATTGCCTTTTAATGGAAAAGTATCCAAGCAAATTCACTAATAAGCAACTAGGTAAAGGCTTTTAGACACTTTTGGATGTCACAAATCTAAACTATTATGGTTAGATTTTTAGTGTTTTTGACCCTTTAATATGTCTAAAACACAAATATTTTAGACGCTTTAAAGTGTCTAAAAACACAAAATATTTTAGACGCATTAAAGTGTCTAAAATTCAACTATTTTAGACGCTCAAAGTGTCTAAATCCACTTTTTAGACGCTTTTAACCGTCACATATGAGTTGATAACATATGAAAAATTAAGGAGCAAAAGTCTTGTAACGGAAAAAAGCGTCTAAAAGTAACCATTTTTGGACAACAAAAAGCGTCTAAAAAAAGCTCCGTCCTAAGCGTCTAAAACCCATATGTTTTTTTGTAGTTTAAAAAAATGAAGACTAAACTGCTACTTATAGTGTTTAATTTATAAATGGCAACATGAGATTTACATTGAATGATAAATTCGCTAAACGTCTCATTTAGCTTCTGCTCTTGAAAAAATTGCAATATAAATGATAATTATTAGCCAATAAATTTCGTTTAAAGAAGCCAACTAAGTTAAATTATAAGTGTACAAAAATTTTAAAAACTCCTCAAACAAAAATGACACTTCCTCGGTATTTAGTTACTTGTGGAGCCTAACATTTTATCTCAAAATTTTAAAAACGTTTACCAACAGACAGAAAAACTGATGTTGCGACAAAATCTCAATGCTGAAAAAACAATATTGCTATTTGTATAATTTCAATTAAAAAATTACCCGTTTGTGATCTTTAAAAGACTGAAGTGCATAATACAAAGCATCACAAATTACCCAATTAAGAACGAATAAGGTAAATAAACCCGATAGCACAAACAATAATTCTGAATCCAGTCGGAAATTCCAACGGTTTGCTTACCTGCCGATAAGTGTTAGACTACTTACAAGATATAGAAACAAGGCCGGCTATTAGGGGGAGCACCATGAGCTCCAGCTCAGGCCCCGATTAGTAACACAAAGAACCGTCAGTAACAAAAAAAAAAAAAAAAAAAGCATATACAGTAGCTCATAAAAACCTCTTAAGCTAACAAGTGTGACGGTTCTTTTATGCTCCTCTATCTTTGGCTGCTCTTACTATGATTGATTCACACAAAGAATGTTTATTGAAAAACAACCGTTTGGTTAGTGATACTAAATGGTGGTAATGAGAATGATTTATAAAATTTTCATCAAAACTTTCATGTTATTCCCATGGTAATGAAACTTTGATCACAAAAAAGTTTTTTTGTTCATAAATTTCCATTACCTCCTAATACCACCGCTCCCATTGGTAATGCATTGGAATGAATTTTATGAACAAAATGTGATGATTGAAGGTTGTCAAGCATGACCATCAAGATAGCCAAAAAAATTTTTAACCAAAATTACACTAGTTTTTCATTCCCATTGCCACGATTTATTACCACCTACCAAACGGGCCGTAAAAGTTTTTCACATATTGTTCAAAGAATGTACATGAAGTCATTCATCTTAATAATATTAGGATTTATTCAAACAGAAAAAACAAAAAATTTGCCTCATTCATCGAAAAGGAGACAAACACAATGCCCTATTTTGATCTATTGAGAGACTGTCTATATTAAAATGAAATTTTCCCTAAATTTAAGCTTTAACTTCTGACTACCTATATTAAATTCAGCTAGTCTATTGAGAGACTATCTCTTTGATAGACGTACCTCAAATCCAACCCATTAATGAGTAATGACAACCAATATTTGAAAAGTTATAAATATATATATATATATATATATATATATATATATATATATATATATATATATATATATATATATATATATATATATATAATGGAGAAGAAGATCGACGAGAAAGATGGAGAAGAAATTTTTTAATGATAACATAGTATCATTTTCTAAAAACATAGTAACATTAAATCATAACATAAAATGGAGAAGAAGATCGACGAGAAAGATGGAGCAGTGATAGTGGTTTTCAAGAAGACAAAAAACTTTGAATAGGAGAGAGAAAACAAAAGAGAGTAACCAATTTTTTCACCCGTTAGATTTTCATAAGATCAATGGCTATAAATCCTTTTCATTTTGAGACCCCTTCTCAATGCAGAAAACGTTGAAGGTAAAATGTGAGCAGGCCCAGCTTGAACCTTGGGCCAAAAAGTGAAATTGGACTGAAATTTGAATTTACACTTTTGACCCATTATTACTTTTTGCAATGATAGAGTAATTAGGTCAACTCCCATTAATTCATATCCGAACCAAATTTATATGGTATTGGCAACCAAACTTTCATCACTTTTCAAACTACATTTATGAAATAAAAGATTATGACAAGTTCCACGAGGGAATTTGGTCTAATATTTGTAACATAATGATTACCTAATTTATTTTCAATTAGAGTTCAGTCAACAATTAACATATGTATACAATCATATACCTGGAGAGTAGAGATAGTAATATATGTGTTGGTTAAGTTGGCATGAACTTTGATAAGTGACAATATTGACCTGAATTCTGCTACTATAAATAGTGACTCCAATCAGTAGAACTTCAATCGTCCGAACCTACCTAGATCATGACTCAGGTCATATTGCTAAACACCTGATTAGTATTGGTAATGTTTGTAGAGTTGCATATTCGGTCCACCCAGTACTTTGGATTCTTCCCTAGCAAGAGTCTAAGTCTAATACTTTCTCCGTTCCATAATACTTTCTACTGATGACATTTTCCCACACAATATGTCACACTCAGTAGCAAGTATTATAGAACGGAGAAAGTATATTATTGCATGGGCAATCTAGCATGTAAAAGGTTGATCAAAGTGCTCTATACACCATCAGAAGGTCTCCTGAGAGACCGTCTATGGTAAAGACGACTCTCTCAACAGCTCAGCCCAATGGCTGACATGAGTATTCAATTACTCATTTAACAAATGAACTTACCCATATTTACCCGTCTATACTATAAACGGTCTATAATAAGTATTTGTGATAGACCATAGGTGATGCTAGATGTAGCTCCCCAACCAGACAAGATAGAAGGGAATATAGGTATAGTCAAAGTAAATTGACTACTCCACTTCACCATCAATGTACCAATTGAGATGGGTCATTACTTAGTAATGAGTAATGACCATATCCTCTTATTTGTGAGTGGTATCAAGTAAAAGAATACACTTTTTACCTTCCTTGATGGCAATGGTCAACTCCAATTCCACAAAAGTCAAACTTTCGGTTCTAAAATGTTTCTAAAATGTTTCTTATTACATCATTTGTGGGCAATTTTTTTACCTCCAATGTTGTAGGGACATCTTTGGTAGGAGATGTTGCACTAACAATCTGTTTCGTAATCGGAATTAAATATTGGAAATGATAATGAAAATTTAACGTAATTCTCTTAGTAAGTTTACTGTTTATGCATAGCTTGTTCTTCTTTAATCATCTCATCTCTTTAAAAATTAATTCAATGCTTTATTATTAGGAGATGTGTAAGTATCACGTGGTAATGGAAAACTGTTAATAATTTTTATAATCAACTTTTTATGGATTTAAATAATGGGCCGGCTTAATTAAAGATGATCTTTTTCTAAGAGACCGTTTCTCACAGAATTTTTGAAGTGAAAGACCGATTAAGTCTACACAAAATTGAGCCATGAATGAGAATGAGAGTCTAATGAATTGAAGGTGATACTTTTTTGAAATTAATAGTTAAATTTTGAGAGATTCTTATTACATATGTTATAAATATACTTATTTTAAGTCCTTCCAACTTTGTGTTCATAACGAAATTAAAAATAGTCTATACATAAATACATTTGAATTTATTATTACATCATCATCGTATTCAGTGTGTTCCATTCACACAGAATATGAAAAAAAAGAAAGACAACATCTCATACCCAAAAATAAAAAGGTGGTTAAAAAGTCTCTCAACTCGAGAATATAATCAAATCTCACCTAATACTTTATCTTTTTTCAATCTACCATATAATTAAAAAATTCTCCAAATCTATTATCCATTATCCAAATAAATACACTTTTTATTTTCACCAAAAGTCTCCCTAAACAAATTTGGCTATTGTTGAGAGAGGAAGCATTGTGATGCAAGCCAGCTAAGCTTGGATCCTCTATTACTTTTGCCTGCCACTAAAGCTTCTCATTTTGATTCCTAGTTTTTCCCTTTAGGATGAGAAGCAATATCATTATATGAAATGGCCATGGGTGCATACTTTATGCACAAAAAGAAGAACAAAAAAGAGTTCTAGAACACAATTTACATATAATAATGTATGTACCAATCAAATTATAGACCCGTTTGATTATAATTAAGACCCTTTAGAGCTGAGGGATTCTTTGACCGCACTCTCCTATATGGGTATGAGCTTCCGTTTATCTTTCATCCCCAGACGCTGACCATAATTTGTCCATGAGCGGGATACACTGGGTATAATAATAATGATGATGACAAAATAGAGATATTATAAGACCTTTCAGAGCCGAGGGACTCTCTGATCGCACTCTCCTATATGGGTATGAGCTTCCATCTATCTTCCTTTCTTAGACCCTGACCATAGTTTGTCTATAAGCAGGATACACTGGGTATAATGATGATGATGATGACAAAATAGAGATATTATAAGACCCTTTAGAGCTGAGGGACTCTCTGACCGCACTCTCTTATATGGGTATGAGCTGCTGTCTATCTTTCCTCCCCAAACCCTAACCATAGTTTGTCTATAAGCGGGATACACTAGATATGATGATGACAAAAATAGTGGTATAGAAAACAATTTGCATCGTAAATTCATGAAGTATCATACTCATGATAATAAAACATTGACGATCATATAAAATTTTCACAATTTGTCATTATAACCATCTTATACCACTGCCCAAACGGTAATGCATTGATTTCATACTGATTACTTAGAATTAAACATAACCATTAAATTTTATTTATAGAGTATTTTTATTATTATTCCATCGATTAATACCAACAATCAAACTGATATTATACAATTTATACTTGATTATATCCCAAATTCCTTTTGGGTTAAGTGAATAATTACACAATAAAATATAACTTAGCAATTGTAAATATCTTAAATCCTAATCCAATTTGAAAACAACATCCTTAGAAAAGTGATGATAATAATGAGAAGAAGCTAGCTAAGTGCCGTGCATGACATCTTTTGGCCTTTTTCTAAGTATATTGTATAACACCAAATCCCAAGATCAAATCCTAAAGATTAAAGTTAAAATCTCATGTTTTGATTATAATAAATCCTACTAATCCTCCATTAATACTCTTTAATCTCTTTATTAATTAGAGTATCCGTACGTAACACGGATTTGTTATCTATGTTTGATTTGTTTGCTTTGAAAAGAATGCAAAATTTGGAGTTACTTTTTTACATGGGTGGATTTAACGGGTAGTCTGGGTAAGCAAGTGACAACACTTTAAAATACTATAAATCTAAGTATTGCAATAACGAGTAAAATATAAACTTGGTTGAGCTGGTTAGGTAGTCACCTTTCACACTAGCTGTTAGCCTGTTAACGATCAAACCTTGCCATTAGCAAGAAAGTACTTTACCAAAGAAATGCGACTCGTCTTGTATGAGACCACCTCACCATGAGAGGGACGTATAATTAGTCAATTTCTATAATTAATCATTTTGACACACTAAATATATACATAGGTCAGCTTAATAGAGATGATTTTACAATGAAACTGTGTTTAAAAACTTATGCGCTTTTCTTGCATTAATCTAGTAGTATCTTTTGATTTAAGTATACTTAATCATAAAAAGTTAATGTTTTTAGGACACCTCAAGCCAAAGTACGTACGTCCTTTAGCTGGACGCAAATTTGAAGTGTTTTTTTTAAATGAAATAAAATAAAAATATTAATATATTTTCTAAATGGGGAATTCAAAATATAAATATTTCTCCTAAAAAAGCGTTTAGTTCGTCTTGTATGAGGCTGTCTTACGTGCAGGGGCGGATCTAGAAAAAAATCAAATGATGTCGATTACGATAATATTAAAAAAAATTCATCATCAACATTTTAATTACGGTAATTGACCACGTCGAGTTTTCATATTCTGAAAACGACACATAATATCATCATTTGACAAGTTTTGTAACAAATCACATTCGAAATAAGTTACAACTGTATCATTTAAAAATTCATCAGCTATCTTGTTACGTGAGACGACCATAAAACAAAAAGTTTATAAACTAAAAATTATATTATTAGGCTATTTAACTCAAATATAATGCAAGTCTCACCGTGAGATCGTCACATACAAAAAATTTGTGAAACTAAATATCTAAGTAGGTATTAATATGATATTGAAGTAAAAAAATTGTATAATTTACATTATAAGACACAAAAAAGGTTAGAATAGACAGTTAATTCCATCAAACATTGTGCTGTACAAAGTCCTAAAAAAGTTGGTAGGAGGACTAAACATCCACTAAACTCATTCATTGATGGAAAATGATCAGATCTCTATTCTCTAACATACACGAACCACCTGTTCATGCTGATGTAATAATCCTCCCTTTATGTCTTTTTTCTAATTTTTAAATCCTAAAAGAATCTTTTTATTTAATTCTATCTAGGATTTCATCTTTTTTATCTATCTCAAAGTTTTTCCAGACTCTGGTTATAGTTTTTTATAAACGAGATAACTAATCATGATGATGAGTGTGTTTGGGGTTCTTTTGAGTTCATTTGCGAGTCGCGAGTCGCGAGTCGAGAGTCTCACTAGGATACTAAGGAACATTCTTATGTTTTTTTGACAAGCTAAGGTATATATATAGGTCTACTGTTAGAAAATATAATATATTCCGAGACCTCAATCAATAAAATAAACTTTCGGCTGAGTTGATTGAGATGGTATCAGAGCTAGAGTGATAAGAGGCTGCAGCCTCACGGGTTTCGAATTTCAACCACCTCTTGTTTATAGTGAAACATTTAATTTCAACTTGCCATGTGTATAATGAGGTGGGCCTATGCTGCATACACATAGGCAAAAGGGCTCTCATGTCAAGGAATGTCTTAGAATATATAATATATTCTGAGGTTTCAACTATTAACTTTTTGGTTGAATTGATTTCTTAACATCTGTATAATCAAATTCTTTCAAAATTCGATTATACTTTTTGTGAGCGAGATATACTGATATTTTAATATAATATAATAATAAAGAGATCTTGTGGGTGATTCATCTTAAAATGGTAGTGGTTGGATATAAGAAGAAAGCAGATTACACCTGCTGGACTCTAATTGGAAATGTTGTAGTTTTCATGGCTTTAGAATGGTATATATAACATAATAATAATTATTTTTTATAGACAGTGGTTTATAGCTATTAATTCTTTGTATCTGGATGTATAATTAGCTAGTTTAGCAGTATGATAAGACCCTAAACCTATACTAATTACCTTTTAGCCATCAAATTCTTCATTATCCTTTCCTTAACCTTAATCTTAGCTAGGTGGAATCTAGGCTGAGGTCTATTGACCACAATACGGATTATTTGATTGAAAATCCTATTAATTAATATTGAATATAGTATATTATAATAGTTCGATAATAGTAAAAGCATACGATGGTATTCTAGATTCGCCTTTGTCGTTAGCATTATAGTCATACGCTCATAGCATGATAATCTTATAGACCCTTCAGTCCTTATTAGGAATAATGAGCTTGCAAAAGGAAAAGTTTAAGTTGATAATAAATAAATTAAATAATATTTAGATCAAAAAAGTCCATAGATTTTCTATGTGCGGGATATACTGGGTAGGATGATGATGATGATTTAGATCAAAAAAGTAATATATATATATATATATATATATATATATATATATATATATATATATATATATATATATATATATATATATATATATATATATATATATATATATATATATATATATATATATATATATATATATATATATATATATATATATAATTGAAAAACCATATTAAGAACATAAAAAAGACATCTAAAATATAGCATAAACTAAGTAAGTTTGAGCAATAAATTTCTAATGAAGTACAAAAGTTGGCATAAATTATTTGCACAAATTTTTGATCCCTTTTTTGGTAATGAAAATATAAAAATCCTATTTGTTGTACTAATTTGTACACTTAAAAGTTAAAACCCTTGCTTTTAAATAATAATGAGAACACTAAAAAATAACTTCATCAAAAGTGAAGGAAGCTTAAATTACACAAAAGATAAAATTCTTGCAAAAGGAATCCATCTCATCTATAGATTAAAATAAATTAATTTAGTTTTTGTACTATTTAGATAAGAAACTAAATTAATTAGGTGAAAATAATCATGCTCTCACATACAACAAATTAAATTAGAAATAAAAATATAAAAATATAAAATAAAATAAAAAGGGAACAAAAAAGGTCCAAAAAGATAACATAAGATCACATCCACATTAGAAAAAGGTAATGGGCACATTAATAGAACACTATATTGTTCTTTTGTTAGTAAATGCCATATATTTGGATTAAAAAATGTGCTAATTTATTTATATTCTTAAAGATAAATGAAAGTGACATATGGGAAGAAAAGTGGTATAAATATGTAACAAATAAGAGCCTAGAGGTGTAAGACAATTTAGGAAGCACAAAATTTATGTAAGCAAATTGCATAAAAATTTTATTAAATACAGGATAAGCCGAGAAAAGGGCAGAATCGGGAGAAATGATGGGAACATATAATATGGGGATGAGTTGGGGAATGATAGAAGATGGTGGGTGGAGGAAAGGACCTTGGACTGCTGAGGAAGATAGATTGCTTATTGAGTATGTCAAATTCCATGGTGAAGGAAGATGGAATTCTGTTGCTAGGCTTACCGGTAAATTTGTTACTTTTGCTTCTCTTATTGTGATTTCATCTATTTTTCGTATCGCGTTAAGTTTTTGGAGTCCTAGGTAAAATAACAGATCAATGACGTTTCAAATATCATAAAAAAACATGCATGCATGCTATTTTGATGGATGAATATATATTAAAAGCGTTTGAGGCTCAATGTATAGAGCATCTGCATGTGGGGCAGAAGGTTTGAGGTTCGACCCCTACTTGGCGCAGGTATCAATTAGGGGTTTTTTTACTGTGTACATTTCCCTTTACTCCCTCCTTGGGAGAACGGGTATGATTTGTCCGCATCTTTCAGGAAAAACAAAACCCCTCAACCGAACCCTGCCTTGTGCGGGATATTGGGAGTAGAAACCAAAAAAAACGTTTCGGGTAACACTTATATTTAGGTGTTTACAATATCAACTGACCAGCTATAGTTTTTGTGTTTATATATTAAAAAAATCAATATTAATAGAGATTGTGATCAAATGATTCGGACCATAACCTAATTAATTAAATGATCAGAAGTATATGTGTTGAGTTATTGTTTACCTTGTATCACTATCGGTACCAATTTTAAAGAAATGAATAACCACTTATTCTTAACACTTAAAACTAGCTAATTAAAATGTTTTGTTAAAACATGCTTCAATCCTTAGTTATTACTAATAAATACACATGTGTTCGAAAGAAAAATAATTTTCTTTAAGACGTGAAATTAAGTAATACCAAAATAAAAAAAAGAAAATAAGAGAAAAATATTATGCTAAATTTGATCTCAATGCATCTCATGCACGATACCACAAAGCAAAAGATAGAGTCTTTTTTCCCATTCTAATTAATTAATTACTTTTTATGCATAATCATATATTATATCATTAATTGATTAATTAATTTTGATACAGTATAATATAATATTATAAATTATGAATACTAAATTAAAATAATTAGTTTTTTTAATTTAAATTGGGTATTAATGTGTATAGGGTTGAGAAGAAATGGTAAAAGTTGTAGATTGAGGTGGGTAAACTACTTAAGACCCGATCTCAAAAGGGGCCAAATTACTCCACATGAAGAAAGTATCATTCTTGACCTTCATGCTAAGTGGGGCAATAGGTAAGCTTTTAAATCTAATTAATTTATTAATAAAAATTGAAGTTTTTAATTTCTCAGAAATAAATATCGTCTTTTTCAAATAAGATGGTTTTAGATTTAGTTATTACCAGTTTGGCTATTTACTTCTATAAATAAAATATTTTATATGATATATTATGATAATTAATTAAAAGCAGTGACGGATTTTCTGTCATTTAGAGTATTTTTAAACTCTTGATATTTTCAAATTATTAGTTTAACCACTAAGTTGCATAAACAATCAAATATTTCCTCCGTTTCATAATACTTGCTACTGAGTGTGACATATTTTGTCAAGTATTATGGAACGGAGGAAGTATATGTATATTGTAACCGTCAATCATGTTAAACTTAATAATAAATTTCAATAAATCCGATCCGTTTTATATAATTTAAAAATAATTTTGTAACAGGTGGTCCACTATTGCTCGAAGCTTACCAGGAAGAACAGATAACGAAATCAAAAATTACTGGCGGACTCATTTCAAGAAAAAGGAAAAAACATCGCCAAATAAAACCCCAGAAAAGTCAAAAACACATTTATTAAGAAAACAACAATTTCAACGACAACAACAACAAGAACAACGATTTACGTCCTTAGACATGAAAAAAATGATGTCTCTTCTGTTGGACGACAACGAAAACAAGTTAACAGCCGTTAATTCAGTTCCTCAAGTACTGGAAACATGTAATGATTGGATAAATAATCCTAATATAGTAAGTGATCAAGAACAAGGGGTTTTGATTTCTTCATCATCTGAAGAAGGTTCTAACAATGAAAATGATGTTTTTGGTTGTTGGGATAATAATGGAGCTAATTTCTGGAATTTTGATGATTTTCAATGGAGTATTTTCTGTTCAAGATCAGCTGATAATTACCCATTTTGCTCATGACTTTTGAATTTTGTCGTTTTGTGACGACTCTGTATTTTGTTTCGGAGTAAGGATATATAGTTTTCTGTCGGTGATGAGAATCCAACTCTGATCCGACCAAGTTTGTATTAAAGTTTCATAAAAGGTGCTATAAATTAGCACTTTTGTTGGCCAAGGATATTATTTGATAATCAAAATTATGTTAAGTAAAAAAAGGATGATAGATTAATCCTTATTATAGATGATGAGGATTGAATCTCCGATATTTAGTGTAATGTTTCAATTGATCATCAATTGATAAAATTGTAATGAATGATATGTATAAAATAGAATGTTTCTAGACAAATTGTGGTATGAGCTTAATATAATATTTAAGTTTTTGAATCTTGAGAATCGAGTTTTGTTTCAGTTGGAGTAAATATATCTTTTTTATATAAGATTTACAAATTGAATCTCACCTAACCTTTCAGTGTACCCAGTAATTATTAAAAAAAAAAATCACAAATCTTGTATATCTACATTTTTTTGAGTGTGTGAATGATTTAGTTATCATACATGCCTATTATTTTGTTGTACATACTTCCTCCGTTTCAATTTACTTGTAATATTTGTTTTTTCACGTAGTTTAATGTGCTAATTTAATTCTTAATATCTTTAATTATGTATAATAAAAAAATTATAAAAATTTGGTATTAATAATCTTTACAATAAAATGAGTCAAACAAAATCTCACTTGAGTACACTTTGACTTATAGATTAAAAACTAATCACAAATTAAGAATGATGAATAAATAGTGTCATTTTGCCTAATATTGCAACTAATATGAAACAGAGGAGGTATGAAAGATTTTAGATGTTAACTAGCATGAAAATATTATGTGTTGCGTTGTGCCACATGAATAATAAGTATAAAAGTAATACCCCTCTAATTAAAACAAGAACCTATTTTACTAAAACGATTAGTAATATTTAGTTAATTGTAACAAATACATAATTATTGTGGAATTAATAACACAATAATTAACATCTAAAATAAAAAATTCATATCAAAATTTATTTTAATAGCAAAAAGTATCAGGTAAAATTTAAGTTCGATTTTCATCAGCCATTTTCTCCGACCTATTAATAAAAAATTAGAATATAGCTAGATTTGAAGGAGGAATAGATTTTACACTTGATAAAAACCATGAAAATGTTGTACCAAATCTAATCCAATATAAGAAAAGAATAATATATATAGGTTAAACTCAAATAAGTGGATACACTTTTGTCGTTATGTCTAATGCGTGTATCACATGTCCCATAAAGGGGCACATTCTAAACTAAAGACACCCACCCCCTAAATTAATAAATATGGCATGCCCTAACCAGAGTCGTCTTGAACAATTTGGGGTTCCTGTGCAAAATTAATATTTTGCGTCTTAATTATAGTAAATATATATTTATTTTATCAATAAATTTAACATATTTCTTTTTTTCATTAACTTTTTCATATACTGGAGAAAGAGGGGTCCTGTGCGGTCGATCACCTCGCACACCCTCAAAGACCCCTCTGGCCCTAACTTATCAATTATCTCCTACATCATTCAATAGCTTATGGCATAATATCTCCATAGATTACTTAACTTTTGTTAATATACTACTTAGTCAATTTCAAATCATTCGAGTGGTGACTTTATTCATATGTATAGTCTTTTTTTTTTTTTTTTCTGTCAAGAGTCTTATTATTCGCAATCTATTTATATCTCATGTAGTAAGAAATTATCGATTTCATAACTCTCCTAACTCAAATAATAACTTTCTTGAGTGGAATATATATTTACTTATTGGTGTTTTTGTACTCTTGTATATATATTTACTTTTTATATATATTTTTAATTTTTTTAAACTGTTTTTACTTATTTTTATCTGTAGGTATCTAATTTATCTTTTCCGTGCAGATACTTCTCTTTATTATTCTGGAGCCGGGGGACTCCTTTAATCGTGCTCTCCTTTATGGGTATGAGTTGCCGCCGTCTTTCTCTCCTTAGACTCTGTTCATAGTTTTTCTATGAGCGGGATTAATTGAATAGGATAATAATGATGATGGGTGGAATATATTGAATATAATGCTAATAATGATGAAATTATTCTTCTTTAATATGTGTGCCGCTATATAGTGAGTCTTAAATCATTGAAGTGAATTTTATAAAATTATAGAAACAAATTAATAATCTCATAAATCAAATTAGGTTGAAACTTGAAAGAAACCAAAGTCAAATAAATTTTGGCAATTCTTCTATTTTTATTCTCTAATAAGGATATAATATATGTCCCTTATTTATTGGGACAATAGGGCCAAAATTTAATGTTATTTAATTCAAATAATTATAAAGGACAATAATAAAATGATTCATCAAATTATGTTAATGTTTACTATAATGGGTTAATTAGAAACAAGACATTTGGCTAATAAATATTGTTATTGTAACAAGAACATCATGAGTAATTTAGATTTCTTAAATAATTACATATCTCCAATAATAACTTAAACTTATTCAAATTTACATACCCACGAAACTTACAAAATTTAAAATCAACTCAACTTAAATATATTACGCAAAATTGCAAATACACTCAAACATCTGCATATACACCTCTACTCTGATAATAATACAAAATCACATCATATGGCATAAGAAAGCACAACCAAATTTAATACTCCATAATCCATGATAATGACTTACTTAGTTGTAATTATTTAAATAATTCTTTTTTATCATAAATATTTGCAAGAGATTCTTCACACTTTTCACAATTAATCATCTCCGTACACGTTTTATAATCATCCTTAACTTATTCGAATTAATATATTTAACTTTCTCAATTTCTTTATTAATTTGCCTCCATTATTGATACTAGAACCTTTTTTTGTCTTATTGGATTGGACTTATCCATTAGAAAAGAATTATCTTTATCTTTTGGAACTTAAAATTATATTAAATTCTGTAAAAAAATATATATTAATAATTAAAAAACCTTTTTCACTTAATTAATTTTAAGTGCTTTTATTCTCCCATTCACATCACAATGTGTACTTCAATGATATCACGACTACGTATTGTTTGCTACGAATTATTTTTATGAAGTTAATAATATAAATTTAGAAAATCATTAATGTGATTTTGCATTTTTAATTAATGAAATGTCCTAATTTATTAATTTTAATAAGTAAAATTTTAAATTTTATAAATTTAAGTGGGTCAAATAACCTCATTGTTTACTATAAAGCTTCACACTCGTTATTATTCTTTGTGGAGCAATTATGAGTTTATTTTAATCCATTCCGACAAGGGGAGAAATAATCGATCATTTCAATGGTAATGAAAAATTAGTGTAATTTTAGTAGGAAAATCTCTTGGCAAATTTAGTGGTCATATTTATGCTCTTTTAATCATCTTTTTTCTTCACAAAATTAATTCCAATACATTATCATTTAAACATGTGGTATTGCGGTAATGAAAATTTGTAAACAGAAAAAAAAATTTATGATCCTTTTTCATTACCATTGAAATAACACTATACATATATCATGAAAATTTACACTACACATCAATCTTATTACCATTAATCAAACGGGCCATTAAAATCTTGACCAATACACATAATAACCTTCTTTGTCCAACGCGCCAAGGGAGTGTTTGGCATGTGGGATTTGAGGAAGAGAATGAGACTTTTATCTAAAAAATATGTCCAAGTCTTTGTCTGTTCAAAAGGAATGAAAATAAAAAAAATAAGACTAAATAAGGAGAAAGTCCCCAAGCATAAGAAAAACGTCTTGGAGAAGGGTATATATTTTAGTTGAGACTTTCATTTTTATCACTTTCACCCAAGTGATTAGACGCTTTTATTTTCAATGTCTCAACTTAAAAGTCGCATCTTAAAGTCTCACAAGTCATATTCGCTTGTGCCACACATCCCCAAAGCGTATTATGTGTTTCTTCAAGTATAAAACATGAAAAACTCTGATCAATGTTCTAACAACTCCAAACATAGATGCAAAAGTGGAAAACATCATATTTCAACATATAGGGTAAAACGACACTCCCAAAACGACACTCTCAATTTCCCGCACAAAGCAGAGTCTGAGCGGGGGTTTTAATTTTCCTAAAAGATGCGGACTAATCATATCCGTTCTCTCAAGGAGGGAGTAAAGAGAGATACGCACAATCAAAATGTGAACATAAAAAAAAAAGAAATGGACTCGTTCGTTAAGATACAACAGCATTAACGCTAATTAAACATAGCAAAATGGAGTGAAACTAACATGTACATTTGGTTAATCACCCTTCATTAAACGTAAAACTGCGATCAATGTTAGATAAAATTCGCGTTTTCTTCGCGTGGAAGAGCAGCAACCTATCCATCCTGATGCTCGACTGTACGAAGAAGGAAAACCGATGTTATAACTCACCAAGTCGTAATGAATCCCAGTTAGAATAAATAACAAAACAATCGTATCGACTGCAACATGCGCACCTTACTGCTTGATTTCCGAAGGGTAATCAGCATCAGCATAATTCTTTGGCCTATCTAGTCAAGTACACCGAAAAATGAACGACACGAAGTCATTCCATGTCGTCTTGCCCTTGCCAAAATAGAGTGCTCCGTTGGTCCCTTTGAGTTTGACGGGCCTATATGTTTCTTCCACATTACGGCTTTTCAAAAAGAAGGGGCAAAAGTCGACGTGGCAGGGGAAGTAATCTGAAAAAGCCGTCTTATCTTTGTGTCTCTGATTCTCTTTCTCGTCGATAAGAAAAATCTGAGTTAATCACCACTCTTCCGACCCTCCGGTTTCTTCGACTTCTTTTGCTCCTGCCTTTTTTCCTTTCCTTTTCAATAGTAGGTAGTAGAGGTTGGGAGGTTGTTGATCCATACTAAAGGCAATAACGCAACCAAAAATTGTAGTGTGATCCCAGCCGGGAGACTAGAAAAATTATCCGAAGTTATGCCAAGCATTGAAGACAATCCAATACCGAAGAAACCGCTAAAAATTGAAGACAGCGTCAAAGCTGAAGCCAGGAACGCAGTTACGGAAGCTTCACATCCCGGAGGACATAAGCTCCCGATAAGCACAAAAAAGGGTACGGTTTTAAACGTAGCGATAGTCTCGGCTAGACCCGAAAAGCATAGAGCAAATACATCATTCGGTATTCCAAACTTTAAGTTGAATTGTTTTACGAGAACAAGGTCAAAAAGGAGAGAGAACGCATACACGATCTGAACTATGCTGATTAGCTTCTTCATAGGGATATTCTTCCAATACCGGTCATAGAGAACGGTTAATGATAAAAGCAGTATCTGCCCAATTACCTTGGAAGTTCCGATGATGGAAGGATCTAGATTAAGGTATTGTGTTTGATAGCAAAAGATAGATCCCGTAAGCATAGGCACCATTGCAATAGAAGCTACAACCCATATTAGAGGTCGTGATATTTTATCCCCGCTCAACGCAACTATAAGATCGGAGAACTGCTTCTTGATATTGGTCAAGAATGAAGTGCGTTCACGATTGGAGCTTAATGAACTTTGTTCAACAAAGGAACTTGAAGGTTTCGATAAACCAAGGGACGCTTCTCTTGTCAAAAAGGAAACGAGAAGTTGTGCGGAGAGGAGGAGTGCAAATATAGAAAAAAGCGTCTTCGGGTGTGTTTTAGATAAAAGTATACCACCCAATGAATTGCCTAAAACTCCGGCCAGTGCTATTGCCATGAACGTATAGGATTGTAGCCCAACAATTTTGTGCTTTTGACCATATTCGGCAACAAGCGCATCTTGCGCAACCTCTGTAACGGCCGCCCCAAGATTACTGAAAAGAACGCATGTCATAAGGGTAGGAAGGGCTTCACCCACCACTGGAATTAAAGATAATGGCCCCCATGACAGCATCTGCAAAAGAACTAGACAATAAAATCAAATATTCATAAGCATCACTAATGAGGATTAGTCTTAATGTAGGTAATAAAGAGTATCGAGAACCTCAAAAAAACAAAAAAAAAAAACCGTTAGAAATCACAGAAGTGTCTAATTCTAATCTAGGATGACAAGAAACTAGACCACTTCTCCGCCTTTGATCAGGTATAAAAACAACATTTCACTGCCCCAACAACATTAAAAAGGTTCCGGTCTAGACGAGTTAAAGAAAAGGCGGGATGTATTTCAAACTTAAAGGCTGTTTTTTGATTTAACTTTTGATTGCGAAAGCCAAAGAGAAGAATTTATTTTAATGTTTCGAGCGTTTCATTTCATAATCAGTGTATTCCACACATTCCATAATGTTTGTGACAAAGTAAAATATGTGCTCCTACAATAACCCAAGTCGCTTTTTTACTTTCAATGTTTACAACTGAATACCCAATCAAACAGAAATGACTCCACGCGAAAATAAGACGATATGATCGGTCATTTAAAGTTTGATTTTCTATGATTTGTTCTTCTAAAGTATCCACTCACTTGTTCTTGACAGAGTCAAATATCAATATACTTGTATTATCCAACAATAGTTATTAACTACTTGATCTTAAAAAGTTAGAAGGGAACAAAGAGTAATAGAATTGAATACAATTAAAAGGTTACTTAGCAAATCAAGAGCCCAAAACAGCTTCAAAACCACAAAGACATCATAACCATGCCAGGGAATTGGTAAAAAAAACATGAAAATCCTGTTCTGTTCTATGCCTTCTTCACAGATTTGTCTCTCTTGGTGCTCCATGATGCAAGAAATGCAAAATTAGAGAAGCATTATTTGGCATTGTAATGGTACTAATTGGTGGTAATGTAAATGATTTGTAGAGTAAATTTTCACGATATGTATCATGTCATAACCATGATAATGAAAGTTCGATCACAAAAGTTGTTTTTCACAATTTTTCATTACCATCTAATACCACATGCATCAGAATGAATTTGCGAAGAAAATGAACTTGTTGAAGGAGAATAAGTATGATCGCTAAATTTATCGAGAGATATTCTTAACATTCCATTACCATTCCCACAACTTAGTACTAATTACCAAACGGGTTGTTAAGGTACATTGCTTTAAGCATTTCTCAATAGTTATCCACAAGATTACATATCAAAATAGCTTTTTAGGCCAATCTCAATATACCATTATGCTAAAATTTGTTCTTCAGATTATAAACAAGTATTAACTACAAAGTTCATGAGAAAAGTGCATTATCTTATGTGTATAAGCATTATAAAACAAAATTTCCTCTGCAATAACCTAAAAAACCTTACTAGAAACATATAAGAACAGATTAAAAAGCAACATAAACACACAAAAAATATTACTTATAAAAAGAAAAGGGACTAAGAATTAACCTCCTATGCATATATAAGGAATTCTATGAGCAGAACCAATGTAAAGAGCATCAGATAAAATCCCATATAAGGGTTTAGCCACCATGGGTAGATTACCAGAATTCTGCACCAATTGCAAAGTTGAAGGATCAAAATTTAGATTATGGGCCATGTGAAAATTAAGAGCCAACCATGGAAAACACCTAAACCCTTGTACCCAATAACCCAATCCACACAAAATCATCATTTGTTTACTACCCATTTTGACATTACCACCAATCTTTTCTCCCTCAAGAATCCCCTCATTATCACCTCTTTTTTCCCTTTTTTCCTTGCTTTTTTCCATAAAAGGTACAGCCTTTGGAACTTTTACAATGGAATTTAAGTAATTTCTTGAATTGGGTTTCATAAATTTGTTGATAAAATCAAAGGGGGTGAGGAATTTAGAGTTTTGGGATTGAAAACAAATTATGGGTTTTGATTTTGGGGTAGTTTTGATTAATGGGTTTGTAAAAATTCCATTGGGAATTAGCAAAGAAACCATGATTCTTCTTCTTTAGCCTAATTGACAAAAGAAGAAGGAACAAAAATGTTATAGATTGCTTTGTTGCAAGTATATAAAGCCAAAAATGGATGATATTACACCATATAAATGGATTGATTGAAGAACCAAAATAGTAGGAAAAGAGGGGTGGATTGATTTAAGAGGGAGAGAGAGATCTAGAAGAGTGTAGGGAAGGGAAGGGATTTTTGCACACTCATTTTCCACAACAAAACTCATTGGGAGTTGGGACATGGGAGGGGAACAATACATGGAGAAACAACAAAAGAATTTTCGAGGGTTGATGTCCCTTTCTAATCGGAGTACTTGATTTTGTGGGTCGTCAATTCTTCTTCGTCGTCATCATACTCGGTGTATCCCGTTCATAGAAAATAATGGTCAGGGTTTGAGGAGGGGAGAAAGACGAACAACTCATGTTCAGGAGGGTGCGGTCAAAAAGTCACTCGAAAAGACGATTTTAAAATAAATGTGGGTATATAACGTATTTAAAATAAATGGACCATATTTTTTAAGAAATACCCAAAGTAAGTAAATTTGGTTAAAAAAAAATAAGAATATGAGTTATCTTCAAAAAAAAAAAATATGGGCTTCATGTTTTGAATTCGTCTCTTTAAGATATGGTACCTCACAAGAGTAAAGAGAACAGGGGAGAATTGATCAAAATAAAAAATAAACACAAATTCTTGTGAGAGACGGTCTCTCTGAGAGATAATCAAAAATTAGACTGGCCCATTAAAAGAATGTAGATTTAAAGTAGACATTAAGATTTAATAAGCTGGGCCTTATAGACGTCTCTCAGAGAAACGGTCTCTCAGGAGACCGAGAGACCGTCTTTTGTAAAGACGATTCTCAAAAGTCCAGCCCAAATCTATATTTAGAGTTGTAACAATATATATTTAGAATTGGATTGGGCTTTTGAGAGACGTCTTTACAAAAGACGGTCTCAAGTAAGAATTTGTGCTTTTCTTTTGTATTTTATTCTTAAACTATAAGTTAAAACATAGTCATGTGAAATCTTGTTTGATTCGTCTCAATGCAAGAATTATTTATATTAACTTTTATAATTTTATTGAAGCATAATTAAAGATATTAAGAGTCAAAATGTTACCTCGACAAGTGTGAATTTACAAATGGAACAGCGGAAATAAATTAGAGGGAGTATGCTCCAATACATCATCATCAATCACTGTTATCTTCCCTTTTATTATTAGCCTCTCAATTGGACCATTATTTTCCATTTTTGGCAACTTATTGTTTCTCTAGACAACAACATACTCTCTTGCCACCCTACGTACATTTTGAAATTAGAGTAGTTCAAATGCGAATTGTTTGATAAATAATCTGACATTTTTTAATGGATAGAATTTAAAATGCGATAGAAAAAGATTTAAGAGTCATAAATTCTAAGAAGGAGAAAAAAAAAGAGAAAATAGATTTAGATAATTTAAGCATATGTAAATCCTATTAATAAATATAGAAAAATCAAACTCAAATAACTTATATAGAAGATAAGTAAATCTAAATTCTTAAGATTCAAACTTACAAATTGAACCGATAAAAATTTGAAATAAATATACAATAAAAATTCATATGAATAAACAATAAACTATTCTATATTTCTATTAGTTTATATAGTTGATTTTAATCTTTTAAAATAAAAAGAGATAAGTTGAAAATTAATTGTTGAAACATAGAGGATGTGTCATGTGTATGCTACTAAATACTACTCATAAAATGAAATTTACCTTTTTTGAAATTAACAAGTAATTCTACAAGATACCTAGCCAAACTTGATAATTTTCATAAATAAATGAGTTATGATAAGCCGAGGATAAGAAAGGGGCTAAAATAACTCCCGAAGAAAGTAGTATATGCCTCAACTGAGGCTAGACTCGATTCTCATCCAAATACTTATTTAAAAGTAAGGTTTTAGTTTGGAAAAGAATCAAAATAAAATTAATTAAAATAATCAATTGCAAAAACACCATGCTATCAATAATTCCTTCAATACCTTCACATCAACCACTATATACACATCATTAACTTCATTTGATGACGCCAATTCGTCGAGGCTAACTTTGTTATTCATCCTCTATGACAAGAGAATGTCGCCCAATGAGCCAATTCACGGTCAATTGTCCTAGCTTCCGTCCCTAATGAGCATACTTTTCTATTTGGATCACAACAAACACAAGAAATGCGATAATTTCGTACAACATAATCAAGGAATGAAAACTTATAAACAACTTCACTAACATTTAGGACAACTTGGTCAATACCCTTTGAAATTCAATACATTCAGCTGCTACAGTACTAATCAATAACATTAGGTTCAAAGTCTATCATGGGGATAAATGAAAATGTGTTTCCAGCAATGAACGAACTTCTGCGAGAGAAGAAACCTTAAAATCTGGCTGGTGCTCGACTAAAGCGAACTCGGGAGAGTCATACCTCCCATTTTCGTCAAGTAAGCATGTGTATGCACCTGCTTTTTTCCCACAGACTACCTGTTAAGAATAGAAAACGGAAGGAATAAATCACAAATCATTAACGCATACAGGTAAATTTCTGTGTCATTACTGGAATTATGAATGATAAGGCATACCGAGTTAGGTTTTAAAGGAAAACTTCGTATCAAGAGAGCCTACCAGTTCTTATAATTAAAAGAAATCATAAATTCAAATTTAATGTGATAAGAACACTGACTCGTGACTCATGAGTTGTATTTGATCTCTTCTTTTACTTTCCATGATGTTCTATTGTTGTTCATCTTTGGTTTTATTACATAATTTACTTCATTACCAAGTGTCTAAGAATTTAGCTAAGGTTTGGGCCAAACCCAAAAATATAATGAGTTTTACGTAATGAATTTCTAGATCTTCCGTCCTGCATTGTTGTATCAATTCCTGAAGTGACGGATACTTGTCACAGTGTTAAGCACCAGAACGGAATAAAGATTCAAAGACAAAATACACTAGTACGGAATCATAAATCTACAGTTAAACTCACATCATCTTTGAGGCTATCACCAATCATAATCACTTCATCAGGCTGTACATCCCAAGTCGAGCATATATGTAACAGCGGAGCTGGATCAGGTTTGCAAGGGCGAAACTCTCTGCTGAGTGCAGGAGAAAAAGTCATCTGTAAAATAAGAAAACACTGTCATTTAAGAATCTCAACCCAATCATTTCAATATGACAGGTGTGACAGAACACATTAAATCTTAACACAAGACATTAAATCAACAGATCTAAGTAAAACAAGAGGGCGAAGAAAACAGAGCCAGGGAAAAAAGCACGCAAAACTAGCCTTATTGGTAAAAGGAGTCGATTTGACTGTTTTGTTAGCTACATCTCAGTTCTCTCCTACTCTATGTTGAATTTCTATTCTATATAGCCCCAGCACCTTCCAGCCACAAAAACAAATCCTGCACCTTACATTTACCATGTGGAATAACTTGAGCAGATTTAATCGTTACATATTGAGAACAGAAACAAGTTATCACGATAAACAAATGCACACACCATCCCAAACCAAACAAAACACTTGCAATAGGCCTATAAACTGATGGAAATAACATAGTCCACATAAAAATGACAATCGCCATTTTAGTTGCATTTGGTTCGTATAGGAATGAATTGCGAATACATGTAGCTGATTATCGGAATTGAGTTTGTTGTTAATTTGTTATTAGATATGGCAAAACTAAGTATAATCTGTGCTAGCGCGATTTTCCATGCTAATTTGTTTTGGATCATGTTGCCGACCCCATATTGTTTGGATTAAGTTTCACGTTGCTGTTGGCAAAAATTTTCACAAGGGAAAGCAACTAAAGGTAGTACTAATAATTTTTCTTGAACAGAGTTTGTGTTGATGCCTAGACCCTCCTAAACACTCGAAAAAAATCAATTTTTTTGGAAGCAAAAATGCACCACAAAGATTAGCCTAACAATTAGTTTTGGAAGCAGATTTAGCAAAGTACAGACTTTGTAAGTCAAATGTTTGTGTGGTCAAAAACAATATGGGAAGCAAGGTTTCTCAAGCATATGTTCACTAAATTTGACAAGCAAAATCTGCCTGCTAAGACCTAAGAGCTTGATTCAAAATTAAAACAAAGCAATTTGCTGCTGTATGAACCACATTGCAGGAGTGATTGATGACATCTACATATTTGCCTCAGCATGTTAAATGCAAAACTAGATAGTGTGGTGGAGTTCAGTAAGAAGTTTGATAATACCTGAGCAAAAATATAATAGACCACATGCTAAAATTTAAGAAATATTCAGTTGGATAAACCAAAACAGTCAAGTAACCATGTCAACCATGAAGAGTCCAGATATACATAATGGCATAATCCTTCCTGGGGTAAATTTTCAAGATTAAGCAATGACAATGATGCAATGAAGCTATAGGACTCTCTCTCAGGATTGTAAGTAAAAGGTCAGCTTTCTATGAACTTAAGGATTTTAACTCCAATTCAACAGTATCAACGTAACCTTCCAGGTCCAACATGACACATTGAATGCAATGCAAACTATACCAAACTATATATGCTAAAACCATCACCTTGGTACTCAATTATTAAACAATGTCATAAACTTTACACAGAATTTGTAAGACTAGGTAGTTTGCAGCATCATATATTCATATCTTACCAAATACATCTTAATCAAATGTACAAGGAATTTCCTAAACCCCCAGCAACTGATAGTTGATATTTATTCAGCCATATTCTGGCTCCAAAATCACGACCCAAGATACAAGCAATCTGGGATAGATTGCTTTCTTCAAGGCATAATACCATAACAGAACATTGATATCAAATTAGCAAAACTAATATGTTGCAACTGCGCCGCCAAAAGAAAGTTATTCTTAATATCTGATTCTGATCCATAACTAATTTTAAACATAAAAGGCACTTACCCCAAACCTTAGATGAAATATATCTACTGAATCCTTGACATTCCGAGTGATAAGTCCTTTCCTATTAAAGTGAATCGGTCAGTAAGACTCAATCAAAAGATTGCATAAACTCAAAGCCAAAGCAAACAATAGGTCTAATAAGTTTGGCATTTGTATTCCAATTTTCTTTTCTTAGGCATAAGAAGTTTGGCATTTCACATGGAAGAAAACGGAGAGAACTCATGCACATAATTCAGAAGCATAAATAAGGAAAACAAACATGAGTTTTACCAAATAAAACCATAGACAAAAGCTAATTAGAAAATTTTGAACTGAAACAAAAAAAATGATACACCTCCATGCTACTTAAAAAAAAAAAAACTGTTTATAAAAACTGCATTTTTGCAAACCTTAATAGAAGTAACAAATGCAAATCACGAGATAACCTCCAATACAAGGTTTTGCAATTATTGAAGACCCAAAGTTATGTTATTGATGTCCCTCAAATCAACAACAAAAAGTTAAAATAGTTGGCGAATTTGCACTCTTTCCCTTTTTGGTAATGATCTCACTCTTTTTTTTTTATTCACAAAATTATCATCTCTCTCCATCTCAACCACTCATTTCTATCATCCATTTGTTTTTTTGTCTTATTCTCCAACTCAATCACCTTTTCTACTAAATTTCACTCAAAATATTTTGGGTGCATTCTCATAACCGAGGGAGTACACTTTAAGGGATGAATGTGAGGGTATTAAGTTACCGTATAAGGGTACCTTGCACAAATAGATAGGAAAAAAATTTGGAATGGTTGTCAGAGCTTGGTTAGCAAGCGTAATTGAGGTTAAAACTTTAAATTACAAATTCCCGACAAAAAGCATTCTAACATCTAAGCATTCAGGTATATCTTTTAAAAAAAAAGAGATTATTGGATTGAAGGAGTAACAATTTCTACGCATATGTTTACGAAAAAGACCCTTAAAGACATAGTTCTTAGAGTAGCTTCGATTGGGTAAACTCCTTCCGCCCCTAGATAAAAGTTAAGCATAAAAATTCAACCTTTGCCATTGTGTGATTGTACTTTAGACCATAAAAACCAAAACAATTAATGGTTTCTAATATATTCATGGTTATTTGACCTTTGACATAAAACACCTCCAAAAAAATAGGGACAACAAGCAAAAAAAAGAAAATAAAAAAAACATTTTACATTTAAGCTATCTATCCAAGCTTCAAATTTCTTACAAGAGATTTGAACAATTAGGCACAAACATCATTTGAATGATCCTTACACTGATCATCACAAACACCTGCTCCTATCATATTGTGTTCCATCAAGACAATGAAGTTGGAACATGACTAGTATGAAATTATTAAATTGTACGGGGTCTTTCATAGCTTAGAATTCCAAATGATTAGATAAACCAGGAAATAAAACAACAAATACATCTTCAGATTGACCATTTACCTTATCTTCTTTGAGTCCAGAAAACCACAAAGTTCAGTTGCACCTGCACACAAACTGAGTAATAGTCAGATATATAACAACAAAAAGCTCTTTTACATTCAAACAAGATTGACCATACACGCTTCAGCACTATAAAACTTTAAGCTAGACATATAGCGACTAGTGACTTGTAACGTAAATTAATGATGAAAACACATCTTGAGATAGCAGATTCATTATTAAAGACATCCACATGTTAATGTCAAGTGAATTTATATTCAAAAGTAATAAAGTTATTATTATTAATATTACAATTAGCAGTATGTCTACTATGACCTTTCCTTAAGCAGCCTATCATTTATGAATACTTCCTAGTGTTGAGTAAAGACTTCTCAATTACATAATATAAGCGCCTTTGAGCGCCTTGTAGAACTTTTTAGTTTGAGCCTCAAAAGAAGCTCATTTGATGCGAGCACACACCACATATGTTTTCTTTACTTCTTTATTTTCTTCTCTTCTTTTTCTATGTTTATCAGGGTTTTCTTAGATTTTGGGACGCCTCACACCCAAGGGCTTACACTTTTGCCTGTCGCCTAGAGCCTAGGCTTTAGAGACACTTAGCGATTCAGGGAGGAAGAAAGGGGACGCCTCACACCCAAAGGCTTACCTCAACTATCCTGCACAGAGAACACTCAGAACTAGTTGTCAAGCCTTATAGGCCTTAACTGTTCACAATTTCAATATTAGGATCTAAGTGCAATAGTATCTTTGGATTAAGGAAGAAGAATGTAAGAAAGAGGAGGGAAGGGGAAGTGAAAGGGAGGAAGAAAGGGGAGGGAAGAGAGAAGACTTTCTCATAAATGTGAACAATGGCATACTTCCAAGTTCCAATTTCCTCCCCTCCTCATTTACTATCCAGATGTAGAACATCCCCCGGTTTCCCTCTTCCTTTCCCCCATTTCAATCCAAACAAAGCATTAGTGATGTAGATCAATCAGTCAATGATTAGGCTAAGAAGTTTCAAAAAGCTTTCCAAATACTTGGTATTTTGAAATTCTAACATGCCTCCAGTTAAAAAACTATAATGTTTCATTATATCAAATTATCAATGCCTATAATTCCCAAATTCAACATCATGATAATCATATTCTATTCATTCGTCAAAGTACCAAGCCAAACTCTAGCCGCAATAGCCAATAAGCATAAGCAACAATCCCAACATTATATTCGGACTTAGATAAATCTACCAGCACAATTAATCAAAAAAAAAAAAGAACTAACCGGGCATAATCTGGAGACGATCAAGACCTTGGCGTTCAAAATCAGCAATAATCTGGTAAGCTTTTTGCTGTTCATTAGGGTTCCAAGATTCAATATGATGTAAAATATCAATTCCAGAAGGGTTTTGTGATTTAATTTTTAAGTATTGTTCCTCTCCCAAAACAGCTTTATACATTGCAGGAAAATCAATAACAGGAACAGTAAGAGTTCCGTCCATGTCGAACACAACACCTCGTAGCTTAGTTTTAGCTATGGAGTTGGTTGTTGCGAGAGTTTCAGTGGAATTGGATGTAAAGTGCGCCATTAATGGACGGTGTCGAAGGAAGATGAGAGGTCGAAATAGTGAAGTGAGCATAATACAAAGAGCGAGAAGTGGAGGCAGTTTAAAGTGGAACAGTGTGAGGTGAATGGTGATAGTGCATTTCTTTCTTTTTCTCTTACTAGTTGGTGGGGCGCGTGCTACGCACGCGCTCCCCCAAGTTATCCTATTTTCCTTAAAAAATCAATTTGAAACGAAGGTATTTATTATGTATTTGATTTTATCGACGTTAAGCTAAAACCAATTTGTTGTAATTGGTTTTGTTTTATTGTGTTATTGGAGGGCCATAATGTAGTTCACAATGAAGTTGTTAATATAGTAATAAGTGAATAGAAGTACTATGTACTTATGTTACAACTTTTTATGCTTGAATTTGTGTTAAAAAAAAAGAGTTTTAATACTCGAATTCTTTTAAATTAAAATTATTTAACATTGCATACTAACAAAATTTAATTTGCATTTGTAACTAATAAGTCTTTGATGATGAAGTTAGTGGATTGATGTAACATCTATTGTATATCATGTGGATTGTTGATTAGCATTTGTCATCTAGAAATAAGTTAGAAAAAAGCCTTAAAGTTGTTAAGAATAATGTTGTGATATTAATTTCTTTCATTCTATATTTTGATATTATATTAAGATTATAATGTTGTATAGAGTATGTTATGCTTATTGTGTGTGTTTTCTAGGTGATCTGTGCTGGTGTGCAGACTTGGGTTTTGCTTAGTTTAGCCTTAAGTGTGTGTTGTAGGTGACGGTGAAGGTTAATATAATGTCAAGTATCCTGCTGTTTAATATCCTTGTGTCGAGTTTTCTCTACATTAAAAGAATGTCTTTTGATCAAAATAGTGACAAAGAAGCATTAGTATTCTTTTATTATAGTATTTTCTTGTATGTCTTCTCTATCAATTATCAACAATATTACCATATGCGACCTTTGTTTTTCCTTCATTTGACCATTTACTCATTATTGATGTTTTCTATGAAAGGGTATGATTTTTTGGTTAATATAGGTGGTAAAAACTTTTAAATGTCAAAACTAAGATGTTGTTAACATTGAATTGTACTTCAAATGAATAGTGTTTATTCTGTTTGTTATCTCCTTTTAGCTGAACCTTCAACTTTTTACCTCCCAATTGAAAGCCATTCCACCTCATTTTTCTCCTTTATGTTCTTTTTTGTAAACAAGAATTTATTTCAAATTGAATTTATAATTAGCTTAAATTGAATTTTTAGAAAATAAAATTTTAAAAAGAGAACCATTTTATGTTGCCTACATTATGCAGTTTTCTTATTAAAACTAATTTTGGGTCTATAAATGTATTATGCAGTTTTATCAAAATATGATGTATAATGGTATACGTATACATTTGGTATATAACAAAATACATTTGATCAAATTATTCTCATTATGTTTTATCACGATGTATATGGTGTGACATATTATAAGAAATTTAGCAATGTTAGCATATTTCAATATCAAAATGAGTATAATGGCAATTCAGTTCGAATTCGACCCTAGTCCGACTTAATACGAGTAAAACAATTTGATTCGAGTCCAAGTAAAAAGTGATCCGACTTCGACTTTATGATCCGAGTCTGAGTTAGAGACGGACCGGAGTTGGACCTTATTAAAAATCCGATACTCCGACCCAACTCCGACTCTGAAGGAAATCCTACTTTAAATTTGACTTTTCCACCAATATTTTGTTTCCTTTAAAATCTAGACATGACTGATTGAAGTTCTCTCTCATACTAATTGTAATTTTCAATTTCAAACTACTTGGTATTTTTATTTAGATTAACCAATCAAAATACGACAAATCAGATTAAGAGAAAAAAAGATCCGCCAAATCAAAATGCGAGAAAATTTTGTCAAATTGTAGTAGTAAGACTATTTCTCTTGTTAAACCTCAATTCAAAGTACATATTTTTTTATTAAATTGTATTTGAAAAATATATTTTGTTAATTTTGTATGCTTTAAAATCATTAGTACAATATTCACAACGATATTGTTTGATGATAATTCGATTCCGTTGGAGGTCCGATAGTTCGAGTCGGGGCAAACTTGAAGTATGCATAATCCGACTCCGAGTGGAGGTGGACTGAAAAAAAGAGTCTGACTATTATCCAGAGCAAAGTAGGAGTAGGTGTAATCCGAGCCGAGGCCGACCCATTGTCATCCCTAATATAAAGTAAATGAAATATTACTCAATAAATATATACACAAATTTATTTAGGAAAGTGTAATGTCATCTATTTTCGGATATTGAGTAAATACGTAATCATATACTGCATAGTTAAATTTAATAAGTTCAACAAAATTGAAAATATAACCATCTTATGTACCACAGGTTGGCAGTACATTCTCAACATGATTATAGATTTAATTAACAAATCATATAGTTAGAGGCAGGATACAACAACCACCATTTCTAATACCCCATCATCATCTATGTCAGCAATGACCTGAGGTGAATACAAAAATCAAGTCATGCGAATACAAATGATATGTGATACAGTCTCATGTTGTAATTCAATCCAATCTTCATCCCCCAACATATTCTTATCCACATAATCATCATAGTCATAACTATACTCATCTGCTAGCTCATCACTCAACTGGGGATAACTATAATCCATCATTCAAAACACTACTTACAATTCATTACTCTGGTGTCACTAAGTGACTTTCACCGAGGTACAGCTTAGGGAAACGGGTGTATGCAACCTTATCCTTGTATGAGCAAAAAGGTTACTTCTAATTGACCATTGATAGCAATCATTGTTTACAACATTCATAAGTGTAGATGTAGAAACAGTTTTACACTCTACAACTACTGCCAAGATTGAAAATTGTGAAGGAAAAATCAGTATTAGTGAACAGGACCTAGAGCTCGAGACATGGCAAGCACTCTAGCACCGTCCCAGTTTATGACTCTCCCACCCTCTGCTTCAATTCTCCATAATTCATCAGCTATATCTGGCTGCACAACGCACATACATCAGAAGTCACCAATAACCAGACACAATTTACTAAACATTATGCAAGTAATACCTGACAATAAGAGTAGCTAAAAGGTATTGGGTTTTAAGCATTAAAAGGTATTGGGTTTTAAGCATTAAAAACAAGATTTATGCATGCATGCATTTGTTTGAATATGGGGAAAAATTTACATGATCACTCACCTAAAATGTAAGATTTATTCATGCATGCATCCACTACTCTCGACCTGGAAGAACCAGACATACATAGTTAGAATTGGACTGTCGATAAGTGGCACGACAAATTATTCATTTTAGTCAAGGATTTTTCCAATAATTGATGAAACTGAAGGAATATCAACACAAATGTAAGATAATATACTACAAAAGGTACAGAGTGTACCTTAAACATACTCCAGTAGTTTCAGGAAGAGAATGCTCATCAAAAGATAGCTTGCAGATGAAACTGGGTCGTGCTGAACGGAAATTACAACACTTTTCAACCAGTCAACTTCACTAAAAAAAAAAATTAACAACAGATGCAGCAAATTACTTGTTTCACATCTTTGCCACCAATACTGACGCCAGCCTCAACAAGAGAAGGTTTGCCTTCAAATACTTGAGCACTGCATCGAATTACATTAAACAATTATATATTTTCACAAACAATGTGATATTTTTCAGAAATACAGCTTGCAGTTGCACAGTACTAATGATGTATACATTGTCTATAAAAGTCAATGTGTAAAGTTTAGAGTATTCACTCTGTTCTTGTAAGCTTACAACTAACTTATTTCACTTTCTATCGTTTTTGATTCATCCATCTCTTGTTAAAAACACTAATATTTTTTGTGATCTGCAGTACTGTTTATATCAGCTTCTACGCGGATTAAAATATGTACACTCTGCGAATTCAAACTGCTACCTCAAGATTGGGGACTTTGGGCTGGCTAAGACCACCACCGAGTATGTTGTTATAGAGCTTGGAAGTTAGTTATAACTAAGCCAAGTCATCTTTCTAATGCCATTAAAAAATACCCTTGTTTACTGCTGTTAACTTCTTTGAATACTCATTAGATCAATCATTTCCCTACAAAATGCTGATAGACCATACTCTTTTAAACATTTGAGACAAAGTGTAGTGCTACAACTATTCAGTCTTGGTTATTGATTTTTAATTAGAGAATTTGACAAATAATAAGTTGAATTAACTACCTGAAATAAAAATCATACTATTTAACTTCCAATTAGATCACAGTTTCTTTAAAACAGATCAGTGGCCTTCTAATCTTAGCTACTCGATTGAGTACTACATGCGCTCTAACAGGTTACTTAGCTTGTTGTCGAACACTCTTAAACGAACATTCAATCAATAAATAAGATAGACAAGGAAAATCTAGTAGCTGTCAAACAAGGGGAAATGTTGGTCGTGATGATGAAAATCCTTCACATAAAAGGAAGCCTATGTATCGTAAGCTTAAATGCTTACTGTTGGATCTGTACAAGATCACGTTCTTGATGGTATTCAATATGTTTTTCTCTTCTTAAAATGGATAGTTTATCCGATTGATATTGGATGCTAAAAACAAAATCTTGTAGAGTTTAATGCAAGTACACAAAACTGAAATCACAAGCAGAGAAAATACAGTGCAAATTGGTATTCAATCTCAAGTTTATAAGCATGGCCGAAGTACCAAACATCATTCAAAGTAACTGCTCAACATATTCAACAAAAAGCAGGAAAAATATAATTACAATCAATTATTTTAGCTAGACTTGCACCGAGAATGATCAATAAAATTGTCGAATGTTATCCTAAAACCTTAATTCTAACTTATGGGGTCGACCACTAATACAAGACATCAATGGAGAAAATTTGAAGTATGCTTACCTTTAGAGGTGTAGAAGATTTGCTGCTTTTGTCATCAACATAGTTGAGAACAAGCTTCGACACAGTAGTTATGATTTGCTTTTCATTCAATATACAAGTAGCTTGAATTGGGAGAATTCGATGACACCAGCTGCAAAAAAAAGTTATATTAACTTTAGAAGGATACCCAACACTATTATTAACAAAACATAAAATGAATGTAGCATTTGATGCATGGATTTAACAAATGAAATTACTCGAGGTTAACTTGAGGCTAAATCTAGGGTGATTCCAGTGTTACATTGCACGATTTGATCTTATTTTATAATCTGGACGCTGTTTGGAATAGCATTACACATACTTTTATCATTCAAAATTATATTACATTAGACATACTTAACAAGTGGAATAACATTACACGAGGTTAAAATGGTTATTCCAATCAGCCGAAAACTCTTTTGTAAGATAATGCATTTCTAAGTAGCTTAGTTGCACGAACTGCGGCTGAACCAATAACACCAAGAGAATAAGGGTCAAAACCAATTACATCTAAAGTGCTTTTTGTATTGACTTTTGAAGCTTTGATTTATGATATCTTTATCCATACAGATATGAAGAGCCAGAATTTACGAGCTTTGATTTATGATATCTTTATCTTCCATTCGTCATTTCTCCATTCTTCAATAACAGAAGCAAAATTATCCTATAACCATAAATTTGAAGTCCATAAATATGATATCTTAATGGGTACCTAAAATATAAAAATTTACCCAATTTCATCAACAATCAATCAAAATAAAGAAAACCCATTACATAAAAATTAAAACCCATGTGAATAAGTCCAATTAGTACTATAAAGAACCAAAACAGATCTTTCAAGTTCAGATCAGAATAAAACCAGTAAAATCTCAAAATCAAAGTGGCCACTATCAGCAATCCAATTTGTATAATCAGATGATAATAATCACAATGAAACCCATCTAATACAAACAAAACGAATCCAACAAAATAAATATAAGAGAAATAATTTGGCGTAAATACCAAGTGATGAAGAAAATCTTGCTCTTACGACAAATATCAACCGTAACAAAATCAAAATTTAAAACAGCATAACGACAATCAAACCCTAATCATTCACCGACGAAGAGTCAAAAAGTACATGGCAATCACACGATTAACTAATGCCCAATATTTAACACATTTAAAATAGTTTAGACAACGTCCAGATCCCAATAATCAAATCAAACAAACACTCTCAAACGGCAAAGAAGATGATGAGACCAAGTAAAGCTAAATAGTTAGCGATTGGAAGCTCCGAGACACATATAAAATTAAGCCTATAAGTTTACCTTGTGTCCCATAAAAAACTTTCCTGCATATGCCCAGATTATCCAATAACACATATTTTTATCACTTAAAGGATCAAACTATCCACACAAAACCACTCATCTATGTCAAGAATTTCGAATTATAATTTGAACTAACAAAATTACAACTAAACATTGACTGATAGGGCGACCTATTCCAATACATCTATGACCAATTGATTGTCAAACCAAGCATAATAGCATGCAATTCATATAAATAAGCACCCTAAAAAACATACATGATCATCTAAAAAAGAAGGTATAAAACCTGAATTTCTCGGAGTGCTTCGACACGCTTTCTAACATTGAAAGTCAAAGATTCAAGTACAGAAAGAATTGGAATGAGAACAGTACCTTGATGTACCAATCCAAAATAAGTGGCAAGAGTAGGCATATGAAAAGTAAAATTATCAAAAAATTAATCACCAACTATAGATGTTAGATAAACACAAAACCTAATTCTATTAAAACCGAATTCATAAAAAATAACAAATTCAAAAAACTGCCACGCAAAACCTAATTCAGAAACAGTCAATTGTAAAAACACATTTCGAAAAAGAAGACCCAATTCCAAAACAATTAATTTTAAAAACCACAATATAAACAAAAAGTGGGAAAACCCATTACAGCAAAATTTTGTTAAGTATCATTACAGCAAAATGCAGATCCCAAATATGACATTAAACTAAATAATAGAAAGAAAAAAATGATGACCAAGAAGAAATAAGTTTAAGAAAATGATTACCTAATATGATGTATGGGCTTCTGGTTTTAAAAACTGCATTTCTTTCTTAATTTTAGTTGTACTTACCTTGATATTGAGACTTCAGAATCGTTGGCCAAAGAAGGTAGTAATCAACGAATTACCTTAATACTGAGATGAAAAGGCTGATACAAACGAAAAACTATGATTAAATTAAATTATAAACAAAAAAAAAATTGAAAAACATAAAAATCCAATTGAAAAAATTGAATAAAAACAATTAAAAAAAGGCAAATCTAGACTTACTCATTGGGATCGAAGCTAGAGGCAGCACAAAGAAGCCTCTTGGAATAATCCTGCAGAGCAATAAATAAATCAAAGAAACAAAAAGAACCATGGGAAGAAGACGAAGAGCAAGAAGGATGGGAATAATCAGGTTTAAAATCACGAATTTTGTTCAACTGAATGAGATAAAAGAGAAAAAAATGAAAAACCATAACCCTTAAAATTCAACCATAAATAAAACCACAAATGAACATAGGAAAAAAATCTAACCATGAACAAAACCACAAAACCAAAAACCCTAAACCCAATTAGACAAAATGGGGAACGAAATGGGAGATAAACAGTAAAAGAATCCCAAATTTAGGTAAAATCAATACCTAAAAACCCTAAAGAACCAGATGAAGGAGATAAACAGTATAACAATCAGTAAGAAATTCTCAAAACGAAAACCCTAACTCACAAAATAAGAAAACCCCAAAGAACCTGATGAAGGAGATGAATAGTATTTGAGCTTGATGAAGGAGATGAACTATATTCGAGCTTGATGAAGGATAAAAAAGAAAGAGGAAAGGAAAAAGAACTCGCTGTAACCCTAATTCAACGAATTCAATAAATGAGTGAGCAAAAGCACAGCCAAAACAAAGAAAAATATCTATTTCTTACCAAATGAGCAACCCAGAAATGCAGCAAGAATTGAAAATGAGAGTTAATGGATCTTTGCAGGGATGAAGGAGAACTGAGAGAGGAATGGAAAAATAATGGAAGAAAGGGAAACTGATCCATGAATCGTAGACAAGCAAGGGAAAGCGAGAAAGGAAAAACAAAACAGTGTTTTCACTGTTCATGATGAACAGTGTTGTGGCTTTACAAATTTTTTATAGTTATAGAGGATGTTGGGGCCCACCCAATTGATGAGTCATGTTATATGCTATTCCGTCTCAATGAATTTGCTCAATTTTTATTTGAATACATTTCGATGAATTCGACCCTTTTATTATTAATAATAGGATTATTTATCGACTATAGCCTTTAAGTTTACTCAATTTCAAATAAACAGCTACAAATTTCATTTATTACCAACTACAGTCTCCAACTTAACAAACATGACATCGAGACAGCCAAAACACCCCATTTAACCCTTTTTACCCTTTTTTGGCTGTTTTGGTTGTCTCGATGTCATGTTTGTTAAGTTGGAGGCTGTAGTTGGTAATAAACAAAGTTCGCGGCTGTTTATTTGAAATTGAGTAAACTTAGAGGCTGTAGTTGGTAAATATTACTCTTTTCCTTTATTACTGCATTTATGAACAAATTTAATAGCTGTAAGAAGATACTATACATCACAAATAAAAATAGTTAAAAACAATTAATTTTCTATAATAAACAACACATGATCACAATACTTCTTTTTATACTAAATACTTCTATAATATGGATTATAATTTTAAAAAGTTACCTTTACATTTCAAACATGCAATTGCATAATAATTTAAAAGTAATATTTTAAATAAAAAAAATTCATTCTACAAAACCCGGTACGATGTATACACGGGTTTTATACTAGTACTTCCTTCGTTCTATAATACTTGCTACATTTCACTTTTTTACGCAATCCAATGCCCAATTTTGATCATTAATATCTTAAACTACACTTATCCAAAAATTATAAAAATCTAATATTATGAAAGTATGCAATTAGATGATTCAAACAAGATCCCACTTGACTATATTTTTACTTACACATTAGTCGCAATATGTAAAATAAACTTGAACGATGAATAATGCACAAAATCGAAATGTAGCAAGTATTTTGAAATAGAGGAAGTATATGATAAAACTTGTGGACAGTATTTATTAGTATAAAAGTTACAAATATACGGTGACAGAATACGTGGAAAATATACTACTTCAGATAACGCTTCTCCCAAACGTGGCAGCATTTGAGCTTGGAGACGCCATGGTGTGGTGGAGATACCAACTAACGTACAGAAGTAGCATCAATGGCGACGCTCACTAACTCTACCTTTCTTTTTCCTCACAATCCATTCTTCAATTTACATCCTACTAGATTCAAATATCATCCCTCTTTTTCTCTTCATTATCAATCAAGATTTCTTAGAGTTAGACGATTTTCAAAATATACGATTTCTCAAGCAATTAGAACACCTAAATTCGATTTCAATTTTACAAGCTTTGAAGATGATGATTATGGCGATGAGAATTTTCAAAAGAGGAGGCGAACTAAAGGAAGAAAGAGTGGTAGACGCTCGAAGCAGAAACAATGGTGGTCTGATGAATTAGATGATGATAGTGATGTACAGACTGGTATTGTTGAACAAATTGTTGATAATCTTTGGATTCTTCGGGTATGAATTTGTTAACTTTATCGCTTCTTTGTTCTTATTTATCTGATTCATTTTTTAACTTTTTTTTTTGCTTCATCAATTGAATTTGTTCTTGTTTTGAAATGTAATTTTATGATTGAATTTGTGTTCATTATCTAAAGATAAATAATTACATGCATTATTGATGGAGTGAATTAATTGGAAGATTAGTTTTGAAAATCCCTGGGAAATTGACTGCAGTGCAGCTGTATATATTCGATTCTCTTTGTAGTGAATGCACCATGAGGAGGAGAAGAAATTCCATTAACAGTATCTCTCCTTCTCATCTCCTCACAATCTATTTTATTAGTAAAAGGATTTGCTCTTCTAATCCTAGCAATCAAGAAAAATTATCTCATTAAGTGATTGTGGAAGAATAAAGTTAAAATTTAGGGTGGAAAACATATTTGAGACGAAGAACACTAATGAGTTTGTGGACGAGAGTAGAGATAGAATGTAGGAACAAAACTAAATTAGAAGTGTAGCCAAAATTAAAAGAAAGATCGAAAATAGGGGGTGTAGCAAAATCAAAGAAATATATGGAAAACTTCAAATTGTAGTCCCAAATTGAAGGTGAATCAGCCACCAACTCATACCATTTAGACTTTGTCTACTCTTAATTGTTCTTGCAATCAGATGTAATTATGAGTAGATTATGTTCTTAAGATTCTCTCTTATTATTGCTATAAATTTTGATGCTTCATGAATCATGATTATAGAAGATCAAGTATTTCGTGTAATTCAACTTTTATGAATTAAAGTTTGATTCTAAGGTGGTAGCTGATTTCCTGTTAGAGGGTGTTTGGTGTGAAGTAAAACATTTTGAAAGACAACTTTCAATAGAAATTATACTTTATAGTGAAAATGCCAATCATAGTTTCTTTTGTTTGGTTTGATGGAAAAATCATTGAACTAAGGGATAGATTCATAGGTAGTAGATAGAGATTTTGGTAACTGAGCAATGGGTGAACATTGGTTTTTTTATTTTTAGTTTTGGAGGAGAACTTTCATTGATGAAAAAAACTCTTTTCCACCGTAATTCAACTTCACATTCCTTATGGCTTATTGAACCGAACAAAATATATCCCGTTAAACCAAACAATTCTTTAGTGTTGTTTTTAGAAGAGCATTGTGGTAGAATTACTCCCAAGATACAAACTGATTTTCCTGTGACTGTTTTAAACTAGGTATTCAGGTCCTATGGTTTGTTCTTGCCGGTCATCCTTGTATCATTCTTGATAGCTACAGGACCAAAGGCTTTTCTCTTGGCATCAGGTATCCCTTTTGGACTGTCAGTGATCATCTTTGCATTCCAAAAGGTTTCAGAATGGCTCGAAGGCAGCCCTAGGCCTCGAAACAAACGCAGAAAAAGGTCAAAAGTTGGCCAAAAAGAGGATGTTTTCATGGAGGAAGAGGATGATCAGGAAGAAGAAAGACGCCAAAGTAGAAGAAACAAGAAAAGATTATACCAATCCTGGGTAGCCCAAAACAATGGTTCCTTCTATAACAAAGACTCGAAGAGTCGGGTTAGTAGTACCAGTTACCGTGGCTGGGATGATTTGATTACAGAAAATGATGCTCAACTTCCACAGACACCTCCCCGAGTCACTGAACGACTGCAGAGAATCGTGGAGACTGAGGAGGAAGAGGTGAAAAGTAAGTTGAGTGAATCAGTGGAAGAGAAAAATTTACCTCTGCTGTTGAAATTGTTAGTGGCAGTTTTCCCATTCTTGTCAACATGGACTGATATACTATAATTGTCTTCGAACTTCTAGGAACATGATTTTTATTGAATGAATTATGAGTAGCTGGATAGTTGCTCTTGCAAATACTTTTTATCTATGGGCACTTATAATAGGGGAAGAAGCTTTTTCAAAATATTTTTTTCGAGAATTATTGATTAGCTTAGTGGTTGATTGCTTTTCTCTTTCGCTTTCGTGATAAAAGTTTGATTTTCACCACCTAACTTATACCTTAATTTCGAATATAAAAAAATAGCTTTCTTGTTTGGTTTAATTAAAACTCCCAAGAATAGTAGATGTTGAGGATGAGTAAAAAAATTTGAGAAGATTTGTTTTTTAAAGTGAAAGGTGCTAAATGCCAACTATACTACTACTACTACTAAATATCCTATTTTCTTTCAAGACCAGTTCAACTTAATTGTCACATTTTTAATTTTAGAAAACACACGCTAATACCTTTTGGTTACGATTTCCTCCTTAATTTATACATGTGAAAACATTTTAATTGTGATCCCCTTTTAATTTATAGATGCAGATACCTTTACCACGTAATATCCTTTTTCCTTAATATTGTGCAAATCCTAAATGAAACATTTCCTACGAATCGAAGGGAATATGAAAGAAATCATACCCAAATCTAAACCATTGACAAAAAAAAATCCATGCAGAGTTTGTGGCTTTACACAAATAAGAGTGCTATACACAGTTACTGAAGAAAACTACAACCCATCTTGGAAAAAATGACGGTTTTTTGAGTTTTACAAATGAATCAAATCTCAAAATAACACTTACGTAAACTTCAAGTATATATTTAATTTTTGATGATCATCTCGAAAATAATTCTACTCGATTGAGATAACAAGCAGATGAGGGATCTTGGACACAGGTGCAGAAATCATTCTCGTCCTTAGGGAAAGATGCTGGGAGGGGGTGATCTGGTTTGATTCCGACCTTCAAAATTAATACAAACGCGTTAATCATATACACAAGCCAACTGTCACGGAAAACCAAAAACATCAAGCACAAGGCAAAAGCAGGAGAAAAAACATAAGCAAACACCTTGTCAATGTCGGTGTGATCGGGAGTTTCATAACGAGCAACTGTGACTGCTAAGCCAGATCCATCAGATAGCTCGAAAACCGACTGTATTTTGCTGCAATTGGGGATTGATAGTATAAGATATTTGGATGAAAAACTGAGAAAGGAATCGTAAACGGATGAAAGAAATTTTAGTAATTACCCCTTCCCATATGTGGGCTCTCCAAAAAGCACAGCTCGTTTGTTGTCTTTTAATGCACCCGCTAATATTTCGCTAGCACTAGCAGTACCCTTATTCACCTAATATAGCTCGAACAATGTTAAATTTACAGCAAAATGGATGTCAACTTGCAAGATAACGAAAAATAAGAAACAAAAGTTGTCATGCTCTATACTTGGTGAGTTAACTATAACCACAAACACAACCAACAGTTTTTTTTACTACCCCAATGCCATAAAGTGAATCGGATTTTTTTTTTATCACTCCAATGCCATAAAGTGACTCAATCTAGGCCCCACCTGAGCAGGGTTTGTGAGGGAACCTATCGTCGTAAAGGTATTGAAGCGATCACGATAAGCACGAGTAAGACATGTGATAACTTTCTTTCAGAGAGGAATATGTTTATCAATCTGTCATGGTCCTAGAAGGCTGGCACCCTTGCAAAACAAGTCAATTACCACTAATGTATTATGAATCAAATGGCACATCTTGCATACAACCTAACCACGTAGATTGTTGAGAGGCTTTAAAGGAAGACCTAGAAGAGGGAAATTGGCTAACCGAAAGAACATTCATCAATATCATCAAAAACATAATGGAGGAAAGATGATTACCAGAACAGCAAGTGGCTCTGAAGCAGCTACAGCATTGGTTCCTTCCACATCATATATATCACGAACACCACGACTATCACATATGTAAACAATGACTCCTTTGTTTAACCTGAATATTTTCCAATTCATTAAAACTGAAAAAAACAATTTGTTCAAAGATACCATAATCTCCCATGCGTAGAAAGGCCTTCTAAGGAAAGGTGAAGGTGGAGCTGTGGAGGGGAGGGCTGGATGCATGCACTCTCACCCTTGCAATAACAAAATGTCTAGCTCTAAATGACCTTATATCAGAGAAAGTTTATATGACATTTATGGCTTCATATTACAGGCACTCCATAATTTTAATTTAGCATGTATATCGGTCATCAGTATCTCTTTTTCCTTTTCTTTTCTCTCCTTTTTTCGGCCTAATGATAACTGATGTTCGTGTTGTGTACAGCATGTGTGCGTGTATACACGGGAGAGCATAAGCCTATTCCTAAGTGAAAGAAAGTTGGGCGTTGGAGTTTTGTTTCAATTCACTACTTTGGAATAGTTCATGGTCTCAACACATCAGCAGTCAGCACAAGCACAAAAATACACCTAAGTAATCAATTATATTCAAAGCGTTAGTAAGTATAATTACAGTATATGACTTACCAAATTTTGGCTATCTCTATTCCTTCTGGAAAAAGGCCACCACTGTAAAAATTACACAAATCATATATGCTGCAGTATAGTATTCTATTTAAGCTTGAAAAGGAAGGCATGCTAAAGTGTATCACCTGTTATCTCGAAGGTCCAGCACAAAAGCATTAACATTATTACTTCTAAGTGTCTCAATCGCTTCCTTGACTGCATCTGGAAGGAATATTTGAATTATGGGATGGTCAGATTAGACAAAGATCTGATTCTGTCCACAAAAAGTTGCAAGTATGAATTTAAAGTTATTTTACAACAACAATCCATTACCCCGATGTCACTAAGTGGCTCCCACCTAAGTGTTTTTTGGGGTGAGATGTTTACAATCTTACACTTGTAACAACAAAGAGGTTATTTCCGATTGACCCTTAATTGCAAATAAAAAGTACACACAATTTATTGAGCCATTTTAGTTAAATTCATTATACTCTGAGATCAAAGAACTATACTTGTAACTTTATCGAGAATGGACAGACTTTACATATGTATATTATAAACCAAAATATTAGGTAATTTTTGTAATGGCGAGACATGCAAAGATTGAAAGCTTAGAAACCTTTGCCATACCTAATCCTTCAAATAGGAAGGTTAGTATTTATTTAATGAAATCAGGTCTGCTCAAAATCAGTCCGTACAAGCAAAAGCAAATATATAGACCAAAAACTCTCACTAGAGGTTAGAGTAACACGTAAATTATCAAGGAGCTGTTTGTTTGGAGGGAATCAGAATTGTAAAACTTAGAGGTTGATACTTGAGATGAGATCATGAGACAAAGAAAAAATGTCATATATCATTGCTTGGTCAGGGATGAGAATAGAATGCGAATTGATTTTTGAAAAATTATAATTACAAATTTAACCTTAATCATTCTTTTCTCCTTCAATGGCAAACATGTCATTTTGCATAACCCTCAAGTCTCATCCCCATATATCACCACTCTCCCAAGATTTTTTTTTTGTGGGACTTTGCTCCCCAAATTCCCATTCAGTAATCTTCCCAAATTCTCATTCCCTATAAACAAACAAGAGACTTTTCAAGCTCAACCTTAAAGTTTCATTTTCACTCTCATTTCCTATAAACAAATAGGTATAGTCATAAGTCATTACTAAAAACCAGAATCATGTAAGGATTGTGAAATAGACATTAGCTTTGAACTACAATCTGAATTCCTAGAGAGTCAACCAGCTACTACTTAGAAAAACATTCACCGGAAGCATTCTGAGAGAATGTTGTTAACTTGATATATCCAACTTTTGGAGGAACATCATTAGCTGAACCAGGTATCTCACATAATCTGGATTTTACTGGGTTTAGAGTTACTATCTCACGCCTGCAAGCAAACAGTTATCACTTCTCAGATTTTAGTTAAATACAATTTTATAAAAAAAAGAATTGTTGGACTTTGGAGAAACTACCTTCTATAACGTTATTGCAACAAACAACCTGTTGGTAAAAAACTGCACAACTATCTTTTAATATCTTTTATTTCGGGAAATATTACCAATAGACTGAATCCAGTAAATTGAACTTTTTTCGGTGTCTTGTTATATTTCTTGTTGTATTGTGTCCTAATAACATGATAGCGTTTTATCTTTTTTTTTAAGGAAAAATTGTCCTGAATAATCCGACTTATGGCCCATTTGCTGTGAATAATCCCAACTATTGATTATTTCTAAATAATCCAACTTTAATATATTTTTTGCTGACACCACTCCTTACCATATTTTAAGCGACTATTGTAGGTACCTACTAGCCGTTACGCTCACTTCTTCCTCCTTATGCTTCTTTGTTGGTCTACCCAACTCCTCTTTAGTGGATGGTAGCTATAGTAGTCGGTTAAAAATGTGAAAGGGTGTTGTGAGAAAAAAAATTGAAAGGTCATTATTTAAAAGAATCAATAGTAGGGATTATTCACAGCAAATTGGCAATAGGTCGGATTATTCAAGACAATTTTTCCTTTTTTTATAATCACTTAATAAAAGCAGATAGTAGATTTGACCAACTGATAGCAAGCATATATCGCCTATGTAGTCCCAATTAAATTATCATTTGTCCCAAATTAATTCTCTCATTATTGTTTTTGGCATGAACGCAACTATTGTTTGTTATTTCTACCTTTTCACCTTTCGCCCATCTTACTCACATATTCACTTTCTGTCTTTATACCAACAAATACCAAACATAAAAAAATTATTCCACTACTTCAATCTTTAGAAATATATTAACTTCGGTACCATGTACCAAATGGCCAGCTCTCAGCTTCAAAAACCTCAGTACAGCAGTTCAAGGGATAGTGTGAGAAAGTGTGAAAAAAAGTATAACTTACTTCAGCACTACATGTTTTATCTCATCCCTGCTGCGGATTGTCAGATCCACAGAACTTCCTTCAGGTCCCCTGTAGAGCATATAATTTTTTTTATCAGTTTATGAAATATAGATGAAGATCGGCATCTAAAGGAAGTCAGCTATGATAAAAAAATGAGAAATACTTATTGCATAACTTGGATCAAACTCATTACAAAACAACCTACACAAGGAACAAAACAGTTTGACAACTGATACACATCTAAGAGACAAACTTTTCATTCCTTGAAGTAGGATGTGTCCTCCAAATGATAATTCCATCAAATACCCTTATGAAAGCAAACACACCTATTCTATTTTTAAAAACAATTTCTCCAAATGACAACTTCATTAAATCTCGACTTAGCAGTTGCATATTGAATTTAGTTCCTTTAACCTAAGAGATTACTAAAGAGTTCACTACGACAAACGTTTGACACAAGGGAAAGATGATCTGATTATGCATTTTCAAGTACTTGCATTCTAGGATACATAGAGAATAACTATGGTGATTCTCAGCATTCATATCTCCCCTAAAGGCTAAATGTATATACCCTAAGTCATTACAACATTTGATGAAGATATATCTACCTCCATAAGAATACAATGTAAATGATAATGGTAAACTCATAGATTTAGAAGATAAAACTGCATAGAAAAAAGAAAGAGAAAATGAGATGCATAATAACCCACTGTAAGATATTTGCTGCATCATATATACCCATTCCATCAGTTTTAGCATCATCAATAGACAAAATAATATCCCCAGGCAAGATACCAGCCCTGCTAGCAGGCCCTCCAGGAGCAGCCGAGATTACGACTAAACCAGTAGATGATCCATCAAGGCTGTTAGGGTAGCCAATAGATAACCCTACACCCGTAAGTGAGCTCTGAGTTCCAGACTGCCTTCAGAAAAGGATATAAAATACTTCAAATATAACATTGTAGATGAAATACATTGGAATCAGTAAAATGTGAAGCATTCATCACAAATCCAGTATGCCTCAAATGAAAAGTGAATGAATACAAGCCGTACCCGCAAATTCTTCAATCTTTCAGGTTCTAGAAAACGTGTGAATGGATCATTCAGTGAAGCAACCATCTTTCTTATTGCTGCATCTGTTTTTTTTTAAAAAAAAGATAAGGGGCTATTTAGTGCTTAGGGCCTAGCAATAATGGTCATACTCATATCTCAAGCTGTTATGATGATTACTGTTTATTTGAATGTACGGGATCAAATAAAATTTCCAGTAAGGTAAAATTGTACAAGAACAAACAATGGCACAAGTTACAGCTCATTAAGCAATTTCTTTTGATGAAACATTCAACTCTGTCATGGTTCTAATGTACATGTGTGCATCACCATAAAAAATTATAACATATTTGTTGATTCACTATGAACAAGAATAAATAGCTGCGAAAAGAAATTATCATACAAGTCTCTTCTCTGGTGTTCATTGGCTCATTACGCAGTGCATTCTCCCTATAACGGAACCAGCTTTGCCCATTAAACGTTTTGTCAACGTAAGCACGATCTAGAGTTCTCCAGGCTTCTAGAAAAAGGCGATTCTCCTCTGTCAGAGCCCCTGCATAATAATGATTAGACTAAACATCTAAAAAAATGAACACTAGCTCTGTTCAAATCACTTCTAAATTTGAACTTACAAGCTGGGCCAGTACTTGTAGTTACGGATACCGACATAAGCAATACAACTCCAACAACCAAATTAACTAAGTGCATAGAGGTGGGACGTTTGGACTTTTCAGAGCAGCTGATTATGTTATAAAATTTGCTACAGCCCTTCTTGACCTCCCACCTGATCGTAGACAAACCATTCTGGTACAACAATCTCTTTTGAATTTTAAAACTTCGCCAAAGATCTAGATGGAATGCAACAAAAAGGCTTGAGATGCCAACAGCATCATTTGCATGGTTCAACTTCGTCATATGGCGGCAGAGAAAATCTTCAGCAATGTTTACAGGGCCACATTTCCATGAAAGCACCTACAAGGTTCAAAGTCAGTAATGTGGTAACCTCCAAATTATGAATGGAGAAAAGGTCCTACGTAAATATATTCTACAGTAATTCTCCAATACTTTTTTATTTTGCTCAAAACTTCTGTCCCAAAAACCTGGAAATGGACATCACAACATCATACAAAACCTACATGACTCTAAACCTAATTTGCACTTGAGGGATAACACTAACACCATCATTGGACAACAACACTTGTAGCTGTTATCACATATTTATCATGACTAACCAAGCAATAAAGTTTAATGAGCAATATGCATACAAGAACTTTCCAGTCGACACCATCATACCAACAACAAATAATTTCCCTCAAATCCTTCAAACTGATCCCACCAAGAAAGGGTGGGCCTAAGGGATGCTAGATATACTCTTAGTAGCAATAAAAATGGCTCTTTCCTATCAAACTTAATAAAAATCTAATCTCTACTAGTAGTCTAGCACACAATAATGCCACGACAATGTCTTAACCTTAATCCCAACAATATAAGGTCGACTACACGAACCAAAACAAAAAAAGGTGAAAATTTTTGCTAACAAAGTTTACACATTATTTGACTCCAACTATTAATGTATGTTCCCATATATATCAAATTTTTCATGGCGCTTTTCACTCCTATTATCCATAGCATCTTCGACCTACTTCTTCAGTTGGCATGGTTTTCACACATCATTAGAGTCCTTACTCCCATTCTCACATGGTTTTGGGATGGTATCTCCCTGACTATGTACACCTCGTGTTTGCATTGACAATAAGTCCATCCCAACATAACATCTTCCTCACCTAACCTCCTCCACTAGTGTACTAACACATACAAATATAAATCACGATCAAACAAAATCATGATCCCAACTTGCAAACAATTCATGTTGTGAATGGGCTAAGTGTTTGGTCAAGAAAACAAGAATAGAACAATGGTGAAAGAAAGACACAAAAACAGAGCAAGTATGGAAACTATGGCAACACAAAGATTATGAGGTATCTTAGGATACCTCCCCCTCAACAAAAGCTTTTTATCATTAATGGATTCAACAATACAATAATGATACACTCTAATAACTTTGATTAACACCTTACCAAAGCTATTCTCACACTTACATAAACAAAGTAAGAAAACACTCTCAACAAAGTTAATCTCACTCTTGTGTATGTCTCTTACTATTCTATGTGTTTAATGTCCTTTTTTATAGACCAAGAAACACCCTAGAATATTCTAGAATAATGCTAGTACAATGTGCTTGGAGCCCAAGAAAAGAAACAAGGAAAAAACCGAGTAGTTTGGCTAAAGTACAGTGCGTCAGATTCTGCTGTACAAAGCCGCTCGACCCGGTCGAGCCTGCATCCCCACTCTTCTGTTTTGATCGAGCCGTGCAGCTCGACTCATGCTCCAGCAGCTCGACTTGCTCGAGCCATCCTCAAGGCAGCAGCTGTCTTGTTTCCCACCAAGCCAACATCATCTATCATACTTCTCCCCTCATCATAGTTCATTACATTATGTAATGACCCAAGTTTACTCCATTTGCTTTCATCAAAGCACATGATATCTCCAATCTTGATCACTTCACCAAGTGACCCAAATGTCAAGCTATCACATTCCTTTGCTCTTACATTCTCATCCTCAATGCAAGACAAAGCATAAGCTATAATGTGATCGAACTCTCCATCATCGACATGAGATTTCGGGCTTGACTCAACAATTCAAGATACAAAAAATTATCTCCTGTAACAGACATAACTTGATAATCTACTTCTCAGCAAAACCAAAACCAAAAGCTAAATCATAATTGACCCAATATTGGTTCATTCACCAATACCATAAATAAATTACGTGTGCAACTCAACAGTAAAAGAAAGTAAGAAACGCGATGAGGATTATATGATCAGATTATAACTGTTATTTCGATTTAAATTCGAAAACCTAGTACAAAAAGGACTCCATTTGACAATTATTTTGATTGAACACTTCACTTGAAAACTATCTCATCGGAGAATGAATGAAATAAAATTACATAGTACACATCATTTAAGAAATTATCAAAGACAAAAGAAACGAAAAGTACCTGGAAAGAGGAAGAGTAAGGCATAGGCTTAAGATTAAGATTTCTACTAGGGTTCGAACAATTGTGTGGATAAGATACTGAACCAAGTATCAGACTGGAGACCTCCATTGAAATTGAAAGCTAGGAATACAGCAGTCTAATTTCTTGCTTCATTTACATTATCCTTTCGCTTTTTTGTTCTTTTTGATTAAAAGTGCAATATGAAAAGAGACTTTCTTTTTGTCTTTTTTGTTCGTTTAATTAATTTTACATTGTTATTTTATTTTAATATTTAGAAGACTATTTCGTAATTAAATCCATCCATTTTACTTATCGTTCGCTATCGTATATTGCCTTTAGTTATCGCTTTTTATTTCCGTTTTTATCTTTATCTATCTTTATTTTAGTTATCTATTCGTTTTCTATTTACTATTCTGTAAGTTGTAGGTTGCTCTTTCTTTGAAGATCTCGCTCAAGCCGGGGGACTCTTCGACCGCGCTCTCCTCTATGTGTATGAGCTTGCCGTCTTTCCTCCCTCCCCAAACTCTAACCATAGTTTTCTATGAGTGGGATACACAGAGTATGATGATTTTATCACTCTATGTAAATGAAGATTAAAACTTCAACTTCACTTTTTTCTTTTTTAGAATGAACCTTAAGATCTTTTTAGTAGAAAAATAAAAATGATATTGCTCCAATTGATACAATATCTCATTCTTAAATTAGTGTTTCACCCTATAAAACTACAACTCCCTCTATTGCCGTTTATTAAATTTTTTTTGGAAAAAGATTGAAATTTTTTGCCATTATGGATATCCGAACTTTGCTCTTTGCATGTCATTTATTTATCACACGTGATCAAAAATGTTAGGGCCGTCTAACAACAAATTGAAACGAAGGAATTAGCATATAATATTAGCAATCCATGGAGATATTACAATCGATAAATTGTTTAGGGGTTTTGCGGTGGCCAGGTGAGAACATGTTTTGTCTAAACTTTTTTTTAAAAACAATATAAGTATCAATTTAAGAAGTTGATTTGTAATCATGGCGTTATAAAAGGATTTTACGAACTATTTAATTGTTGATATTAATTGATGATACTAAGAATGACATGTAGCATAAATTTTCATGAAATATATCATGTCATTTATGTGGTATAAAACTTTAATCATAAAAAAGAATTTTTGTTTACAATTTAGGATTATCACAGTATTGCCTAATACTACATTTCCTAATGATAATGCTTATGCGTGGATTTTGTGAAGAAAAGTATATAATTGAAGTAAAACAAGCATGTCTATTCATAGTTTTCTATAAGCAGAATACAATGGGTAATGATGATGATGAACAAGCATATCTATTACATTTGTCAAGGAATTTTCCTATTAAAATTACACGAACTTTCAATTATCTTTTCACCATTTATTATTAACTCCAAACACGCCGTCTGAATATTAAACCATAGGTTGGAGTAGTCATCTATGGTCATAGATGGAGCCATGAAAAATTGCATTAACCTTTTATTATCATTTTGCAAACACACCTTCTGGAGTCAGGGAGATACAAAGCATTGGAATTGATTTATTTGCTCATTGTGCAATGCATACCTCAACCCACTCAAGCACTTACCATTCAACATCATACTCAATGGAATTTTGTATGAACATTATACGGGATTCCATGGTCCGACTTTTTAAGTCCTCAAATACTCGTGTCAAGAATTACTTCCTATGTTCTATGAAATTTGCTACATTTACAATAAAAATGCTCACAGCAAATTCAAATGTAGCAAAATCAATAGAACTCATAATAGAGAGTAAATTTATATGAAATTGATTTTAGGATTATTGCCCTAAATGTTGAGTAGTTTCGTGACTGACAAAAATAAAAAGTTAAGAGAACGGATCTCAGATTTCAAAGCACTGATCCACCTCGACTAAAAACAAAAATGTATTGTACAAACATATCCTTGCCGCGCAAAAGAGCTCTATAGATCAACCAATTCTGATGGATCGAAACAACAAAAACACCAAAACCCAATCTATAATATGATAGTATCTTAAGAAATGCACAGTAGGTTGTGTGAATAATGGCATCGTTTTGAGGGCACGAGAAAATACATTTTCAGATTCGGTTTAGTAGCTTCTTCCCCAATACGTCCACTTTTTAGCTGGCTTTCCAGAGGCAAAGCAAAGGGTACCTGAAAGTAACGGGGGAAAACAATTAACTTCAGAGAGCCGCAACTCACTAAAGATCTCACTCTCGGCAAGAAAAGATAAGACGACAATTAGTTATGTTCATCAATTCTAGCAGTAGACTTGCTATAACTACAATTGTCTATCCTATTTGGGGAACTAGTGAAACATATAGCACTTTAAAAAGCAGGAAAATGAGAGTTATGTTTATGAGTTTAAGCATAGAAGTCCGCTGTTATAGAGAAATAAAAAGCTGATACCTTCTTCCATCTCTGGCTGGTCAAACGGGGAGCACAATGTCTTAGCAGCTCCCATCTCACCTTTTGTTCGAGCTTTGACATCTTTCTCGACTTCCTGAATAGAGGAAAAACAAGGCATGAGCTACTCTGGCGTATTTTATGGAGAAAATGTAGAGCTTCCACAAACTTGTTTAAAAGTAATTTGCAATTCTCCCTCATAAAAGCAAATTTGACTAGATATTAATCAGAACAAGGCAACTAGAGACGAGTAAACAATAGACATATGCCTTATAGGTTGCACATCACAATGGGGAGCTCTTTTCATACCGCAGTGTTGCTGCGACATAAAATCTAAGTCAGAAAAACCACACAGACATAATGCAAGAACGAAGGAGACCTAAAGCTGTCGGACTGCTTCTTATGTCTCAGACAGTGAGCGTGCAATTGCAATGCTATTGCTACCAATATGATTTTCGTCTAAGAACAGCACACACCAGATTGTGCAGAGGTTGAAGAAAGAGATAGACTAGGAAGTATTTTCACACCATGCAAATTGCAAAGAGCATGACTAGATGAATATTTCTGCTCATACAAGGTCCAATGGATTACAAGAAATTTGAGTATGATAACCAAGCGTCCAAACTAGAATATTAAACTACTTAAAAGTATCTATATCAGCGCAAATGCAAAGCAAAATACCTCTTCATCGCACCAAGGAGCAAAAATCAGTTTCTTCTTGGCCAAAGCCTCAACAAACTCATCCCACGTCCTAACTTTTTGAACGCATGCATCTCTTTTCTCTTTAGCAAGATCAAACAAGTTCTTCTGAATTGCATCCAGTAATTCTTTGACCTGATCAACCAAATTAGCCATTGGAAGATCCTTCTTGGCCGAATTGTCACGTCGAACAGCACGAACCTAAAAATGGACAATGTCATCACACGTCAATAAACATGATGAACATTTATAATCCAATCACAAAAAACAAAAAAAAAAAATTTGATATCAAAAGGGTAATGGCTAAGTACAACGTTTCAGCTTTCCAAGCTCAAGCCAAAGTTAACTACATAAATCTAACAGTTGAATCAAACCATTTTGAATCTTTTTCTTTTTATGGTATATGTAAAAGTCTAGGAAACTATACCCACATCAAGGGGCAGAGAAAGAACACGGAAAATATGGCAATGTTAGACAAGATTAGACAAGCATAGCAGAACACCATAGATATATGTTTTTTTTTCAATAGTAATAATAGATCATGTATAATTACAATGATAAAAAAAAAAAGGAAACAAACTCAGTGCATATCCAATTTATCCAATTGTTTCACCTGACTGTTGGCTAAATCCTTTGGTCCAATCTCAAGCCTCAAAGGAACACCTTTCATCTCCCAGTGTGAGTACTTCCAACCTGGAGAATAATTATCCCTAAGATCTGCCTCAGCCCGAATACCTGCTTCACTCAAAATTTTTACAGTAGAAGAACACGCATCAAAAATGCCCTGGGTATCTGCATCTTTGAAAGGGACAGGCACCACTATTACTTGAACAGCGGCAACTTTTGGAGGCAAAACTAGGCCTTTGTCATCACCATGTGTCATCACCATGACCCCTATCTGCATACACACAACATAGAGTTGATCACTTCAGTCAATTGATAGAGCATACACAATAGACAGATCACAGAATATGTTCATCCTACATAGAAACAATCACAACACTCAGCATAACCAAACCACTAAAACCCTGAAAATTACAAGACAAAACACGCAAAATTCCGGCCATTTGGACCTTTTACAAATTCATACAGCAAACTGGGTATCAACAAGCAATGTAAATACCTTATGATCCTCAATGGACACTTGGGGACTATGGTTGCCTTATCATTCCTCATCCGAATCAACGAGGCAATGACAATGCCTTATGATCCCCAATGGATACTCGGGGACCATGGTTGCTTTATAGTGCCTCATTCAGAAGGCTTGACAACAAGATCAAATGAAAAATGTGCAACTCAATCATTACATGATGGCAATGCTATGACCACACGTTCAATGAAATTGACATAATTTTAAACAAACACCTTATCATATAGTCCGTACCAACACTCAATAACTTCATAGAACTCTTTGTAATATACTCTCCAATTCTCAAGATGCTCAACTCTGCTAGCGGGTTTACTTAGTGAAACTACCATAGTAGACACTATTTAAGACCCTCCAAAGCCTTTAATACTACAGTCATCAAATTAGCACCAAAGCTCTAGTCTTAAATATTAGGATCATAGATAGGCTAAAAGGTCGACTGATGTTGATCTGTTACACTAAATTTGGAAGTATATGGATGAGGAAGAGGATCAGAGGAAAACATCATAAGAGGCATTATTCACCATCCTTTAACTTGTCTTTGACTCACTTCTATGAGACAGAAATCTCCAAAGAGGCATTGTTTACCATCATTCCAACATAAATTATAATTATAATCTGTAAAACACCAAAAGATTTCTAAATGACAATGTTGATTATCCTAAAACAATTCTTTCATAATTTATCTTGAACATCTGTTTTCCAGAATAATGGAAGTCATAGAGATGCGTATGCTGCGGTGGATGTGCGGGCACACTTTGATGGATCGAATCAGGATCCAAGAGTTTAGGGACAAACTAGGGGTTGCTCCTATTTCCGGTAAAATGCGCGAAAGAAGATTGAGGTAGTTTGGACATGTGAAGAGAAAGACTTTCGACGCCCCTGTGAGGAGAGTCGAAAGCATTATAGTGGAGGGTAAGAGGAATCGAGGAAGACCCAGGAAAACTTGGGAGGAGCAGATTAGAGTAGACTTACGTGAGTTAAACCTCTCTGAGGACCTGACTAGGGATAGGAGTAGTTGGAGGCGTCTTATCCAGGTTTCAGACTTTGTCTTTTAGCGGTTTTCGTGCTTTCTTGCGTGCTCTAGTTCCTTGTGTGTTTTGTTTGTTATTTTATTTTCACGTTTATTTTGTTTTACATGCGTATTGGGTCTATTATTTATTGTTTTTATTTCTCATGGCAGGTACGTATCTTCATCTTCTTCGAGCCGGGGGACTCTTCTTTTGGCCGTGCTCTCCTTTACGGGTATGAGTTGCCGCCGTCCTTTCCTCCCCAGACCCTGCCCATAGTCTTCTATGAGCGGGATATACTGGGTAGGATGATGATGATGATGATGAATCTCTTGTCACATCTTCTGACAAGAAGGAACCTTGCATAAATCCATAGATCATTGGATGACACATCTCGACTGTAGGAACCACTCAAGCGAGGATTAAATTGTAGCTTCTAAGTCATGAGCTTAATCCAATACATGCTTTCCGCATCAAGTATACCGGATAAACATAAAACTCTAATCTATTTTGAATTCCAGCATCACCAGTGTTTGTTCATAGATTTGAAGTGAAGCCATTAGAGGAAAGTGAATCCTATATCCAGGACGGCATAAAGTACAAATTCAAGAAGTTTCCAAGATCCTAGGTACAAGTTCTCAAACAATGACCTACCCACCGTGTATTTTACACCATGAACCTTGGACTGACAATGAAACCTCTGCTCCCATTAATGGACAAGGACCAGGACTACTATTTGTGGAGATCTTTGAGACTGTTAGATAAACAGAAACACTAAGACCTAACAAAAGGTCAACTGGATATATAGGAACTCTAACTGGTCCTTCATGTCTCCAAGAAAGCTAGGTCATATACCAGATTGCAAAAGCAATATGGTCTTAGAAATTATAAAGGATCAAAATTGCTTCACTAAATATTTGATTTAGACAACATTTTGTGACATCTGATAAAGTAAGGAAAAAAATACAGCATGCTTTTAGTCTCAAGTATGTTGAAATTTTCTGCATGGAATGTTTCTTAAAACCAAAAGAAAAAGAGAATTGGAAACAGAAGGTAAAATAACTGTCCTATTCAGTAGCACAAAAACAAGTGCTAGTATAGAGAAAGTTATTAAAAATAACAAAAGAATGATATCTACAGACCGTTCGGGTACTGTACGCCCATGAGTTCTGCCACACCATTGCTTTCTCTCCTTTATCATTTTCATAAGTAATTTCAAACATCTTTGCAAAATTCTGACCCAAACAATGCGAGGTTGCACCTTGTACTCCACGTCCAGTGTTTGGTATAAAGGCCTGGAGCAGAGAGTAAATACAATTGAGGAACAATAAGCAAGAGATTGTATATCAACAAAACACAAAGAGTAAATACAATTCAGGAATAATTAGGAAGAAACTGTATATCAACAAGCATATAATTACATGGATGATGGACCCTAAACACATCCCTCAGTATAGCAATAAACCCAGTAGCAAAAGTGTGAAGAAAAGTACTTCAATTTCATTAAAAACAAAGGAACTACCTCAACACTAGTCGTGTAGTATCCACCAGCAAACTTCTCCATTTCACTTTTTTTGCCCTTGATCACTGGAACAGCCAAAAAGTCTTCATATATCTGCCTGTATAGTTCCAATATGTCCAGAACCTAATGCAGCAATAGCATGCTCAGATAATGTCAAGTGAAGTTTTTTACCAATAACGATTCGATACAATCAATCAAGTAATCAACCATTTCACAAGAATGAGAAAGATTATCTTGAAGCTTCGATTTCTTCAAAAAGGAAACAAGAACCTACCAATTATATTTTTTTTACTACTTTCTGAACATTACAAGAATCAAAGTGTAGCTACGACACAGATAGCCACTGACTGAACTTGAGAGCAAAATTCTCTGACTTCTCTCTGCTTGTATTGATTTTTCTCTCAATGGGGTATGGACCTCTTACACACAATTATTACATCACGACATGAGTGGCTAATACCTCATATAAATTGAAATTTACAAGGATTTTGACAAGAAACCCATAATTTATTCAGGTTTAACAAGAAATATTTAGTTATACTAATTATTTTAGACAGGAGTAATATCATACCTCAGCATCAGCTTCTTCCTGTGTTGCAAAAGCAGTATGACCTTCTTGCCAGAGGAATTCACGGCTCCTACAAAGAAAAAAAAATTCCAATTTAGTAAGCATACTTAATGTGATTATTTACAAATTTTGCTCCAACAATGCAGGCACACAACCTCAAAAAGGAGAAGTAGCATTCTTGACTAGAGAAGTATTGTTTTGCAAATGTATAGATGAATATGTGAATCTCTTGACTCTTTATCTCAAAACCCAGATATCAAAAGAAAATTTAATTGACAACTGAAAAATAAGTACACAAAAACCGCAATTTAGTGTACATCCTTCAAGTTCGACCTTATTTTCAATGCTGCAGGGAACTTTAGCAATTAAGGTGATAATATAAACACAAATACCTTTCTTAAGCGTTGTAAAGCATAAGCAACAAAATCCCAAATCCACAACTGTAAAGCACATCATATGCTTACCGGATGAAAGGAGTAGGATTGCTGAATTCCCAACGAACAACATTACACCACTGATTAAGCCTTAAAGGCAAGTCACGATGTCCCCTGATCCACTTTGAATAATATGGATACATAACGGTCTCACTAGTGGGACGAATAGCAATTGGCACTTCCAACTCAGATTGTCCAGACTTGGTTACCCAAGCAACCTAAGAGAAAGATACCAGATTCCAATCATGAAATGCAAGCTAAAATTGAAAATTTTAACAGCAATAAACAAGAAATATCCCAGCAGTTCTACAGACAGCTGTCGCAGACAGAAAATTAAAGAAAACCCACACTTTCTTTTGGTACGGAAGCTCTCCCTCATCAAAATTCTTGATACTATGGCATAATAAGACAAAAAGATTCTCAAATAGTTTTACCTCTGGGGCAAACCCCTCAATGTGGTCTTTTTCCTTCTGCAGCACACCAGGTGATACAAACAGAGGAAAGTAGCAATTTTTGATCTTCATCTTCTTGATTTCAGCATCAAAAAATGCCTGATGATAAAAAATATAGAATGATAACGTTAAATTAGAGAAGACACATAGTACATAATAAGACTAAACTAAAGAATGCAAAAACTAGAAAACCAGCAATCAGAAATATGAACCCAGAACTACTAGTGTAATGGAGTATTGATTGGGTGCATCTTATTTTGACATGCTTTAATTTTGTCCCTTTCTTCTCCCAGAAGGTGGAAGGCGGAAGCCACTTCATTGCAACCATATGCACAAATGTGGTTTCAGTTGTGATTGTGCCATTGTTCTAATGCGACAATGAGCTCATTATATAAAATAACTGATGACAGTCATGACACAAACACAATATATAAAACATCTAATGAAATGTCCTTGATTTATCTCTAAATTGATGAATCCTTTCCTAAATAGTTGTTTTGGACTACTTGGGATTTAATACCCTACTCAAATAAGCAACAATTACTCTCATTACTCACAACCAGCCCTGAGTTAGTAGGACCTCAATTCGTGCTTTGAGAAAACACATGTAATCTCATGAAGGCATTGCATCTCATCCAAATACCATCCAAGAAGAAGGGGAACAACAATAATTTAAACCTGCAACACTTACATATAGTGTGCACAAGAAACAGCAGGAATTTAATGATGGAAAATACCATCCCTTCATACCATTAACAAAGTGTAGTGCCAATGACATCTATCTCGGTCTTCACATATGTTATACTTCATGATGTTTGGAAGCGCAATCCAGCCCACCAGCCTAGCAACATTATACAAGCTAAAAAAAGAAAGGGGAAATAATAAAAGGCAATGAAATCCTGTAAACCAAATGACCTATCCATCCGCATAGGGATGACAATATGTATAACCCAAGAAAGAGAACCCCAAAAGTATCCAAAATACTTGAATTAACCAACTCATGAATTGTTCTCTACATAAAATGGTAAGGTATAAACAAAAAGAAAAAAGAGTCTAATTTAAGTCCAGACCACTCATCCAAGTGGATGTATTGTTGCAGTCAAACCGCCAAAGTTTCCAGTGAAGACATTGAGCCAATTTTAACTAAATGCACAAGTGGTAAACCAACAAATCCGCAATGAAATCATCAATACAGATGCAAGACTATGCATGACTTTCAAATAAATGACTGTGTTAACACTACAAGTAATCCACACCATACCTCCTACACCAGCAACACACAGAATCCTAACCCACATAACAAACCCACACCAACACAACAACTTTCTGTTATTTGAAATACCACCTCACTATTCTCTCTCCTCTTTCTGTTACACCATTTCTTGATGTATATATATATGGGCCATATACTGTACGTAATTAATTCATTCATTACAAACATATTCTATTGCTTCTGTATGTGTAAAGCTCTTTGATATGAATAAAGAAAAGCAATCTTTAATTTAGCTTGAGTGTTCTTGATTCTCTGTTCTTTCAATGGTGCTGATTTTATCATGGTATCAGAGCAGAAATTGATTCTGCATCTTCTTCGACATGTTTCTTGCAATCTCTGAGATATTCTGAGTATCTTCTTTCTAAACTCCTCTTTTTCATATTTTTTTTCTGGTATTTTTTGCGTTTCTTCCTTTTCGCCTCTAATGGCTGCACCTTCCACTAATTCCACTCCAATGGATCAAACACAAAATCCTGGAAGTGTTTACTATATTCATCCATCCGACCACTCCACTATGAAATTGGTCACTATTCCTTTCAATGGATTAGGTTTTGCTGATTGGAAGAGGTCTTTAATCATTGGCTTGGTTTCTAAAAACAAAATGGCGTTTATCGATGGTACACTGCCTCGTCCTGCTGCTACTTCACCAGATTTTAAGGCATGGGAGAGGTGCAATACTATGCTCATAGGCTGGATCATGACTTCACTTGAAAGATCTTTGGCAAAAAGTGTCATGTACTAGAATACCGCCAGAGATATTTGGCTAAATCTTGAAGAGAGGTTTGGTCAATCCTCCTCCACACAGTTATATCATGTTCAGCAAGACTTGGCTGCTCTTACTCAAGGAAACACCACTATTGCTGAGTATTACACCAAATCTAAGGCACTTTGGGACGAACTCGACAATATCGATCCTCTCTCCACTTGCACTTGCAATGGTTGTTCTTGTGACACCACCAAAAGGAACCTAAAACAACTACACAATCAGCGCATCATTCATTTTCTGATGCATCTTGATGAAGGCTTTTCGCAAGTCCGGACCAACATTTTGATGATGGAGTCACTGCCTTCCCATTCTCAAGTCTATCGACTTCTCATGCAGGAGGAGAGACACAAAGCAATCAACCAAATTGCACAATCAGCTACTGATTCCGTGGCCTTTGCAGCTGATAAAAGGAAATTCTCTCATCCCTCTTCTTACAAAGCTTCTCATTCCGGTAAAAGAAACAACTATTACTGTGAACATTGCAAGATCTCAGGTCATTCTCTTGAACGCTGCTTCAAAATTCATGGATATCCTCCGTCCACCAAACCTCCTCAAGCTAAACGCTCCGCTGCTCATGTCTCTGTCTCCCATACTTCTGAATCTGAGGCTTCTATGCACACTGATGAGTCAGGATTTACACCAGCTCAATATCAAACTTTACTCAAGCTGCTTGGCAAAACAGAAGCATCATCTCAGTCTGATCTTTCCAAACCTGATGAGTCACATTTAACTGGTACATCCTTTCTTGCCTCTCATTTACGCAGTACTCGTTGGATATTTGATAGTGGTGCCAGTGGCCATATGTGCAACACTATCAAATTATTCACTAATATCAGAGATATTGTTGGCCAAAATCATAAAATCATAATACCTGATGGCACCGCTTTGAATGTGATGAAAGTTGGTGATATCCGTTTGACAAAGGATCTTTTCTTAAAGAATGTCCTCTTTGTGCCAGAGATCCAATTTAATCTCATTTCAGTAAGTAAGCTCACTATGGATAATAAGATCACCTTACTTTTCTCTTCTGATGCATGCTATGTTCAGGACCCTTTGATGAGAAGGCTACTGCTTCTTGGTAGATTTCATAATGGATTATATTACACTTTGGATAATGACCAGCAAAAGTTTCTTGAAGATAAAGACTATATGAATAAAAGTCATACGGCTATTATTGCTAGTTGTAATGAATTGACAACACATGTAAAGCTACTTCATCTTAGATTAGGCCATATTCCCTTTTCTAGGTTGAAAGTCTTATATCCTGATCTTGATGTTCGTAGTGTCCAAGAAAATGTAATTTGCTCTATTTGTCCTGCAGCTAGACAAACTAGGCTTACTTTTGCTTCTAGCTTTATCAAGACCTCTTCTGTTTTTGAGTTGTTACATGTAGACATTTGGGGCCCTTATAATACTAAAACACATCATGGTCATACAATGTTTCTTACGGTAGTCGATGATTTCTCACGGTGTACTTGGCTGTATCTTTTGAAAAATAAATCTCACAGTGTTCATATGCTGAAACATCTCATCACTTATATTGAAACACAGTTCAATACTCGTGTTAAATCCATCCGCACAGATAACGCTCCTGAACTTTGTTATGGGGATATGCTACAATTTTACCTTCAAAAAGGTATTTTCCATCAGAAAAGTTGTGCCCATACTCCACAACAGAACGGTGTGGTGGAACGAAAGCATCGTCACCTTCTCGAGACAGCACGCGCTCTTCAATTTCAATCCAATTTGCCTACTACTTTTTGGGGTGAAATTGTTCTCTGTGCCGCATACCTTATAAACCGGATGCCTCTTGCTTCCATTGGGAATATTTCTCCGTATGAGCGGTTATTTGGTCATGCTCCTGACAACGGTCGTCTAAGGGTTTTTGGTTGTCTCTGTTTTACCTCCACTCCTAAACCCGGGCGTTCTAAATTTGATCCGCGTGCCGAACCTTGTATTTTTGTTGGTTACCCTCACGGCCAAAAAGCCTACAAAGTCTACAACACCATAAGCCGCAAATTTCTTATTTCTCGAGATGTTCATTTTTTTGAACATCATTTTCCTTATCATTACAAACCCAACACTCCCTCTCCCTTCTCTCAATTTTATTTACCTATGACCACCCCTATACCCTCTTATGACTCTTACACCCCTACCCCAACTACTACTGACATTCCACCTCCTACCATTCCTTTTTCTAATCCTATACCTAATCCTGATTCCATACCCCATCCTCCAATATCTTCTGACCCTACTCCTCCTCCCATTAGAAAATCTACTCGTGCTACTCATAAACCCTCCTATCTCCAAGAGTACTACTGCAACCTTGTTAGCCATCATGATCTTCCTTCCTCCCATCACTCTCTCGTTGCTAATCATTCTCAGTGGGTCGAACCCACTTCTTACAAACTTGCTTGCAAAGATCCTGCTTGGGTTCAGGCTATGAATTTAGAGCTTCAAGCCCTCGAGGCTAACAATACTTGGTCCTTGGTTCCTCTTCCCCCGGGCAAACGTGCTATAGGCTCCAAATGGGTTTTTAAAATCAAGCTCAAAGCTGATGGTTCTCTTGAGCGTTACAAGGCTCGCCTAGTTGCTAAAGGTTACACACAAGAATATGGTATTGACTACTAAGAGACGTTTTCTCCCGTGGTCAAAATGACTACGATCCGGTGTATTCTTGCTACTGCAGCTCATAAAAAGTGGCCTCTTTTTCAACTTGACATTAATAATGCCTTCCTCCATGGTGATCTACATGAGGAAGTGTACATGGTTCCTCCTGATGGTCTTGTTCATCCACCTAACACTGTGTGCCGGCTCAAAAAATCCTTGTACGGTCTCAAACAAGCCTCACGCCAATGGTTTGCGAAATTGACTCATGAATTGTTACATCAAGGGTTCACTCAGAGCAAGAACGACTATTCTCTGTTTGTGCATCGTACCACTACTTCTATTACTATTGCCGCCATTTATGTTGATGATATCATTCTCACCGGTGACAATCCTCTTCTCATTCAACAGTTGAAGACTCATCTTCATCGCACTTTTAGTATTAAAGACTTGGGTACCTTAAGTTTTTTTCTTGGGATTGAAGTGTCCTATGTCGACCAAGGTATCATTATGTCACAGAAGAAATTTACTTCTGAGCTTATTCGGGATTCTGGTATTCATGTCAATCGTCGAGCTGTTACTCCACTACCCGTGCATCTTAAACTCCACAGCAAAGATTCTCCTTCTTTTTCCGACCCTACGCTTTATCGTCGCTTGGTGGGTAAGCTGAATTTTCTAACGCATACCAGGCCAGAGTTGTCGTACCCGGTCCAAACTCTTAGTCAATATATGCAATCTCCGACTGATCTTCACTATCAAGCTCTTACACATACAATTAGCTATGTCGCTAATACTGCTGGCCAAGGCATATTGTTGAACGGCTCCGATCAACTTCATCTCCAGGCTTTCTCCGACTCCGATTGGGCAGCCTGCCTCGATACTCGTCGCTCTGTTACTGGCTATTTGCTCCTCCTTGGTAACTCACCTATTAGCTGGAAGTCCAAAAAGCAATCTACTGTTTCCAAGTCCTCCTCCGAGGCTGAATATCGCGCTCTTTCTTCCGCCGCCTCTGAAATTACATGGATAGTTCGCTTACTTGAGGATATCAGTGTTACCAACCTCAAACCTGTTACTCTTTTTTGCGACAATCAGTCAACCATTCACCTTGCTCATAACCCTATTCAACATGAACGTACCAAACATATTGCCATTGATTGTCACTTTACTCGCGAAAAGGTCCTTGAAGGCCTCATCCATTTAACCTACCTCCCCACTCATCAGCAACTTGCTGATATTCTTACCAAAGCCTTACCTTCCACCCAACTTCTTCCTTTGCTTTCCAAACTTGGAATGGTTGCCACCCCTCCAAGTTTGCGGGGGATGTTAACACTACAAGTAATCCACACCATACCTCCTACACCAGCAACACACAGAATCCTAACCCACATAACAAACCCACACCAACACAACAACTTTCTGTTATTTGAAATACCACCTCACTATTCTCTCTCCTCTTTCTGTTACACCATTTCTTGATGTATATATATATGGGCCATTACTGTACGTAATTAATTCATTCATTACAAACATATTCTCTTGCTTCTGTATGTGTAAAGCTCTTTGATATGAATAAAGAAAAGCAATCTTTAATTTAGCTTGAGTGTTCTTGATTCTCTGTTCTTTCAATGGTGCTGATTTTATCAGACTGAGCTTTCCAAAATTAGACTCCACCATGGGATTTCATCACCAAATACAAGCGAAGTGCATACAAAGTCCCCAGATAGTATTCTTACATAAAATACATTGAATTATCAAATCGAATCATATAGCAAAAAAAATAACAAGTACATACTTGCATAGCCTCCCAAATAGCCATAGTCCAAGGCCTCAAAATGTAACAGCCAGAGATATCATAATATTCTATCATCTCAGCATTGACAACAACCTACACAAATCATACAAAACAATTCAACACCAAAACAATAACCAAAAAAAAAACAAAAATAAATTCAATATACTCCACCACAATAACCAACAAATACCTCAGAATACCACTCCCCAAAATTATCATCCTTTTTGTGAGTCAATCCTAAACGGCAGCAATTCAAAGAATCAACTACTAAATTGCATTACTACTTCATTAAACCAAAATCAAAAGTAATCAAGCAATAAATAATCAAAAAAAGAAAAACTAACCTGATTTAGCTTTCCCTTCGCCAGCCATGGAAAATGTAGTTCTAGTGCGATTGAAAAAACAGCTAAACAAACAAGTCAAAGAGAAGTAAAGAGAATCAGAGTAAAGTGAAAAGGAGGAGGAGAAAGAGAGGAAGATGATGATGATCGTACCTGAGCGAAGACGACGGCAATACGAGAAGTGATATAACGGCGGGTCAGAAAAAACGGGTTAAATTTAGAAAAACGGCAGCAAACATTAAAAATGGTAATAATATTGGGTATTGTTTATAAAATGGCGCCCTTTTCATTTTAACGTCACCCCTATATAATGAATTTACTTTATAGTCCCTTATTATTTTTGAACTCTAAAACTCTAACATCTCTCTAAAAAACGCTAAAAAATCTTTGAAGTAAAAGAACCTAAATTTTACAATCAAACAACAATGGCGAACCAAAACGATCACGATAACAACTCGGTAAGTTATTAATCGATTCAAATTAAAAAAAAAAAAATTTGTTCGTACAAAGGGCCCACTCGCACGTTTTAGGTCTGGTGACCATGGTAAAACTGACCTAAAACGCGCGAGGGTACCATGGCCAACCTACGTAAAATGCGCGAGGGTACCATGGTCAACCAACCTAAATTGCGCGAGGGTTACCATGGTCAAACTACCTAAACTGCGCGAGGTTACCATGGCCAACCTACCTATATTTGTGCGAGTGGTTTTTTTTTTTTAAATTAATAATTGTTAATATTATTATTATTTTATTATATTAATTTTTTAGTTAGTTTGTTTAGCCGATTGAAATTATTAAACGGCAGCAAACATTAAAGATTGTAATAATATTAGTCTACTAGGCAGTTGGGCATTGGCTACAACCTACAACTTATGTTTGGGGTGTTTGACAATTAGCAGTTAGGTTAACTTTTTTAGTTAGTTTGTTTAGCCGATTGAAATTATTGTCTAATTTTGTTGGCATTAAAAGCTAGCCGAAAAAATGGTTGTTGATCGTTTATTAGAGAAAAATGGGTTAATAAGCCAAAAGTCAACCAAAAAAGCTAGCTGTCTGGATCAGTTTTTTCATTTTAACGTAAAATCATGTTTTCAACTGGTTTAAATATCATTTACGAAATAATTTTTTTGGTTGTTTAACCAACCAAATATCAATAAGCCAAAAGCCAAAACTCAATAAAAAAAATAAAAAAAAAAGCCATGAACCAAACACCATTAGTCTTAATAATAACTATTTTGAAAATGATAGTGGTACTTTTTCACAAACATCCACGTTAGTCTCAGACGCTCAATAAATTTAGAAATATATTTAATTGTCGTTCAAAGTTAACTTTTAATGAAAATCGAAATTTATAAAGTTAAATTCTTTACTAATTATCGAATAATAAGACATAATATATTAAATATAGTCGTTGAATTCTAAACTTAGAAATTTATAAAATTTACATACTTTATAACAATTGTTTAGTTAGACATATGAAATCTAATCAACAAGTTGCTCAAGTACAACCTTAGATTATATAAAATCCCTTTAGTAAATACTTCCTCCGTTCTGAAATACTCGCTACATTTCAATTTTGTGCACTATTCATCGTTCAAACTTATTTTACATATTGTGATTAATGTGTAAGTAAAAATATAGTCAAGTGGGATCTTGTTTGAATCGTCTAATTACATACTTTCATAATATTAAATTTTTATAATTTTTAGATAAGTGTAGTTTAAGATATTAATGATCAAAATTGTGAATTGGATTGCGTAAAAAGGTGAAAAGAATGATTTTTATATTATAATTTTTATAATTTTTATATTGGATTGCGTAGCAAGTATTATGGAACGGAGGAAGTATGAAAGTAGATAGAAAAGAATGATGTATGATTTCAAACAAACATACAACTATTACATTGACAGTTGCACCTTGAATTAGTTTGAGAATGATTCTTCGTTGCTTAAAGCCCCATCGCATTAGAAACTATACACAAAATGTACAATATATCCCTACGGTCGCGATTAATAGTGATATAAGTCAACAAACACCCTTGCGCCATTTGGGCAATTTGTAGACTAGGATTGAAAAGATTGCATTTTGATTTCTTCTACACGTGGCATCGAGAAAAGACAGCTCTTTGAACAGCTTCGGTAACGTACAACGGCCAATGAATAACCTCGCATTTCGAGAAAAAACTGTTGCCAACTGTGACTGTTCGCTCCATGTTTAGTCCTGGCCTAAGAAAAAAATAGCATATTTAATCCAATGAAATATCTTTGAAAAGAACTAAACAAATTCACAAAGATGGGCATGGCAAACAAAAGGAAGAACAGTATGGTAAATATGAAAAAGAAGCAAAACCAGTAACTTTCATAAATAACATTCGTAAGGATCTCTAAACAGATCGCCGTTAAAGCCAAGATTCAAAATCACATCCGATAATTTCTTGCATCGTACAACATCGGTTTTGTTGTCTTAGCATGAACATGACTACAATAAAAGCTTTAGCTTCCTTTGCATCAGCTCACTACTGATCCAGAGCTACACTTCAAACATCATCGCATTTTACTTCCAAGAAAATTGAAATTCGCTCACCCCAAAGAAGACATAAAGATTATGGTATTAAGAATATTTGCCTATGTCAGTTATTTCAACTACTCGACTCCAACCTTAGAAACCCACACGCAAGATTCATTTAATCAGACAATACCAGCATAGTAGCAAGCAATGTTACTCGACTCTTCATTTCACCTCAAGTACCCATGTTGGACCCTTGAGCGTTGACACTCAAACATGGGTATAGAAATTTTCAAGAGATTAGCCGACTATAGATACCTACTCATGTCGGATATGAGTTTCCTAGTCCAAATAAAATAGATAGCAAGTTCATTCATCATTTTCAAAGAGAACACTCCTTTAGTAGATTTAATAACAACCAAATAACATCCAATTCTCCATAAATATATATAAAATCTATGGCAAAATTAGCAAATAGAAAAAGAAACTAACCACTTTACTTCAATGTGGATGCGCTGATGTAAGAAGTATTCTTAACATTAGCATTATAAAGTCAATGAGGATGCGCTGATGTGAGAAGTATTCCTAACATTAGCATTATAAAGCACGTTCTCGAACCTACAGAACATTTGTTAAAAGCAACATTTTATAAAAAAAAAACGAAAACAAATAAATAACAGCATAATAATAATAAAACAAAACAAAAAGGGTTTTCCATATACCTTGGTTACAACTTACAGAAATACATAATCTATACATCATTCACAAGAAACAAGGACTAAATTAACATGTAACACTGCGAAAAAATACATAATAACAAAAGACGCATTATATTATCACTATGTAAGCATTTACAACGGCCCTATAGTCTTATATTATTACATCGCTATATGTTTTAGAGATCCATTAATTGTTTTGCATTTCTATAAAGATAAATGCAAAAATGGCCACACTCATAAAGTCTTAAACATCTCAAATACAAAAGAAACAAAAAATTGTCATATTGAAGAAACAAAAATGGCCACTCATAAAGTCTTAAACTCTTTGCAATCCATGTGAAAATGTGAGTAGACATGCCAACAAAACTTTTAAGCACTCTCACAACAAAAATAAACCAACCATGCTTAATTTTGTTAGAAGCATACAGATCGAAGCACAATGATTTGAGATATAAAAGAAACAAAAAAAAGCATAGAAGCACAATTAGCAGCTTGACCGTCCATATTACCTTCAGAAAACAATTATTGACGAAGTTGGGAACCATACAGATCGAACTACTAGAATTGTCATATTGAAGAATCCCAAGTTTCCCCTCCTGCAACATGAACTATTTATTAATCAAGGTTCAACAAGTATGATGATATAACTGCAAAACAAGTTCCTGTTCACCACCATAGTTCCATAAGCAAGGCCGCTACCAGCTGAAGGATGAAAGAAGGCCTCATTGACTCCATCTACTGCACCAGGAATAAAACTTACCAACTCCATATCAGAAACCCTGTAAACCTGAAAGATAAATAAAACTTACAAGGGCGGTAATACCATTGCATAAAGTAGAAAGCTAGCATAGAATTAGGAACAAATATCATTGTTTTGAACTTAACTCGGTCATATTTTTGAGTAGGAGCAACTTCAAGTGACTCGAAAAGCGAATCCCATCAATTTTGGAACATTAATGATCAAACAAGACCAATTTTCAAGGTGGAGTAATGGAAAAAGAGGGTGTCCCCATCAAAAATGAAAAGGATTACAGTAATAATAATGTGTCAAAGAACATGACTATTAAGAAACCTTTTAATTACACTAAAAAATGAACATATCCAATAATAAAGAAAAAAATTTGTTCCTTGTTTACCTCTAACATTGCGTAAACGGGGATACTAGCCTCCCCATTAAAGAAAATATTTTTAATAAGTGAAATATGAGGTCTTCTATAAGCAAGCAACAAGTGTTCAGATGTAGGTGAGAACTGCAAAGTAAAACATAAAAAAAGATAATCAATTTCAAATGAGAAAGAAGACAAGAATACGAGAGAACTAGGTGATGATCAAGTATCCAAAAGTAGAAAGTACAAATATCCTAACAAAATAACAATACTCAAATATCTTAATAGGCCATACATAACTCAATTCACATAATTGAAGAAAAGGGTTTTGCTACGATAAGTTCAAAAGAGAGCCAACAGAAGTCCTAAAATCCAAATGCTCTAATTCGCATAAAATACATTATACATTAATAATATTTGGAAAAATTACAAGAAACCAACTAATAACACTTTATGCAAATAAGTACCAGATTCTTCGTTTTCTTTTGCAAAAAACTACCTTATATATGACCCAAACGTTTGCAAAACACTATAATTTGACTGAAACCATTAGTTGATCGTCAGGTGGAGGTTTGACTCATCACGTGTTTGGCACGTGATGCCGCCAATTGAACCGCCACTATTTCTCGAACATGAAGGTCACAAATTCCTCCATAAAAAGTTTCAATTAGTGGCATCACGTGTCAAACACGTGCTTCATCAAACCTCCATTCAATGGTCAACTGACGATTTGTGTCAAATGATAGTGTTTTGCAAACAATTTCATATAATGTAGTTTTTTGCAAAAAAAATAAAAATAAAAATAAAAAAATAGATCTAGTAGTTTTATGCAAAAGGTGTTGTACAGTGGGTAGTTTCTTGTAATCCTCCTCAATCTCACTTTAAACAAGCCTTGGTCCTGACCCCAACCAAGGAAGGAGTGGTGAGAGTGCTCAATGTATTGTGCCATTGAACATCCTTAAACAGGTTTAAATGACCTATTTACTTTTTTTTTTTGACAAGAAACCCTTTTACTAGTGTTGATCAATAAACATTATTTTGGAATCTGCTTAGTACCCTTAAATCCATCAATTGACGAAAAAGGGGACGAAAGGCAACATCCAAGTATCAGGGAGCTAACCTATATATTGTCAAGTGCCAATACCCAAGCCATTATTACCTGGAACGACATTTGGTTTGGAACGGGGAGCAGGAACAGGAACACAGAACGCAACCTAGATTGACTCGGGAACGATTGGGTACGAGATAGTTTATGAATTAAAATACTTCCTCCGTATTTAATTATTTGCAACTTTGGGGTCCTTCACGGACTCCTAGACAAAACTTTTAGTAGTGTATTAAAATAGATTAATGAAGTTACTGGGGTGGGATTATATATAATATTAAAAAGTAAGAGAGAGTATTAAAAAGTATGAGAGAGAGTATTAAAAAGTAAGAGAGAGTATAAAAAAGTAAGAGAGAGATAATAAAAAAGTAATAAAAAACTTTCTATAAATGGAAAAAAAAAGAAAGTTGCAAATAATAGAATACGCCATTTTTGGTAAAAGTTGCAAATAACCAAATACGGAGGAAGTATATATTTGAAAACAAAAGTAAACTAAAACGATTAATTTGCTTAAAGAAATCATTTTCGAGTGGAAATTTTTAGAGTTCTAGGTTTCATCTCGATTTTCTCCCTTTTTTCTTAAAGTTGTAAACGAAGGCCAAATACCTTTTAGAAAAGGTTTTGAATGCCAGACGTCACCTTGAGCGATTTGATCGCATTTCATGGTGATTGGGGACGAACATTCCCGGATCACAACCTTGGCTACGTTCGACGTTCCATGTAACAATGATCCCAACTATCCAAAAGTAACAAATTGCGGAGACTAGGCTAAAGGGATCATTTTCAAGTGGAAACTTTTAAGAGTTCTAGTTTTCATCTCTTTCTCCCTTCTTTTTTCTTAAATTTGTAAATGAAGGCCAAACAGCTTTTAGAAAAAGTGCTCTATACCGTGTCGTCACCTTGAGCGATTTGAGTCGCGTTTCGTGGTGATTGGGGACGAAAGTTCCCAGATCACGAACCGTGGCTACGTTCGACGTTCCATGTAACGATGACCCCAGCTACCCAAAAGTAATAAATTGCGGAGACAAGGAAAAATTCTACATTGCATTATTCAAGATAGTACTACATCAATCTTTCATTAGTTGATGTCCAACATGATAAAAAAGTTGATTGAAACAAAATTGTCAAAATTCAACGGATACCCAAGTCTAAAAACAAACAAAATTATAGACTAAATAAATCGCACCAATAAAAAGGACCTGAATCGACGTTAAACAATCTGCAGCCCTTATAGTCCGTGATGCAAGCACAAGCCCAAACCTAAACCGTTGCAATAAAAAAAATCATCAAAATTCATTAATAGAAACAACATACACAAACTAGTGAAAAAGCGTACGTTGCCTCCTCCAGGGAATATATCCTCAGCTCATAGATAATTGGTTGACCTGAGATGGGATGATGCCTTGTTGGTGAAGCAGCTCCTGAAACATCAAGGTGAGTCTGCATCTGCATCTGTATTCCAGAATCACATTTTTCCTGTGGCGGCATACATGCAACACAAGCTGCCAAAAATTTCCCACAAGGAGAAAAATGGACACCCGTTTCTCTGCAAATTGGTTTAGCACAATAAAGCCACTTACGACAAAACCACAGGAAAAAAAGTGGGTATACTGCCAGTTTGTTTTGTACCTGAATATAGTATTAAACTGTTAAATAATTCAAAAAGAAGGCTGACGATAGAGATATGCATATAGTATTCATTAGCTACCTGTAAAGAACAACATGTGGGATAGTCAAACAGCATTTATCTGTTTCAAGAGCAGCACACGGATTGTTTACGTTATATGGCCATATTCGAAGCTTCACGGTGCATGGGAATCCTTCTACTGCAGCATCTTCTAGTAACGTATTGAACAAAGATTGAATTCTGCTTATGAAAGGCTGAGGATCACCATCATCATGTGGAACAACCACTGCTTCCACAGGTTGAGTACTACTTGCTTCATGAGAAGGGGATGCACGGTGTCGAGAACTGGGCCTATTGTTGCCTCTTGCACCCGTTTGCATAGCTAACCAAGCAAGATACTGGTTTAACATATCACTTTGCCCAAATGAAGATTCCTGGTTCGGACTTATCACCCATCCATGCAAAAATGGCAAATCCCAAAATGTGGGGTACAGGAAAGTACAAGGTGGAGTACTTCTCTCTTCAGGTTGGGCATTAGCTATGCTCATAGCATAAACTTCCAACATATTGGCAGTAACTTCTGTCTCACTTGATAATCTACCAGACCCAGACGTTCCATTCGGAATAACATATGATGAGCTAATAGATTCTAAAGGAGATAATATGAGTTCATATTGTCCAGATAAGGTGGAATATGTCAGTAACCTCGCTGATGAGAAAGCACCAAACCTCTGTGATATACTGTTTTGGCCTGCAATTCCATCTAAATACTGAAAAGAAATTTTCCCCTCATTGCTGGAGAGTGGTTGTGAGATAAAAATTGGAAGGAACGTGAGAGGAAGATTACCCATCGTTGTTGAGCTAAAACAATCAGAATATTGGAAATTTAAAACACATATAGGAGGAGGAGGGTATGGCACATAACCCTGTGAAGTTGCAAGAGTCATTGATGAATCCGATGAATCAAGGTGATTGAACTGCATGTCAAGGAAGTCATGAGATAATAAGAAAATCTGATGAAAGGATGTTGACACCATTTGGCACAGAATCAAATTACCTCAGCTGTCAACAAAAAAGGTGCAGCGAGTGGATGGAAGTGAACAGCTAGCAATGGGCTTTGAGTCTCTAGGACAACGGTAAGAGTTGACAAATCTTCTATTTCATTCAAGTGCCATATGTATAGCTAATAAAAGTCAAAGTTAAAACTTCAACATCACTTATTTCAGTACAAAACCCAACATAGTTGACACTTCTAGCAGACAAAAAGTGTTCTTACCTTGGATCCAAAAGTCACAGCAAGAAGCTCCCCCTGGGCATGGAAAGCAATAGATCTAACTGGTCCGTCTGTGAAAGGTGCGACACCTACAATGAAGTTTGAATGGAGCTAATTAATAGAATATCTAAAATTTTAATACTTAAAAATCAAAAGACATAGGATAAAGATTGCAACACAAAGTCAAGGGAGCAAGAATGAATTACCAAAATAACGAGACCTAATACATTCTGTTGTATTTGCATCCCAAAGCCGAACTTCATTGTCTAAACTCGCACTAGCAAGTAGCCCAGGGCATGTCGGATGGAATTTGATCTGAAATAGATCCAATAGACATAACAAGTCCATGTTTAGAGATCAAGATAGCAATTGAAGAAAATATGCAATTGTCTTTAACACCATAAGAACCTAATATCAAGAAACAATTAAAGCTCAATTCCTATAGAATACAGCAGTCTGAGTAACAAATTTAACTTCAATCAAACTGAAGTTAGCATATCGATCATAAAGGATATTGAAATGATGACTGCAATACTCGACCTGATCCACAGCTTGACTTTATAGAAAATATTATAATGTCTACACACACATCTTTGCAACAGATTTGAAATAGTTAAATCTCATAAATGAATACAGATTTGAAGTCTAAATTCCTTTTTTTTAGATTAATGATGGTAGTGATTAGAAAATATCAACAAAGATCATAAACTTGTTATGTTACTAGTTAAAAATCATAATAATTAAAGTTTAAACTTCGGAAATAATACTTAAAGTTAAGCAACAACCCACTATATGAAATACATACAATTACCCATCTACTTTATTATTCCATGATGGAATGAAAATAAATATTTCACTCACTTATACAACGCATTTATTCAAAAGGCAATATGCCACCTATATTAGTTCAAAAATTGTACCCAAACCTTACACTACAATACTAAACTATTTCTACCTAGTATTATAAAGTACTAGAGGACAAAATGGCCACAAAATAAACCCGTACCAGCTGAACTCCCCTCCCTTTAAACTTATTTTTCTAAAGACTCTTACACATGCAAGCTTTGTTCTCCCCAACACCCACTTGCATACCCACTTGCAAATGACAAAACAAAAGCATAGATTACCCTCCTATTTTTGTCTATTTTTATAACAGCCATAAGCCCCCTTCTCCCAAGTTCATCCTTTTTTTTTTTATTAAAGTTCATCCAAAACTTTCTAGTAAAAATACCTTCTTTTTCTCATCTAATCCGCTTTAAAAACAACTTTGAACTTCCAAAAATTTGTGTTTATAAACTCAATTTTTTCACAAAAATAATCTACTCGTCAAGAGTTTTCCATCAACACCGAGCTTGAATAATTCTACAACATATAGAGTGAGTAACGTCTATTTCTTTGTTTCACAAATTTTGTTAAGTAATTGTTCAAGTAAACTATTTTTACATAAAAATTTTCTAAAACATCTAAGATTAATATAAAATAAGTTTATCATATGGGAAAAGTTGATAGTTATGGTTTTCAAATGACCAAGTGAACTATGAAAATTCCAAAAACAAAAAATATTATATACAAAAATGTTTTGCCTAGATGGCGAGTACAACTACATGCATGTTTGGACGACTCACCAATTCTGAGCGCATATAGTACACAATACAATTGTGATACGATTTGTCGAACATGCGGCGGATGATAGTCCGACTACCAACCGAGTCACATGATGAATCACGGAGTACCCATGCAAAATCATAACATGGGTTTGAGATTGACTTGAATCCATTGAGATTTTATGATTTATGATAAAAGAAATAAGAGCTTTGAATTCCTTAAAACCAATAAATTGAGTTTTAATGACAACATGATTTCTTAAATGAAAAAGTGTCTTTCAAAATGGATTTACTGAAAACAAAAGTTTTAATAAATTGCTTGACATACACTGCTGTGTTTATACTCGGCTTTTTGCTGATACTATGTTTTTATGTTTTCAATAGTTTTATTTTAAGTTTAAACCCCCTTGGTACCTCGAAGGAGAAGTGAAAGGCGAGCGGATGATATTCTTGTATTGGAGCATGACTCCACTTTATCTAAACCCATTTGTTGCATTTAAAAAACTATTTATTTAATTTATTTATTTTGGGAACTATTTTGAAGTTAGAATTTGGACTTTGGGCCTCAGACTTTATTCAATTTGGTTGCAATTTTTCTTCAATTTGGACAATCAAAACTTTCATTTTATGTATCAACAGATGCATGGTTTGGTTTAAACCAAGTGTATACTTGGGGGTCGAATTACTTAAGTGACCCCTATAACTTATAAGTAGGTTGGCAAAAGCTAAGTTTCCGCTTAATTATAGCTAAAACTCAAATAAGTTTTTGCCTTCTTAATGAGAGTTGGCAAAGCTACTGCCTAACTATAGGGGTCATTTAGGTAGGGGTCAAGAAAGGGTAGCAAAATCAATATTCTTGATTTCCTTAGGTAACTTTATTTAATGATTTTGGAATTCCTTTTGTCCTAAATTTAACTACCAACTCCCTCATTTCCCTCTACTAGTCTATTCCAAGTCCCAGACCCCAAAGGATTCATTGAAACACTGAAACTCCTCAAATCTTTTACCAACATTGATCACAGCCTATATAAACACAACTCTACTACAAGTACTCCCAACACATAGTCCAGCACCTGAATATTTACCGACACAAGTAGAGAAAGGTCACCAGATACATTTAGTCATTGTCAAATAGACAAACATCATGGGGACTCCCTCCACATCACCGCTCACTTTTCAAACAACCAGCAAACCATCGGGATGACTACCAACATAACAAAACCTCCACCTCAGCATCAATCACACACAAAACATCCTCCAAACATCCATTCACCGTTCCAGATCCACCAACCATCATAAATACTCCATTCAATCACCCTCGCCTCTAAAATTAAAAGACTAATACGCCAGGGGAGGAGGATTATAGTGGCGCAGTCCCAACTCCTTATTTTCGTGGTGGTGTGAAGGAGAAAGGTTGTCTCAGCAATGAATTACGATGGTTGCCAAGATGGATAGTTAAGAGGTAGGATTGTGTAGCTATAAGTGAGCAATATAAAACACAAGGTTCTAACCATGTGGGCATCATCCAAGCTTTTCTTATTTCCATTAACAAATGCTCAAAAATATAGGGGAAGTTTTTAATTACTTCCTTTTCTCCCAATTGTTATGTATTTCCTTTCCTACAGGTTAAATCAAACTGCCACCTAAAGTAATTTCAGAAATCCACACTGGTCATAGGCACTGATACCAGATACGATTACTTAAGCATATATTAGAATTGCATACTAACAACTGCAATGTTTCCAAGACTGTTAATTCATAAGAACATTTTACTTCAAATCCTACTGAGTAGTAAAGTTACATGAAATATCCCTACTCTTTCCCTCCATTACATCTACATTATGCAGTTGATCTCAACACACAAACACATTACAATTTAATCAAAAAAAAAGCCTCTTGATACATGCGCAGAGGTAAATGTGTGTAAAAGATACAGCCACAGCTTCTCTAGATGTGATCCAGAACATGAAATGATCAGATATGTACTTTGCCAACTTCGAAAACTTGACATGTACATGAAGTTGTCAAAACGCACGTTCTTGAATAAAGTTTTCAATCAAGCAATGTGAAAGAGGTCAAGGTTCATTTAAGTAGTACGTAAAAAGATTTTCAAAGCTTAAAAGTAATGTTAAAAGCATTCATAAGTGTTGCTATTTCCCTTTTGACATATTTTGATTTTGTTCCTTACACACCTAAAGTAATCACCTTCAAATGGTCGTAGAAGTGAAATTCAAATTTACGAAACTTTCTGACACTAAGAAAACTTACTAAATGAGGTGTCTTTCGATGTCCACTTAGTACTCTCAGGCAGTTTCCACTTTGACAATCAATTATCTTTATCGTAAGATCAACACTGCATCGATATAGAACATCTCATGATAGCAAGGATTTTTATCAATATCTAGTCAATAAAAAAAAGATAACTCACTGTGTGGAAGCAAGAATCTTTCCATCTAGATTGAAGGCAATTGTAACTATTGGACTAGAAGAAGGCTCGAGAGGGAAACATTTGGCTGAAAAAAGACACAGGGACTCTGTCTCAACCCTGGAACATAACTCAAATCAAATAAGCAACTACATGAAGTTTTTCTCATACCACGAACTATCAGACATCATTAACTATAATCACAAAATAAAAGGACAATACCATGAGATAATACCACGTTTGGCATCCTTCCTCAATGCATCCAAACCACCCTCAGAACTCTCACTCCATAAGCTTTTTAATGCCTTCGAACGAGGAGCGACTGCTCGACGCATTAAAAGATTAAAAATATTGCCTCCACTGCTTAACAAAAAAACCCAAACTTTCAATTCAGCACGGATTTTAAAACGCTAGAATAGAATACTTATTATCTCATCCTGCACTTTTCTTTTAATCTCATCCACACATACTTATTTTCACCCTTCATCTCATCCTCTCATTTCTTGCACTCACCTACATTTTGTCTTATTATTCAACTTCAAGTGACTATTATCCTTAAAAACAAGAGATTTTTTTACAGAGGAAAACTCTCTTAATACAACTAATTGGAATTTCAATTAGTAGTCAATTATTGGGAAAAATATAACTATTCATTAAGATCAAATCAATATCTACATTAATAGAAAATAATATATAGCATCAGTTAAATCCAAAATTTATGATATTGAAAAGCACTAAATTCGTTGAAATAAGTAAAACAACATCAAAATCACGAAATGCCCAACAGTTTGATGAATCATGCATACCAACAGTAAATTAAGATCAAATTCATCAATTAAAATAGATATTTTCCAGATCTTTAGTGCTTAGGGAGAAAAAAATGGGGAAAAGGGGGAATTGAAGAACAAAAAGATGGAAATCTGACCAGTGTCTGGGAGCCAGATGAAAATGTGGAATATGGTTCGATGTCGAAGCAAAACTAGCAGTATCAAAATAATCTGCCCACATTGAATCCCTCAATCACAATTCAAAAAGATAAAGAAAATCAAGAACACATCTCAAGCTCCCACCATTTTCTCACAAAAATCACCTCCAAATACGTGATTGGATTGTGGGGTAGTATGTGGGATGATGGTAAGGAGATGGGGGGAGGGGAGGGGTGTATTTGAATTAGGCTTTAACAGAAACTACGTGGTGTTGATGAATTTAAAAGAAGATTATAATTGTTGGTAATTGAAGGGAGGAGATTAAAGAAAAGAGAGAAACTACGGAAAGAAAATGTTGGGGTTCTTGAAGTTAATCACCCACAGTTAAGGAGTCTTGTGCACAATTCAGACAGAACAAAAACAGAATTACATCCAATTCTCCATAAACCTATATAAAATCTATACGCCATGGATTACTTGGAATAGTCATGGCTGATATGTTGATTTCTTTGCAATGGAGGCTGAAGGTTTAATGGATCGTGGGAAGGAGAAAATATCACAATTCAGACAGAACAAGAACAAGAACAGAATAGAAAGTGAGAAGAGAGGTGAGGAGAAAAACACAATTTCTGAATATTTATAACAATAGCAACTGATTTTCCCTCCAAAACTATTAATTAACTAATCAGCAAAAAACCTAACAAACTTAACAACTTATTTGAACATATTAAAAGACTCTTTTAACTGTGTACTGCAGTTCATTTGGTTTGAACCCTTACAATTCTCCGGCCTAGGATAGCCGCCGGGGTTTTAATGGGATCAAGAGTGGATCAGTGGCTTGACTTCCTCCTTCTTCTTCTTACCACCTTAATCCAATCCGAAAATCAAAAATCAACTATTTCATAAAACCTAAATCAAAAGTAATCAAGCAACAAATAATAAAAAAAAGCAAAACTAACCAGATTTAGCTTTTCCTTCGCCAACCAAGCAATTAAAATGTAGTTCAACGGAAAACGTTGGCACATCCTCCATTGGCAACGCACCGGCCGGCCTGTTCTGAGATGATTGTAAAGGTTTCCGACAGATATTCCGGCGTTTTTAGCAGAGTATTCAAATTTCTTACCCACATTATGAATGTAGATAGACAAAAAATGGAGAAGCATATTATGTAGATGATTGTCGTTAACGAGTTAACACTAAATGGCTGTTTCACAACTAATTGCTCGATTAGAACTAGTTCCTACTTCCAATTTACGTGGGAATCGAGCGATTTTGAACGAACATACAAGTGATACAACTATTACATTGAGAGTTGCACCTTGAATTCCTTTGAGCATGATTCTTCGTTGGTTAGAGTGTAACACCCCGTTCCAACGGACCATCGGTGCCTACTCATGGAGACTGTAGATTAGCTCTACAGACCAACACAAGTCTTTCCAGTGCACTTTGGCTTCACTCGTGCGCACTTAGACAAAATGAAGAGACTTTATTCCTCCAAATCCTTTTCCTTTTTGCTATCCAAACAAGAGATTCTTCGTCCCTTCAAATCATTTCTTTTGTTTTTCCTTCATTTTCTTTTATCTAAATAAGACATAAGCGTTTATTACATGACTCCATGTTTAGTCCTGGCCTAAGAAAAAAATAGCATATTTAATCCAATGAAATACCTTTGAATAGAACTAAACCGATTCACAAACATACAAGTGTTTATTAACAATGTATCATTCACTCTAACTCTAACATCAAAAAGTCGAGTGAATACCCATTGTCATTTGTTGCAAATTCAACGGGACAGAAAGAGTGGCAATCACCAAATCCCAATTCGGGGATTTGATTTCCGTCCACGATTCTGGGACATTCCCGTTCCAATTCCGTCCACGACACCATTTTTGGCGCAAAAACATCATCATAATTCATACAACAATTATTTTCTCAGTTTCCCAATTCCCAATTCCCAAATCCTATACCATGCCCGTTTCACTTCACCTTCAATTTCCATTCTTCCTCTCATCGGAATTCCGCCGGCATCGCTCCATCTTAATCCCCAAACTATCTCTTCCTCTTCGACCTCTCCTCCCTTCCGCCAATTTTAGGGTTTTTACTTCCAATTTGGGGAAATTACAGACTCAAAATCGTAAACTTTGTTGTTTCTGTAAAACTAATTTGCAGGTTGATAAGGTTGATGCTGTGGAAGTGATTGATCGTCCCCCTTTTGATATTAATCTTGCTGTCATTTTAGCTGGTTTTGCTTTTGAAGCTTATACTACTCCTCCTGTAATAATTAATCCTCCATTCAACTCTAAATTTTCGTTTATTTGTGGTTATTAAATGCATTTTAAGTTTATAGTGTTTTCGTTGTGCGTAGGATAATGTTGGACGACGAGAAGTGGATGCTGCGGGTTGTATGACGGTTTATCTTTCTGAGTTCGTGTTCTTTTTTTTTTCCCTCCAGTTTGTCTGTTAGTTAATGTTTATCCTTCAAAGTTTTTAGTTGAATGTTATTCTGTATGCAAGTTATAGTGCTGAGAGAAAATATGGGGAACTTATGAACATGGTAGTAGTTTTTACTGTTGCAATACAAGAATTTCATGCTCTGTAATCTCCTGCAACTATGCAAAGCAGTGCCATTAACTGACCTGTGGATTGACAATTAGTTATTATTGTGTACTATGGTGGTGCAATTGGGTTGAAGTTGAATGTAAAATAGCCCTTTAGTTTATCTTTACCTTTATGAAATTACTCTCGCAATAATTTCTGTGCTTAAATGAACTGAATATGTATCTTCAGATCATTTGTTCGAGAAATTTACGATGGACAAATGTGCTTACAGTTGAAGAAAGGCTTTGATTTCCCAGCCATGGATCTATGGGTTTGTAGTCATATGCCCACTTCAACGCTCATTTGAAACTTCATGTTGTTCGTGATAATGTTCCATTTTATCTGCGCAGCTCATAAACTCATTTGCTTTGTTTTAGGGAACAAGCGATCCATATGTTGTAATAGAGTATGATGGTCAAGTTGTCAAGAGCAAAACAAAATGGGGGTAGGTCTATTTATTTTATGTTCTATGCAACTTGAGACTTGCTTTCATTTATGGTATTGGCTTATCTCATCAGAAAGGACTTGAACAATTGATTGATGTAGAGACTCATGATGATTTTCTTTGGTAAAATATATGCATCAAATTTGTTTTTACCTTGTAGCTCATTAGACCATATGGATTTCATATATGTGTGAAGGCACAAATAGTGTTTGAAAATTGCAATCATGGGTTAACTAGAACAATCTTTTTGTAACTACTAGTGTAAGGCTGCGGACTTGGTATGTTCCTTGCCCGTCTACATGTGAGTCACTTTAGTGGCATTAGAGCAATGCATTGTTGTTTTAGTTCATGTCTGTTCCTTGTTCTCCTTTGTTGCGCCGTTTAAGTTATTCTTCTTCCTACTTTACAATTTCAGGACAAAAGATCCTGCATGGAATGAGGAGTTCAATATTAATATAAAGCTGCCACCCAATGCAATGCTTCAGGTAACTCAATTAGGTCGAATTTGTTCCGTGCATTCCAATGATGATTAGCAACTATTTTGATGAGATAATTTGTCTTATACTTCATACTTGATTTTCATGAATTTTAGAAGGTATTAAGGAATAAGCTTATTTAATGGTCATGGCTAAATTATGTTGTCATTGTCCTGAATGCTAATGTGCTAATTCATTGGCTTAATAGTCATTTTTCACTTGGGACTTAGATAATGCATTCTTGAAGTTCAGGATCAATCTATAGAACACCATCTTAAGTTAAGAAGGGCATCAGTGATTATCACAGTCAAAATTCATGAACTCACTAAATTTTTTGTTACTTAATGGAATTCTACTAGAATATTCTTTAATTAAACCAAGGCTAGGATTTTTGAGCAAACTCAAGTTTTTATCTCTAGTGGAACTTTATCCTTCAACTTTACTCCACCTGAATTGCACCAAATAAGTTTTTTCCGTCTCAACTCAAGTGAAGATGCTAAAGCTCCGATATAAGGATGAAGGAAAAATTTTTGATGTGACACGTGACAGATTTAGAGGAATAGATTTGGCTGCTACAGAAAGTTTATGGAAGTTGGCGAGGAGAGATGTGCTCGTTTAAGGCACTAAAGTGCTCGTCCAAGCAAATTGAGCTACATCAAATAGTGGGTCCTGAACTGAGTGCTGGGGTGCTCTGTAACACTGCCTTTGCAGCAACTGAAATACTGCGTCCATTACCACAAACCTGACAACATCAATGATTTTTAGGGTATTCACTAGTTTATTCTATTTTCTGACGCATTGTCCATGGGAAATGACTAGATGTAGTGGTTGTACAGGATTAGGTTAATTCATTAGTTCAATTTTTTAGTAGGTAATTTGGAGTTCTTGTTTGAAATATTTTAATCCAATATTTTGTCTATTTGTGCTTTATGTGCACCAAAAAGTCAACAAGGGAGAAATTTGATAATCTTGATAACCCTTGCTTAACCTCACTTGTATTTAGCTTTTTTTTTTTTTTTTTTTTTTTTTTTTTTTTGTAAATCTGTAGGTGGCAGCTTGGGATGCAAACCTTGTAACACCACATAAGCGCATGGGAAACACAGGCATTGATTTACATGCCTTATGTGATGGTGATATTACTAATCCGAGCTCTTTTGCATCTTTCTAGATATTGCTTGTTTTGTATTATTTTAATCTTGCTTGGCTCCAGTTAATAAGCTGATCAGTACCACACAGTTGGTTTTCCTTCAAAAAAAATTATACTCATATAATGCTAGGTTTCTTCTGCTGTAGTGCTATCAACTTTTGTTTGATGGTTAGAATATCCTGTCGGTTCTCTTAGATTGTTCTTTAGGCTCACACAGTCATTTAGAATATGGAATAACACATATTTGCAATTGTTTACTGTCTTTGCTAACTGCAGACGCTGGATAACAAATACTTCAAACTCTGTAGCAGTTAAATGCTTAACACTAGATTGAAGGTGGAGAAATGCACTGGTCTCCTTTGCACGTAATGATTCATAAATAATTTAAAGTATCAAAGAGAATTAGATTCGCATTAGAGATTTGAAGCAACTTATGTAATTTGGAATCTTCATTTCATTCAATTACTTGTGGCAGATCCTCGGCATTGAGATTGATAAGAATGGCTGACACTTCATTCTAGACCAAGCACAGCTGCACAGTGCATTTTATAATAGTAGGATTGCTGTAGCTATTTTTGACACTTGGAATTTTTTTCTGTATAAGTCATGAGCATAGAATTTTGAATAAGACAGAATAGCAAATTGTATTTGGGATAATAGAAGCGAGAAACAAACAACATACTTTTATTAGGTAATGGAGGTACTAGTAAATAGTAATATAATTTCTTACATTGAAAGCTCTGTAAAATTGGAACTATCATTCATTCTGCCGAATAAGAATTATTTTCCCTCTGTTTCTCCGTCTCTCTCTAGTGTCAGGGTGGATTTTAAGATATGTTTAAAAAGCATAGTAAAGTAAAAAAAAGGATTACTAATTCATATAGTGGTAATGAGAAGATTTAGTATATTTTGATAGGAGATGCACATGAGTTGCTGGTGGAATTGGAAGGCATGGGAGGTGGTGGAAAGTTACAATTAGAGGTAAGTATTCAATTTAGAAAGCAATCAAATAATGAGATTATTTATCAATGTTGCTATATTAATTACTTTTGGTGTGGGATAGTTCATATCACATGACTAGGCATTTTTTGATAAGTTTTTCATAGTGTGTTTCATGTTTCTCTAATGCTATAGGAATTTTCATCTAGGATGTTGCGTTAATTTCAAGTGGCTGTTTACATCAGCTTTTCTTTGACAGGAATTTTTCCTGTTTTGTATTTTAGATGCCATTGACATGTGAGTTGAACTAAGTGTGAGTTTGAGGCCGAATTCACAGTGCTAGCTAATTAGTCAACTTTTATATGAAATACTCCAAAGTTAAGAATATGGGTATAAGCGAAAACCTTCCCACTTCCCCATTTCCCCTGGTCTCTATATTGTTTGTATTCTACGACAGTTTTTTTTCTTTTAATTCTAATTATTTTTGTTGAAATAGTCAATTAGTCTAGTAGTTTTGGCTGGAAAATTTGCCGGGTTTATTTTTTTTGTTAGCACAACTTTTTTGACTTTTTATGTATGATTTAATTAGAAAAGAAACGAGTGGACATAGTTTAAAGAAAAAGAGAGGAAGAGTGATAGAGACAAAGATTTGTGTTAACTAATCTGGATGTTTTACTAAAGAACCTCTAAAGTCAACTCTCAATTAATTAGATATCACAAAAATTATATCAACAAATAACGTTTGCTAATAGAATAACAGATTTCCCACTAAAACGACAACATTAATTGACTATATAAACACATATTACCTAAGCTATTCAAATTAAAATTACTTTTCTGATGCAATTGACAACAAAAATTTGAAATTATATGCGATTTTACTCGTCATAATTGTGATTATATTGAAGTAAAGAAAATCGAAGAGTACTGTATAAAACTGGAGAAAATTTTAGAAACTGGACCAAGCAAGAAAGTACTTGTTCGTAATAGCATCTATTTCCCTTCTGCATATGTTACTTTGTAATTTGTAAATTCGTTGAGTTGTTAACCATTGTAGTTTCGACGTTGATTGAGAGAAGTAAATGTAATTTATCCATGGGATACTCTGATGTTATGATAAAATGCAGTTTAGCCATGCTGATTGTTTTGGTGAAAGAAGTCGCCTTTTACTTTTCGGACTTGTCTTGCTTATTGTTTCACGCGCTTGAGGCCATTATAAAAGTATAATTAAGTGTCTAAAAACCTAAATTAGTTAATTACCATATAGGGAAGCCTGCTCAATACCCTTCCGAGTTTCAATCCTTTCTCATTATATCTTACGGACTTTCTTTTTGTTTAGTAGCATCTTATTAAAGGTTTAAACGTCATACTTTCTGGATAGAGTAATGGCTGGATTAAATTTTCTGAGAAATAGATGGGTTTTTAAGGACTAATAATACTACTTAAGGTGTTGAACACAAGGATTCTTCTATGAATGGAGGTACTGATACATTTGTTCTATTTTTCAGGTCAAATATAGGAGTTTTGGAGAAATTGACGAAGATAAAAAATGGTGGAAGATACCCTTTGTTTCTGAATTCCTTAGCAAAAATAGATTTGATTCTGCTGTAAAAATGCTTTCTGGATCTGAAAGTGTGCCTGTTAGCGAATTTGTGCAAAACGCCTTTAGTCAGTTAAAATCATTAAATGATTCATATCTTCAAAAAGATCAGGGTTCTAGTACAATTAAGCTTGAGATAGATGATGGGTTTAATGACTCTTTGGAGGAGTCTGATGCATCATTGTCAACAATCAACTCCTCAGAAGGATCCTCGAATAATCCAAAACTTAATGAGGGAGTTGATGAAAATGAATGTTCATCAAATGACACGAGTGACACTACACAATCAAACATGCAATTTTGGAAGAACTTTGCTGATGTTATTGGTCAAAATCTGGTTCAGAAATTGGGGATCCCCGTTCCCGAGAAAATGAAGTGGGATGCTTTTGACGTGATAAAAAATATTGGTTTTCAGTCACAGCAGGTGGCAGAAGCTGGTTATATAGAATCAGGACTTGCCACTCCAGAAAAGGATCCTAACAATGATAGTGCTGCAGAACCTAGCCCCCTTAACATCAGTAAACTCCAGTCTACACTTCCTGATCTTAAGAAGGTGACTGAGGACATACTGAAGCAAACTGATTATTTTGGCTTTCAGTCACAGCGGGTGGCAGAAGATGGTAATATTGAACCTGAAGTTGCAATGCCAGAAAAGGAACCCAACAATAATAGTGGTACAGAATCTAGCTCCCTTAGCATCAGCAAAATTCAGGTTTCACTTCCTGATATCAGGAAAGCAACTGATGACATATTGAAACAAACGGATTCTATTTTCAGTGCTCTGATGGTTCTATCTGCGGCTGGTTCTCAATCAAAGAAGGAATCCTTGAATGTTGAACATTCTGATAACATAGAAGACAGTTCATCAAAAGATGATGGCGATGTTGTTACATATATGAGGAGTGATGAACTTGCTGAATTGAATGAAACAAGAGCTCAAGAGATGAGAGCCCTTTTTTCAACTGCTGAAAGCGCCATGGAGGCTTGGGCTATGCTAGCCTCTGCATTGGGGAAGCCAAGTTTAATTAGATCGGAGTTTGAGAAGATATGTTTCTTGGATAATTCGACTACAGATACTCAGGTAAAATCTCGGCTATTTTCTGACTTTACTTTTATGAATAAACTAAGTTTTCCCTGTCAATATGGTCTCCAATGTTTTAATAAAGTTAAGATCCTCCAGGTAGCAATTTGGCGGGATTCCATAAGAAAGCGATTAGTTGTTGCATTCAGGGGTACTGAACAAGTAGGTGTTTAGCAGCATTTGCTTCATGATTTAAAGGCCTCGTCTTTGTTTAGGTATCTTGACCAGTTTATCTTTCAGTCAAGATGGAAGGACTTGCGGACGGATTTGATGCTAGCTCCTGCTGGGTAAACTCTTTGATGGACATAATTGCTATTGCATCATTTTTCGTATTTGGAATTAAGGGAGGAGTTTCTGTGCATGTATTTGTGTTCACTTGATGGGGTCTTTGGCAGTTGGCTTTTTTGGCTAAACTTGGTTTGCTTTTCACTTTTGGCTTGTTGGTTGGTGAAACCGCCAAAAAAAAACTGTTTGGTTAATGATCGGGGTTTTTGGTAGTTGACTTTTGACTTTTGGCTTATTGGTTGATCAAAAAGGTAAAAGCAAATTGTTTGGTAAAATGATTTTTAAGCTAGCATTTGCCATTTTGGTTTGTCTCTCTTAATATGCATCATTTCTATTTTTGGACAATGGTCCACCACTTCCTTTTTAATCTCATCCATACATTTTTACTCTCTTTTAATTTCATTCACACAATTTATTCTCTCTCTTCATTTATTACCATTATCTACCTTTTTCTTAAAAAACACAATTTTTTTCTTTGACAAAGGGAGTAACTCACATTACTAGCAAATGATTTGTGTGTGCTGTAATGGTCCCAAATCCGTCATGGCTAATAAACTTCTTACCTGAGTCATGCAGCAAAGAGGAAGTTAAAGTTAGTGTATTTTCTATTTGCTAGTGCTATAGTGTATATGGATAATGGTCAAAATTTAGAACCATTAGAACTAGGCTTGACTAGCTGCTTCACCTCGGCAATATCTTTTTTAAAAGGCTCTAATGTCAAACTTATAATAGTAGACTAATAAATCCTAATTCCTATCTAACCTAGTATTAGTACATGATATATGACTCTTGATTGATTCAGGAAACAAAATCCTAAATAATCTAGATTAAGAAATTCAAGATACATAATTTCTCATTGACATTTTCATGTTTCCTTCACTTTTGACTTCTATGTAGTTTGATGTTTTCTTTACTACAACAAAGTTCCATTGTTTCGATGTCATTTAATGGCTCTCGCATAGGCTGGATTTGGAATTGGAGGAAGGTTAAATATATGCAATATTATAAGGTTGTTTTCGATTAACCCTTGATAGCAAATATCATCTGCAACTTCTCATAAATAAGTTGATATGATTTCCTGGGCGATTTACAGTAGTCCATTATAATATTGCACCAAATAAAACAATTTTTTTGCTTCATCAAGAATGGAATAGGGTGCATAAATAAAGAAATGCACATGACAAGGAGGATGTTTTCTCCAATAGGGTGCATAAAATGTTATAGGTATAGGATCCAAGTTGACCTGTAAAAACTTTGTATAATGTGGTTCCTGTGTAATGGATTGAATACTTGTCAATGAAATGCTTCTACTATTCTTAAAGCCTTCTTTCTAGGACTTGGATAGGAGCTAGAATCTTATTGTTTTTGATGTTTGTATATCTGGTCTATAGCACAAATAACACTTTTTTCATGCTAAATAGTCATTTATTGCCTTAAAATGTATCTCATTGGGTACTTTCTCTTCTTTTCAGTTATTGCTGAATGAAACTTACTTGCTTATCTTGCAGATTAAATCCTGAGAGAATTGGTGGAGACTTCAAGGAAGAAGTTCAAGTATGTTTCATCCTTCTGTTCTTGTGATTTTATTATAATTTGTAACTGATTCCAATAATTTCATGTTCAGGTAATGTTGAGTGCTTTTTTTTTGGCCCCAGGTTCACAGTGGTTTTCTGAGTGCATATGATTCTGTAAGGACAAGGATTATGTCTCTAATCAAGAAAGCTATTGATTTCATGTAATATGCTCTTCCTTATTTCCAGCTGAATCTCTAATCATTTTGGGTTAGGTGTGTGCTGTAGCTATGTAGGAAAAATTTTGATAATGCTGGTTAAGTAGCTTGTCTTTTTTGCGGCTGCAGAGATGATGCAGAACAATCACACCCGAAATGGCAAATTTATTGCACTGGCCATAGCCTTGGTGGTGCATTGGCAACTTTGCTTGCGCTTGAGCTTTCTTCAACACAGTTAGCAAAGTGAGTTTCTCTTGTTATGCAAGTGTTTTGTGAGGCTTACCTGTCCGCGCAATTATATTAATAGCTTAGATGAAATGCTTTTTCATATACCAGATGCTATGCTAACTTTGTTTGAGTTGCTTTCATATGCTTGTGAAATGCACCAACGATGATTACCTGAATAGGTGCTCCTCACAAAATCTAGGGAGTTGCTCTTATCGTGCCCAGTGCTTTAGGAGTAGATTAAAAAACTACTACTCTCTCTGCTTTACATTGCTCGATTATTTTTTTAATTTGAAATCGGTTCTGAATGCTAATATTAATGTCTCTAAAAATCTCCTCCATGATCATACTATAAATTACAGGGGAATTTGAATAATCCCATAAGGAAGTTCATTTAGAATTTTGAAGAACAATTTGAAAAGATTGTATGTATTTTCATGATACATTATCAGTGCGTTGGAAAGCTTAATGGTCGTAGGACTAATTGGCTGGGCATTTTATAACCATTGTGAATCTTTCTTATCAACTAGAAAGATCCATTACAACTTACGAGCAATTGCAAAAAGATAGAGCAGTAGGCCAAATTTTTAAGGGAATCTTAACGGCTGATTTTCTTGAGCATAAGTCTGGTACTTTGTTACTAGAGTAGAATATTTCTATGTAAAAGACATATCTAGAAAATAAAATGATAAAGGTCAACCTGGAAAATTTTTTTAGAAGGAAAAATAAAATCTCGCTTGAGGAACCAATGAGGAGATACATGGTTTGTCTCACGAGGTCCCATTTTGATGGAAAGCAAAGGGTAGCTAAATTGAAATGGCATTCTGGTCTAGAGGGGAAGCCAGATGTGAATGTTGAGGGGGTAAAACCTTAGATATTGACATAAAAATGGAAAAATATTGTTACTTTTATAATTAACAAGATTTGAGAGAAGAGGAGGAGATGGCCTACTATCTTCCTTACAAAGGCTCACAACTACACTGGATGTCTTAAGCTTTATAAGCTTCTTCCATATGTTACAATCTTCGAGTGTTTACCTGTTCTATTCTGTAAAGAGAGAAAGACCTCATTTGCTAAGATAATACTGCCTTGCTATAGTCTTTGTGTAATAAAAGCATTTGTGGGTGAACCATCTATTTTGTGATGTTTACACTTCTGCCTAAGTAATGCTTAGTGCTTACCGCTTATTCATTACTCATAAATATTATATTATTGTTACATTCTTGTTGCGTTTATTTGTGCGTCCAACTGATTAGCTATTTTGTAGTATAATGCAATTTTATGAGTTGGATACTTACATCTTAAAAAAATTGTAATGCTTATCAATTACCACTGATATAAGGCTTGTAATCTAGAATGATTTCTTCTGTAAATTAATGATCAAGAACAATTAGCATAATTGTTGGAGTATTGTGGGATGTTCTTCCATGTGGATTGTCTATTGCCTAATATATTAATGTTATGCGACGTAAATGAGATTGATTAGTTTTTTTCCAACTATTCTGTTGTCCTAGGAGTGGAGCTATATCTGTTACTATGTATAACTTTGGATCACCTAGAGTTGGAAATAAGAGATTTGCACAAGTTTACAATGAGGTATGCTTTTTATGGAGGGCATTCTTTCGTTCTAAGCTTGTTATGAAACTTAATACAAGCTTTGGCTGCCCCACCATGACTATTGTAATCCTTGAATGGTTGTTTCGATTTGATTGTCTTTTAGCCTTATTCAGAAGTTTTTATCTATGTTACAGTTAATCCTAATGGTAAAATTTAGACCCTGGATCAGGGCACGAGGGTGTAGCTGAATATTTACTTGTATAACTTTGTGTAAAGTTCTTTTCGTTTCCTATTTAGTAAAGAGAAAGATTCCTTCAGAATTATAAGAACAGGGTACAAGAATAGGATGAGGCATCTTTGAAGCTCAGAAAATTTCATAAGAAACTCCTATCAATCCTACAAAGATCTCTTAACGAATAATTCAAAAACAAACCATTAGCCTTTGACCAAAGCAAAGCTAGGAACTTGATTCTCTCCCAAACTGCATCTAGCGGAAGAAATCTATCCTTAAACGTTTTTCTATTTCTCCCTATCCAAAATTTCCAAATGGCCCAAAGAATGACAAAGATGCAACATCAACAAAGATGGCTAAGGTGGCTCTTAAACTTGAAACAAAAAAAATCATTTGAAGGAAGGGTCCGTTGTCTAAGTTTCAATCCAGGCCTCTCCGATGATGCTGAATCATTTGCTCCAAATATTCGCTATAATTTGCTGCAAATATGCCTAGAAAATTTTCTGTGTAGGTGATTATAATTTCCCAAATCGTTAGAACACATTATGCACCATTGTGGATTAGTGGATTGAGGGCGTTTTTTTCGAAGATTATCCAAGGTGTTGAGTTTTCTGATAGCCACGAGCCACGAGAAAACTATAATTTTAAAGGGAACCGTAGCTCTCAAAATCAATTAAAATTAGTGATTTTTCCATCGTTAAAATGAGTGTTGTTGATTTAAATGATTTCATGAAATTTTATCATCTTGTTTTTGGCAATGAGACTCTATATCTTTATCCTTTATCCTTCTTGCTATGCGACAGCGGAATCAATAGTCGAAAACAATAATGAAACAATAAAGATTCGTACCTTGTGCTAATGAACGTCTGGCCATGGCTAATGCGTGCGTTTTTTCTTTATCGTATTGTGATCTATTTAGAGCTAAGTTGCATCGTATATCTGCATCTGCAGTGAAACTATGCACCCTCAATCTTTTCAAGAAAAGATTGATGTTATCTTATATGTTTTGATAAAATCATTGTAGAGAGTGAGAGATAGTTGGAGGGTGGTAAATCACAGAGATATCATACCAACGGTCCCTCGCTTGATGGGTTACTGTCATGTAGCCCAGCCTGTTTATCTTGCTGCTGGAACCCAGGGGAGTTCTCAAGTAAGTTCACTTTTTATTTAGCTCTTAAATTTTTCTTGATATCAAAGTAAATAGTCCTCTTTTGTTAGTTCTTTTTTCTTCATGTTTTCCATGTAGTGAAGTAATATGACACTTTTTTTTACATATAAGCAAGTATAACTGCTATCTATTAGACATGTTTCCTTTTGATTATGATTACTGATGAGTAAAGCAACACTAGGAAAATGTCAAGCTTTCTGAAGATAGCTATCAAGGAGATGTGATTGGAGAAGCAACTCCTGATGTCTTGGTCAATGAATTTGTATGTTTCTTTCTATTCTGTTTCATTTATTTGTTTTACCTTTTAATATGAGGTTATATTTTTGGTGCTAATAATAAATCAAATTCTACTTACATGGTAACTCGGGTATTGGGGTGTAACTATATTTATTCAGTAAGTCTCATGGGAGACGGTCTATTCTATAGACGAAATCCATGAAACCCAGCCCAAAATATAACATAGTATATTTGGGGTTATAATAAATTATTTGGGGTTATAATAACTTATATTTGGGGTTATAGAATAGTTTATTCGAGGTTATAATACCTTACATTTAGGATTATAACATAATATAATTGATATTATAATAAAAAAAATCAGTTAAGGGAAATGGGCTGGCCCAATTTTGTTGTCTATCCTATAGACCGTCTCTTGTGAGATTTTGTGATATTTATTAGTCTTGAGATGAGAATTAGTCAATACGACTCTAGGCCCTGAGAGTAGCGTATTTTAAAAATTAGGGCTGCAAAGGAATAAACGTAAACTCTTCTTGGGGGTGCATTATGAGGAAAATCTCCTCCAATGCCCAAGTCAGTCTTGTTGGATGAGAGTAGTTGGTGTATCGTACTTGATGCATCTTACCTTAACTCCCATGGTGTATTCATAACTCACCCAAATGCCGCATTAGCAATATTTGATTGGTGCAAGTTGGCCTAGTTGCCACTTGCCCTCTAACTCCCATGGTCAGTTTTTGTTATCCATAATGTGTTTAGGGCTTCTAGCCATTGGTTACTTCTCTGGGCTCCTAGTTTGCTTGGCTGATTTATTAATAATTTAATATTGACCAAGACTTAGCCTTTTGACTCTCGAACACATGATACGTTTTCTACAGGAGTAATTATAAATCAGTGTGAATTGGGCTATAGTTAATTCATTCTTTTTTGAATAAAAAGAACAAATTAAAGAAAGAAGAGCAAAAATGAAGGGATGAGCTTTAGTAACTATTTTCTAGTTAGAACACACCCTTCTCATCCTCTGTTGGTGATATGGAAGAGTGTTAGAAGCGAAACTGCTCTCTTTTTATGTGACCGGTCATCAAGCCTTTTGATGGCTGGACTGATCCTCTTATCAACAGTGATGAAGAAACCAGCCCCCCTGCAGTGACCAGAAGAGGTTATACTCTAGTGGTAGAGAGTTATCAGAAAAGTAGAGTCTTGCTAGTTGCTTGTATGCAGAATTTTATAACCCCACCTTAGCACCCCATTCTCGTCACATATGCTAGATGCAGGATGCAGGCAAAAACTGTAATTATAAAGAGTTAGTTAAATGGTGTCTTTCCATTTTGGAAGCCTCATAATGATTGACAAGGAAGTACCAAGGGGCGGCTCAGAGAAAGGTGAGGAACTTCTGTTAGAAGATTGGGAAATAAGCAAGCATGCATAATCTGATATAATATTAGGCGGTTTTTATGAGAGAATTGTCCAGAAAATATCATTTTGGAATTTCAATTGTAACTTGAAAATTTTTAATCTAGAGCACTGGCCTTGCTGTTGAGTTTTCTATTACTACAAGCTCTCTTTCTCTCTCTCTCTCCACACCCTCTCTGAATTCTAATATGTGCATTCTACATATGTGAAGTCAGTTCATTGGCTGAAATCCTATTTCAACTTGTCTTGAAGTGATGACATGGAGGAACTCCAGAAAAGAGCACCGAACTCCCCTAGAAAACAGTAAAAATTACTTAGTGACTGGAAGTAAGAGAGCTTAGTTTGTTTTTCTTTTCTCCTTTTGTTCACTGATCTATCTTCTTTATGTTAAGGATATGCTTTCTGGCTTCCAGTACTTGAATAGCTCTTAGTTCAGAATAATTAGAAGATTACAAAAATACAAAATGAGCCTTTATTTGATGCCTAAAGGCCTTATTTTTCTAATTTGTATATGTAGTCTATACCACGGCTACTTTGCATAAGGAGGCATCCTCATTTATTGACTACACCTAGTGTTGCACATTGGAACATGCCGACCATAGAACTCTCGAGCTCAGCCTGTCATCTGGTTGACGATGTCTTGAAGCTTCGTCTCACTTGCTAACGCCTTGAGCACCTTGACCATCTTCTCCCAGAACCTAACGTGAGAGTCGACCTTGGCCATCAAGTCTTTGTTAAATAGCACTTTGTAGTCGTAATTTAATAAAGTAGTTGACAATTTTCTTGTGTAGGAATGAACAGGAAATTCATTTATGAGTTATGACTACAAAATGATGAATTTCATTTAAATTCTATGTATTTTTGTTTAACCCCCTAATGATGTTCTCCTTCTTAAGAACTTTTAATGCATAATTATGCAGATGAAAGGTGAGAAAGAACTAGTAGACAGAATACTGCAGACAGAGATAAATATTTTCCGTGCCATTAGAGATGGGACCGCATTGATGCAACATATGGAGGATTTTTACTATATCTCACTTTTGGAGGTACGTTCTTCACAGTCCGACTATTAACTGCTGTGGATATTCTGATTGACAAAGCTTGTACATGAGTTGTCTTGGTCATTTTAGAGGTAGGACTGCTTGATTAACTATGTTGTGGGTTAGTTTCCAGCAGAATAGTTTTCCTAAAAGGTTAGCGAAAGGTTTTGGTGCTGGAGTTCATGCTTGAACTGATAGATCAAAAAACTCTTACTGAGAATAAAAGTGTCCAAAAATCTTTGTTTAGTCAAATATGGCTTTTTTAGATTATCCCAAGAAAGATAAATAGGAGAATAGGTGGGAATTCAAAACTGTCTTCGTTTTCCACCCTTAATTTCTTCAGTTTTGTTAGTTGATGTTCACCTCCCTTTTATGTGCAACTTTTGTATGTTGGCTTTTCTGTTTCCGTGTTGAATAGCGCCCACCACTGCCTGGAGAAACTACCCACTAACCTGATAATGGCGGGGATGACAAACCCATGTGCATTGTAGTTTAAAACTAACTTATGTTTGTGAGTCTTCCTTGGATCATGTGGCCCTCCTTGTCAGTTTCAACTGCTAAGAGCAGATATGCTTGTAACTTGTTACTTGTAAGATCCGTCCAATCATGGGTTTCATAGTGGATGATTGGTATAGTGATGGATTGGTATCAATTAAGAAACTGTCTGATGGTTTGTGATTCTCAAATATGACCAGAATGTGAAGTCAAACTATCAGACAGCCACTGTGCCGCTAAACAGTAAAGGAAGCGACTTATCTGTCAATTGAAATTGCAAACTTCTAATGGTTAGTTCTCAAGTTTCTTATCATCTTGTATTCTTCAACCATCAAAGTCAATTCTTCAATAAACCTATGTTATCTACACGAATGCCATCATTTTGACATTACTTCCCCCACTTTACTTTACCACATTGAATTCAGGACATTGATCCCTTATCGTAGACACGGAGGAGCAAAACAGTCAATAATATGTGACTAAAACTGATCGAAATATTGTGTTGGGTGATCGGCATTATCCTCGACAACAAAACATATAAAATGGCTCTGGACCCTGATAGCAGCAGCTACCAAGATAACACGAGCTATGATTGAGCTGGTCCGAAACAATCGTTGTGTGATGATATCCTCCTTTTGTCATGCATTTTGGAGAAGTGCATACGGTTGGTCATCTTTATCCTCCTCATTCTATTGTGTACATGACCTTATTGATGTATATATGTTTTATTTCTCCAAAGTCCAAACTGATGATGTTTGTACCGAACATTTGACTGTGAATACCTATATATATGATTGTGTAGTTGCTTATAACTCTTCCCTCAACTTCTTCTGACTCAAATCTTTTGTACATTTCTTTCCATCACTGATGCTTCTTCTTTTGACCCATGTTGTAAACAGATTACTGCAATGTTTTCCGTTGACGCAATTCCGTTCTTTTTAAGTTGAAAATTTTAAGTATGAAGTTCGTATGTGATTCACGTGCGAGAAATATTCTCTATTCCGTTGAATTTGCTACAAGAAGATTATACTTTATCAATTTGCTACAACAAGAAATTCACATTAAGATTTCAATCTCAACGTCACTGATGTTCATTGTTGCAGTTAGGACATATAAACTTATTTTGTGACATTAAGATTTATGACATAATAATTTTTAGTACTTTTCATGTGAAATTTAAATGCATATGAAAATTATATTTTCGAGTGTAACAGAATAATTTACAACCTATTGCTTTTGCATAACTTTAAAGTCATGATATTTCAATTTAATTTTTTTCAGCAAGTATTGTATAAAAACGTCTCACCATGAGAGGGACCCATATAAGTAGCCCAAAACATTAAACTAATGTAATTTAGAGACAAAATTAATAAAACTGAAAAAATAGCCAATACTTTTAGCTTTTAGGCCAGTCTAAGAAGTTATCTTACAATGAGACGGTCTTAATAAAGAATTTGTCAATTTTATTATGTGTTAAAGTGAACTGATTAAATTAACTTCTAATCCATCAATATTTTGAAAACTTCCCATTGACTGAGTGAGGTTATGAGGTAGGTACATTGTGTTGTGCTTACTGCTCACTCAATGTAATGAAAACCCAAAACATGTTTTTCTCAATTCTCATATTATTCTCTCTTAGTCTTTGATTATACAAACTGTTCCTATTTCATCACATCATTTTCTCACATTATATTTTGGATTCAACCAGTATTATAATTCAGCAAGTATGCTGTTAGACCACCTTACATATGCGACTAGCCTAACTTTAGAATCAAGGAGTAGTCATTTTGAGTGTCGGAGTAGGCAATTTGAGACTTCTGTAAAGAAGGTTAAAATGTAAAGTAGAGACTTTAAGCCTTGAAATAGGGATTTTAAATCTTGAAATAAACATTTTAATGGTTACAGTATTAGTCAGTTAACAAATAAATTTAAACGTTGGAGAAGAAAGATCAAGACTTAAAAGTAGCAAGGCGTTTGTAAGTGAAATAAATAAAGTATTTTTTATGGGCTGAATTGGAGGTTGCACGGGTGTGGCAATCTCATTAGAGAATTAGTGATTGTAAATAGACCTATATAACGGGCTGGATCCTGAATTGACCCTTATTATGTGGGTATAAAACGCGGCAGAATACGAGTTTTAGCGTTAAATAGGGGTCGTTGAGACCCATCCCCACTCTAATCCGACCCGCTAACCAGATTTACTTCCTTCCTTAGAATCTAACAAAGGTATAGAAGAACCTTCAAACAACTAAAAGTGGGCATATTTTACCATTAATGAAGATCAAACACTTATATCATGTTTTTCTATAAACGAGATACACCGGTATAATAAAACACTTATATTATGTTTGATTGCATTATAATTTATGCTTATAATGATACAACAACAAATCACAAAAATATGTAATTAGTTCACAAATGCAAGCTTAGAGAGACTCTTAGTAAAAGCAGTCTTAACATGTACAGAAGAATTAGTTCCCTTATTGCTGCTCATTATCCTCAAGCTTTGTCTCAGAATATCAATTTCTCTTTTCCTTTTATAATCTTGATCCTCCATTGAAGCTATCTGAGCTTTCAGCACTTCAATTATTTCATCTTTGGCTTGTACTTCTTTTTGTAGCTCCTCCATCATATTTTCATCTTCTGCTTTCCAATAAAGTGTCCCTGTTTCACAATTCGAAAACGAATCGTTTAAGATGGTTTGAGTATGTGCAATGATGGGTATTAGTGAACTGGTATGGAATATAGAAAATTAGAGCTAAAGAGAACGAGAAAGGATATGAAGGATTTAGAGTTACAGGTTGAGATAATAGAAAATGAAATTAATGGAGAAAAACTATACATGTTGACAAACACTGAAACTGATCTATTAGTTCATGTTGTCAACTCCAATCCTTTGGATTAAAGCTTCGACATTAATGTCATTGTATACTTATCATTACAACTACTCATTATTATACACAGATGACAGTCACTTAATGGCATTTAGACAATTTCATCAATCATAATTCATCAATATTGGTTCCTAACCTACATTAACCAATCCAAAGAAAAAGAAAAACTATACATGTTGACAAACACTGAAACTTATCTATTAGTTCATATAGTCGACTCCAATCCTTTGGATTAAAGCTTTGACATTAATGTCATTGTATACTTATGATTACAAGTACTCATTATTATACGCAGATGACAGTCACTTAATGGCATTCAAACAATTTCATCCACCATAATTCATCAATATTGGTTCCTAACCTACATTAATCAATCCAAAGAAAAAGAAAAACTATACATGTTGACAAACACTGAAACTGATCTATTAGTTCATATAGTCGACTCCAATCCTTTGGATTAAAGCTTCGACATTAATGTCATTGTACACTTATCATTACAAGTACTCATTATTATACACAGATGACAGTCACTTAATGACATTCAGACAATTTCATCCACCATAATTCATCAATATTGGTTCCTAACCTACATTAATCAATCCAAAGAAAAAGATAAACTATACATGTTGACAAACACTGAAACTGATCTATTAGTTCATAGTCGACTCCAATCCTTTGGATCAAAGCTTTGACATTAATGTCATTGTATACTTATCATTACAAGTACTCATTATTATACACAGATGACAGTCACTTAATGACATTCAAACAATTTCATCAATCATAACTCATCAATATTAGTTCCTAACCTACATTAACTAATCAAAGAAAAAGAAAAACTTAAGGGTAAAAAAAATTAAGTATATACCTTCATGGGTCCTCTTAATAAGATCATCCAATTCATGTTTAATAGCAAGATACAACATTTTCCATTTCTCAATAGCTTCATCTCTTCTAGCTCTTTCTTCCCTCATCCTCTCCATTAAACATATTGTATTATTATTACTACTTACTCCAATACTACTACTACTACAACCATCATTTGACTCCATTTTCTCACATTTCTTAACCATTAAACCATTTCCAAACTCTTGTTCCATTACTCTAATCTTCTCTTCTTTTTCCTCCACATTTTTTTGCAATTTTTTGACTTCTTCCCTTAATTTCTTCCTTTCCCTCTTCCATTCTGCTTCTCTAAATGCAAAAACCATAAGTTCTTGTTCATAAACTTGGCTTTCTTCCTCTCTTTGCTTGAGAATTCCATTGATTTCTTGTTGTAAAAGCTTGAGTTTATGTATAAATATCCTTGGATCTTTCTCATCCCATGATGCATATTTTTCTCTGTTATTGCTTGCACATACTCCCATTTTGTTCTTTTTAGTGGGTTTTGAAGTTAAGGTTTAGAGAGTTCTAAATGAGTTGTAAAGAGGGGAATGCCTGTTACTTGTACATAATTATAAATATACTCCCTGCATCCCTAAAGAATTGCTGCAGTGTTTGTCAAATGAACGACTTTTTTAGTTGACTTGTTTGATTTGTTTTTTTACTGCTTGTAAGCTAGCTGAATAAGTTAACTCTCCGTATTTTTTAATGGGTTTGGAAAATAAGGGTAAGTTGAGAAAAATGTTTGGATGATATGTAAATATGTAAATGATGATTAGCGGAGAGCACTCAGACTCTAAGCATAGTTTTCTATGAGCGGAATACACTGGGTTCTGGATATGATGGTGATAATTAAAGTAAAGTGCAGATCAGATTCGAAATAAGAATCATAGCAAATTCTATAAAGTGTACTAAAAATGAATATGTAGCAAAATATTGCGTTTTTCTATAAAAAAATTTTAGAAATTACTAACATAAAGTCGTGTCGTAGCAAATTATATGAGACGGAGGGAGTATGGTATGGAATAGTAGTGGATAGAGAAAGAAAGTGTTATGTGTATGTGTGTGATATGTGGTTGAGTTATAGGTGGATTTGGATGAATGTGGAAAAGTAGTTAAATGACATAAATTCCAAGTAAGGGAGCCTGTCACTCACACAAGGAGAACACTCTCAATTATTTTGGTATCCACTGTTTAAAAACAATAGTTGGATCTCAATACTGTATTTTGGGAGTTTGTGTCTTGAATAATGGGTGTATTACTATATTTTTTTCATTTTAGTCTGTTTTACTGAGATTTGCTGTATTTCTACTTTTAGTTATAGCAAATGGTATGGGTAGTAGTGTTCAAGGTAGACTCGATAACCCGATATTTCCTCAACCTTATAACTAGAGGTGTTCGATGACTTGATAGACACTCGACTTTATAACCGAACCCGATTTGACCCGACTTAAAAATGGATCTACAATTATGTAAAAACCAATGTGTACATAAACCCGATTTTGAACCGACCCGAAACATCTGACCCGAAATCAACCCGATGACCCGAATGAACACCTCTACTTATAACCGAACTCGACTTAACCCGACTTCAAAATGATTTTAAAACTATGTAAAAATCAATGTGGAGATAAAACCTGATTCGAAACCAACTCGAAACATATGACCCGATATCGACTCGATGACCTGAATGAACAGGTCTAGCTAGAAGACAGAAGTAGTAATAATATTGCATAGAAAAAGCCCGTGATAGAGGAGTGTCCCATGTTACAGAGAATTTTGTGAAGGGATTTGATGGAAGGTTCGCTTTCACATGGTATTTCAGATGTGTATGATAATATAATTGATAATAGAGTAAGATGAATGTTAAAACATGCCAAATCTATTACATCTTTTATGTCACCCCGCTCTTTGTGCATATGCTTAAGGATTGTTGTTGTTTAGAAAGGAAAGGAAAGGATCTTCTCGGTATTCCGTACAAGGCAGGTTCGAGTGGGTTTTTTTTTTTCTTAAAAGATGCAGACAAATCATACCCGTACCCCCAAGGAGGGAGTAAAGAAAGATGCGCGCAGTTAAGAAACCCCCAATTGATACTTGCGCCCAGTAGGGGGTCGAACCCAAACCTTCTGTTCCACATGCAGATGCTCTGTCCATTGAGCCACAAGCGCTTTTGGTTGTTGTTTGAGTATTCGGTTATTTATTCTTCGAGATATGATGTATCGATTGTGCTTATTTTGAGAACTATTGTTAGCATTTGTTCAACAAAGACAGAATTGACGATAACTAAGTGTCACGTATCGACGAGTCATTGGTAATATTGCTTGGATTACTAAGTTATGTGACTTTTCTTTGTTCAATGAATTTTTTTGTTAGTTGCTTAATGATATAGTGGGCGATTGTTTTTGTTACACATGAATATATATTTTTTCATAAATTTCTTGTGGTAAATCTTACATGGCAAATAAATATTTTTTAAATCTGTACGGAGTAATAATAACGTTAATTTAACAAAAACATTAATTTTTGTCTATTAAATAGATAAGTTAAAGGTTTAAGTTCACTCCACAAATTTAAAAAACGTTTGTCCATCACGTAAAATGACCAAAAACTCAAAATCATTATGTAAAATTTTAATTTTTTTCTTATATCGAAATGCAAAATTTTTCTCAATTAATATCTACCTTAAGAATTATATGAATGATTTAAATAGATGATATTAATATCTACCTTAAGAATTGTAATAGTAGTCGGTAGCCTTAAGAAATTAAATCCTTTTTTGGACCCTTAACTTTTAAACCAAGCTTTAAAGTCAAAACCTATCTTATAGGACTTATAAAATGTGTCTTAATTGGTCACAATAAATATCCAAATATTTCTTTAAAACGTTTTATATTTTCTTTTATATTATTTCAAAGGAACACAATAATAAGAGAAACACAAATTCAGAGACGGTCTTTAAAAGAGACCATCTCTAATTGGGTTGACCCATAAAGAAAAATACAGAGTAAGAATATGCATTATGCTTTAATGGGCTGAACCTGAGAGATGTCTCTCAAAGAGACGGTCTCTCAGGAGACCGGCGAAATTTCTAAATCATGTGATATTATATACACAAAATCTTGCTATAGACCGTCTATAGCATAGACGGATGTAAATGGGCCAACCCATAACTCAAAACAAGTATCTGAATAGTCAATAACAGTTAATTCTGCATTATTTTTTCTTTTTTTACACTTTCCCAAAATAAAAAACTGATTTTGGTAATGGGCTGGTGTAACACCCTTGAATTTCCGACACCTTGAACGAAACCAAAATCATGAAGAACCGGAAGAAATTCGGGTGTTACAGCTGGGCTGCTGTGAGTGTTATATGAAGTATGTCATAGACGGTCTCTCAGAAAACCTTCTATGTTATATATAGATATGCATGTGGCAGTTGTATACCCTACAGCTACAGGCAACTGGCCTACTCCCTTTCAATTCTATGTAAATTTTGTGACTCATGCTTAATAACACAACATTTTTCTCAAAATAATGCCCTAATAAATCCAAATTTTTACAATAAATGTAGAGTTCTTTTTATTTTGATACCTTCCACGTTGTATTCCTTGTTTATTTTAGTGAAGTTAAATATTTAGTATAATAGGAAAAATCATTTTATATATTATCGATTTTCACAAGAAAATATTTGTAGACGATTGATAATTTTGACATTCCATTTATCATACTCCCTCCGTTTTTTTTTTTTGTTTGTCTATGTTACCTTGTGCACGTATTTTTTAGAAAATTTTAAGTCTTAATATCCCTAACTATGCATCAAAAAAAATTATAAAAATTATATATTAAAAAACTTTATATCAACACAAATCTAACAAAATTGTACATAAATATATTTTATCTTCAATATATACTTCAATTTATCTCTTTTAAAGTGGTTGGACGTAAAGTTGTATAAAACCACTACTAAGAATATTATTGAAATTATATTTTTCGTATTGCAGCAAAAAAAAAAAAAAAATAGGTGACAATATGCTAGTTTAGCTTTCAACTAAAACTTATATTTTTCATTTTAATTTATTTCTTTAACTTCTAAATATTTTTATTTTGGATAACGTATCAACCACTTTTGAAAATTTTTATTTTTTACTCATTTTCTCTCATTTTTAATTATACCCTTATATTTTAATGATTTAACCATTTTCTTAATATTTAGGTCATTTATTAATAAATGTTTCAATTTCTTGAAAATGGAGGCAGTAATGCCGAAATAATAGAAAATAATTGTGACTTTTATTAGAAATGAAAAGGACAATTATCTAAAATAACAGTAGAAGTGTGACTTAGCAGTTACAATTAGCATGTAGCCTACAATTTTAATTTTTATATGGATTGATTGATATTAAAAAAACTTAATAAAATGTGTAGATTTGAAGTGAGAATAATTTCATTAAAAATATCTCAAATTAGAAATATAGTAAATTGTAATATTGACATATCACTCTTATGTGAAAGAATTTGATAGAATGTTACTTTTAAGATTTTAATTTTTTTTTCTGTTTACTTTATAAATATTCATTTATTTTTTTTTATGGTAATTTACAAATCACTATAATTAATTAGAAAAGTCTGCTTACAAGCAACATTAGGGTATTTAACTATGATATATGCAAATTCTATTTGAGTAGATGATGGTGTAATTTGTGAATTGTGGAGCCTAATTTTAGTTTTTTGACCGCTAAAACTACAAAATTGTAACTATTTAGCGTCTTATTTCTGTTATAATACGTTCCGTTTTTTCAAAAATAATATAAATTCAATCCTCAAATCTCACACCTCAACCTAGCCTTTTCCTCCCATGTCTACATTGTACCCCAAAAAAAGGAAATATTACTAGCTATAACTAGTGAAGTAGTAACCTTCTAGATAACTCAAAAAAAAAAAAAAAAAAAAAAAAAAAAAAAAAAACTTCTAGTCTCTAGAGGGGTAAATGGTAATAATATTAATAATAATATTTAATGTCCAAAATGGAAGAATGGTTATGGAAGTGTGCTTGGGATTCCATACATGAAAATGACATCCATGTTGTATTAGACTTTTGTCATCTAAATAATGCCTTCTCTGAATTTAATGCTCTTCAGTTCTTTTACTTTATTATGATATGATAAGACAATATTGCGTCATTATCATATGAAATGGATCCCATCACTCCAAAATTAGATATACAATTAGCCAGGTATAAATATAAATTTGATGGATAATCAATGAATTAACTATGAAAAATCCTATCTATCATAAATAATACTCCACATTAACATAATTTATACTATATTGTTTTACATATTTATTATTAATTACCGTAAATGTGAGATAATATTTGGTCGATTTTTCAATTTCTAAGTTTTCTTATAATTAAGAAACTGAAGAAAAATTTAGGATACACATGATTAAGAATAGGCTAGAAGTTCGTACAGATAAGATAAAAAAAATTAATTCTTATGTAAATGGCACAAAGGATGAAAAAAAACCTTGAACATTAGATCAGTCCACTCCGGATACACATGAATACATGAATGTACATAGACAACGAAGAAGGATATATTCACATCTAGAAACAGAAAAATTATGTGTATAAAAATTATGAAAAATTCTTTTTTTATGAAAATCGACATCAAAACAATTAGAGAAACATCGAACTTGACTAAGGTTTTCTTGTGCATTTGTAACCATTTAAGATTTAACTTTGTAAATACTCCATCTGTCCCTTTAAAGAAAACCATTTTATTAAATACGTAAAAGCTTTTTGAATCAAATATCAAAATAGTACAAGCATTTATACACGAAAGTCGGTAGGATTCAAGACGAGTTTGAAGTACAACATGCTTGAGAATAGTTGTGCTTGAGCAATAATTTTCCTTTCAGAACAATGGGGAAAATTGTACAGTAGCAGGACTGCAAAATGCAAATGTAGAAAACATAACTGTACTAAAAGAAGCAACTTTTTTGACACAAACCAAAACATGCTGGGTCACTAAATTGACCATGCATATACATCTTACAAGTACCCAACAACCAAAACCCTATTAGTTACACTATTTATCATCATACGAAAATGGGTACCTGTATTTTCATGATTACAGTTAAATATCGAAGACGTGCAAGCAAATACGGAGAAAACTTGAGAAAACAATAATGCAGTGTACTTCTGTTTCTTTCCTAGAGGTTTACAGTTTATGCGGGAAATATTGTCCGTCTGATTCGATTTCTACAATTGCAAAGTTTGTAACAGCGTATCCTGGTGACAACGCATAACTTCAGAATATTGAGGCGTTAGCCAACAAGATTGTATTTACTAATATATGACATTGCGAAGTGCAAACACTACCTTCGAAATGCGGGGAACAAATCATAGCATCATACTAAGGCAACCGAGCCAATTCTAAAGCAATTACTTGTCCACGTCAAGAGACATTCTCACCAGCTTCTCGTACAGAATGCGATCATCACGTCCCGTGTTGCTTTCCAATAGAGCGCTTTGCACCAGTTCCTGGAAAAGAATATCAGATTAGCCATCAAAAAGTTCACACTACAAAATTTATATAGATGTTGGAAGTCCCATGGTGCTAGCATGTTCTACCTTCACATCCCGGTGAGAGAGAAATTTTCCAAGGTTATGGATGATTATTCTCAGATCTTCCACCTGAAAAGGAAAAGCAATCTCTGTCAATAAGACAGCAGAGCTATTTCACGGCTAAAGTCGAGAAAATAGAAAATTATATAAACTTACCCTGAGGTAGCCAACCTGATTCCGGTCAAAGAACCTAAAGGCCTGACATAATAAACAAAAACAACCATCAGAAAAATGACGTGAACTCGAATGAGAACTCTGATGAAAATTCCAGTGAAGCACCTGTAGTAGTTCCTTGTTCACTGGTGCTTTGTTAGCTGCAATTTTCTTTGATCCCTCAGCTTCCAATTCCTTTGTGTTGCAGGCAACCGCATCAACATTAGCTTTCTTCTCGTCATTGTTGGAGTTATCGTCTGCAATTTGTTTTTTTATGTCTTGCTCGTCACTCTGTTTCTGACTCTGCTCGATATCGCCCTTCACAAGGTTGAATATTTATTTAAGGTAAGAACCAAATGAAACACATGATATATTTTAGTTAAACACATGGATTCAAAGCAAGAGTAAATGACAATCGCAAGACCAATGTCTATAAGCTCAATTAACAAAGAATGATAATATTTAAATAAAAATCCATTTTCCTCAAGAACTCCAAATACCAAATCGTATCTTTTTGTGATTGAAAATAATAAGGAATGAAATTATTTGGCAACAGAACAATATCGCACAACAAAAAGTATCAAAATTGCCTATTTATAAAACCGTTTTAAAACAAAAATACCTAAATTAGAGTATCAGAATTGTTTACCTCCTTCAAAATGTCGTTATTCGTGCTTTCATCCTCCATATCTTCATCTTCCTTTATATCTTGCTCTGCACCTTCTACTGGATCTTCCTCTAGATCCTCCTCTTCAATCATTTCTTCATCGTCAATCATTTCTTGATTTTCTTCCACAGTCGCCTTTTCAGTCCCCTCAGCTTTCTCTGCTTTATCATCCTTCTCAACTGTGTTATCCTCGTTGTTCATTGGCTTCTCATTAGAATGAGCTTCATCTTTCATCTGGGATTTACTAGACCTTTCTTCAGCAGAAGTATCCGCACTTTTTAAACGCTTTGTCGCTGTCTTCTCCTTTTTCTTTTTATCAGCATCAGGTTCCCTTTGTCTTTTACGACTGTTTCTTTTGGTTACAAATTTTATTCGTAATTTCTGTAAAAGTTGCAACATAAACATTACACGCTCACTAGCATATCAAGTCAATACAAACTCAACATCCATACCTGAAGAAATGTCAAAACACGACAGCCCATCTGATATTGAAGCATTTCGTAGAAAGACTCCGCAAACAATGAAAGCTGTGGGCATGAAAACACCATTGTTAGCAAGTAGATAAGACTCATAGAACAAATCCAAGCCAGTTTACAACTCTGGAGAAACTCCGTGTAGTTAACAACAACAAAGGCAAAGAGTTTAAAAAGGGGGGATAAAAAGAATGAGTTATAAAATAATAAGATACCTCGAATGTTTCCTCTTCAACGTCCTTGTCAGAATAGTCCAGCAAGGAGTCCAGAGAAAGTGATAGTGATTTTAACTGCAACAAATTTTTATGATCAGGTACGGGCAAATTAAAATGTCCATTATTTTGATGGGGCCAAAAAATTTTAGTTCTTTGATTCGGACTATAAAAGACTAAATCGTTTGCAATTCTTATTAATGTGAAGTTGCACATGGCGTTTTCTATCGATGGTTAACCGGAAACAAACTTTGTTAGTTTTATCATTAAGGGTAAGGTTGTGTACATCCGACTCTCCCAAACCCATCCTCGGTGGGAGCCACTTAATAGCATTGAGGTAATGAATGTACTGCTAAATTAAATGCAATGCTCAGTATGGGATAAAGATGCAAGCTCAAATACATACTTTCCCAGCTTTGCCACCTCTCGTTTGTAAAATGAATCCAGGGTGCCGAGGAGGTTCATCAGACTTTTTTCTTTCCACGTCTTTGCTTGATTTGCTTCTCTGTTCATCTTTTTTATCCTTTTCCTTCCTCTCCTTTCCATCCTTTGTCATTGGCTTTCCCTTTGACTTCTCTTTGCCTTCAACATCATTTTCCTTTTCATGAATATTTTTCGACTCAGAAACTTTCTTCTCATCACTTTTCTCTTCTTCCTTTCCTTTAACTTTTTCAGCACTCTTCTCAGATTTACTTGATGACACAGCATCATCTTGCTTCTTAGCAATTCCCACAGGTTGTGTAGTAGCACCTTTCACCAACTTTTCACCTACAATATCAGTTAACTTTTCAGCATTGTTTATCTTTCCATCCTCACTCTGTGCAATAATCTTGTTCTGACTATTCTCGCCGTTGACTGCTGCACCAGTGACCTTCTTTTTTGGCACCCTCTTAATAATTTTCCTTTTCACAATTCGCTTTACAGGGTTTTCCTTCACCGCAGAAACACCAGTTGAATCTGATTTTACCTCCAATTTATCTCCAGAAGAGTCTGGATGTTTATCACTTTTCAAACCAGATTCTTTGTCCACTTCTATCACAGCATCAGCTTCTGACTTCTTTACTAATTTCTTCCCGGTGAAAGTTTTGACACCCTCATCTGCAGGTGAGTTCTCCTGCTGACCCTCAGAGTTTATAGCCACAGCTTCAACAACCTTCTCATCTGACTTATTATCATTCTTGTTTCCATCTTCCCCACAGACTGTTTTGTCAGTAACCTTCTTCTTGACAACTTTCCTCACAATTTTTTTCTTTACTGTCTTTTTAGTTTGTGGAGTACTGGTGTTAGCCCCTGCTTCCTTTTTCTCTCCGTTGTTGGCTTCATCTGTTACTACATCCACTTCTTTCTTCTCAGGAGTTTTTATACTTTTTTCTCCATCTTTCTCAATTTTACTAGTCTTCTGCAAATCTCCATCTTTGCCACTACGTGCATCAGAATCCTTAGCTGAGCTTGCACTGTCCTTTTTCTCAGATTTTTTAGCATCCTTCACAGAGCTACCTTCTGTGACAGTGAGAAACTAAAGTAAGAACAAGATCAAAGTACAAGATCACAATATAGTACATATTCAAGTTAAACTTTCTAGTACCTTTAAGAGGTTCTTTTTTGTCCCTTTTCTGCATCAAATAGTACATAGAGATGTTAGAATAAAAGCAAGCAACACAACTGCCGCCATAGTCTTATTCAAAAGAGTGTTCTATGAAATTGTTCCTTCAAAATCTCATAGGACCCATACAAATAAGCAGCAGCAGCAAAGAGCTGTTCAGGAAGCACAAATCAAAGAAAGACTTTTCTTTACTAATTTATTTTTCATTAATAGTTTGTTTATTGCAGTAATTTTGTTGTAGTATACTCCTCTCTGCCTCATTTTAGTTGATACATTTGGTTTTGAGGTCCTTTTTTGTGTCTAGGATTTGTGAAAATTGTCGGGGTTGGAACTACCAAGGCATTTTGAATTGATGGTTTGGAATAATGAATAGTGGAGCATCTTCGATTTCACACGATTAAATCCTTTTGGAAGTACAAATGAATTAACAATTTAAACAGTTAAACCTTGTCTGAATTCAAAGAATTTGAGGGAAGGTAAGGAAAGAATTTGTAGGGATATATTTTTCATTGTGTCTCGGATGTGTAAGTATCGGGGTAGGAACTACTAAGGCATTTTGAATTGATGGTTTGGAATAGTGAATGACGGAGCATCTTCGATTTCACACAATTTAATCATTTTGAAAGTACATATGAATCAACAATTTAAATGGTTAAACCTTGTCTGAATTCAAAGAATGTACATTGGTGTGCCAGCCATTGCCAGGTCTGAATTTAAATGGTTAAACCTTGTCTGAATTCAACAATTTAAATGGTTAAACCTTGTCTGAATCAACAGTTTAAAAGTCCGAGCAAATGTACAATGTACATTGGTTTTTGTAGCTTACAAAATCAAAAGACGTTATTAATTAAAATTCAAGGCAACTGAGATATAAACTGCACAAACCTCTTTTCCTAAAGAAAGTTTCTTTTCACGCTCTGCAACAGCTTTTTTGTGTGCCAGCCATTGCTCTCGCCATGCAGTTATGGAAGGAAGACAATCTGAAAGATCTGGAACGAATAATACGGTAACCTCTCTGTGACTAAATAAGCCATCTTTTCCAACCCTATCATAATGTATCTGCGCACCAGAGTGCCATTTAAGAAATTAGAAATTCATCAATAATCTCAAATATCATGAACCAAGCCTTTTCAGAAATTGATATCAAATACTTTATAAGATGATGTCAGCAAAGAAATGGTCTCATTAAGTAATGTATGGTATAAAGATTAAATAATATGATCTTTCCCCACTCATAAATCTAGCTAACTATGTGAAAATCCAGTGGAATGTGTCAGTTAGAGAAGTTTTCTGAAGGTCTGAACCCAGATGTACCAAACGCTGATATCAACAAAATGCTAAATATTAAAAGTATGCATCAATTGAAGTGTGGTTTCAACTTAAAAGACATCAACAAACAGAAGATTTTGAATGGAAGATCTAAATCAAATACACCCTCCAATTCACCACTAAAGTCCCATTTGCTTTAGCACTCTATCCAATGCACTTATTCAATCGTTAATATCTCTAATTGTGCATAATTAAAAATTATGAACAGTTGATATAAATAATCCTTACATTGAGACGAATCAAACAAGATCCCACTTGACTATGTTTTAATTTATAGGTTAATAATAAAATATACAAATTAAGAGTAAGATATGAATAGTGTCAAAAACTAAATGAGAACTTAGTGGTGAATTGGAGAGTAATTAATTTTAACTAAACTAACACAAATGGATACTGAAACAGATTTAAGAGTCACTTTTGCAGGCAAATAACAAATATATTGTACTATCACATCCCATGTTTAGCTTTTTTTTTAGCTTGGCGGATCTTTCTTTTTTCTCTAATTTGATTGATTAACCAAGAATAACTCTCCAATGATTTTACATAAAATCTGTGACGCAACTGTTTGACTTTATTTCTGGAAATAACTAAACGTCTTCATGTCAGACTTCACTTTATTTTTCATTTGGAATAACTAAAGCCCTGGCCCCTCATAGTCAAGAATCAATAGAGCCTAAAAAGTAGTCAAAACGACCATAATACTGACGAGGAAAAAAGTCTGATTAACATAAACCGCATATCACATGGTAATAGTAGTGATACAGAGCAAAATCATAATCACCAATTGTCAACTGACATTCAAAACCATCCACCTTGAAATGAAACCAGAACTCAAAAGCTCACCTCAAGGAAACGATTCCAGTGTTGACAGCTCTGCAGATCAAGATGACTCAAATCTTTTGCGTACCTATAGAATTAAGAAGACACGTTTTTCGTATTCCAAAACTCAACACTCAATCAATCCAAAGAAATATGAATTCGAACCCCAACCTCAAAACTGTTCGAACTAATGATGCATCATCGACTGATGGATCTCCACCATCAACAGCATCCCAAGGGCCTCCAATTGCCATTAAGGAACGATCTTTCTTTAGCACAGCAAACCTTAATATATTACAAATGTGTGGAATACGATCATCTTTGTTTTTTTCAGAAGAGAGGTCCTCCATAGAATTCTTGCTGAGCCCACTCATCAAAATTATCTGTGATGATATAAGAAACAATCAAAATTTTACAAACTTCACACTGGTATATTATCTACCAATCCAAATACTAGAAAATTTCATATTGATTTTGACCATTCTGCTGAGGTTAGAAACCATAATTGATAAATAAATTAGTATTTCGCCATGCAAAGTAAAACTTCGTGTAACATTAGAAACTTGTTGCTGACAGAGGACATAAATAGGCAGTTAGTCACAAGTGTCCGGAATCGTATATGAAACCACAGGCCATATAAGAGGTATTTAACGCATCTGTACCACTATCACAATCAAAGTGACATGAAAATGGTTAGCTTTAAGATGTTAAAATTATATATATATATATATATATATATATATATATATATATATATATATATATATATATATATATATATATATATATATATATATATATATATATATATATATATATATATATATATATATATATATAGGAAGAAGTTCCAGTGAGAACCATCCTTATATGAGAACCGTGAGAACCAATCTGTCTGACCAAAATGTGTTACTTTTTGACTAAAAACATGTTACTATTAGGCAAAAATGTGTTACTTTTTTTTAATAAAAAAGATGATACTTTTAGGCAAAAATGTGTTACTTTAAGAAAAAAATTCAGAAAAAAATCTCACAAAAAGGTGTTAGTTTAACATAAAAAGGTGTTACTTTTCGAAAAAAATGTGTTACTTGTATTTATATTTTTTTCTGAAAGTAACACTTTTTTGCTAATAAGTAACATATTTTTTAAAAAACAAAAGTAACATATTTTTGTCCAAAAGTAACATCTTTTGTTTGAAAAAGTAACACATTTTTATCGGAAAGATTGGTTCTCACGGTTCTCATATAAGCTTGGTTCTCACTGGAACTTGACCCTATATATATATATATATATATATATATATATATATATATATATATATATATATATATATATATATATATATATATATATATATATATATATATATATATATATATATATATATATATATATATATATATATATATATATATATATATTTTCCAAAAGTTAATGTGTTTTTTGGGGAGAGGGGAGAATGATTCATATATTTGGATCATCTTCTGACTCTGAACATAAGAGCTGCTTGTGGTCCTAAGTCCTAACCATTTCACCTAATTAAAAATGCTTGCTATGACATTCACTTTTTCTCCTGCTCAACATTTAAATTTGAAGAAAATTTAATTTAGCTGAAATTTGGAAGTACTGAAACTGCAAGGTCACGCAAGAATAGAAACCAAGTTCAAATATATCTCACATAGAGAGAATATAGATTGAAATGAGAAAGAGAAACAGGCATATAACGGTATTGATACTCATTACCCCAATGGATCCAAATGTTGGTAAATCCTCTTCTTAAAAGCTTTTTCAAGGCATAAACAAGTTGTGCTAGTTACATAATATCTTCAAAAGACGTTTAAAATGGAATCAAAATGATTTGGTAATTGTAAGCCTAACACGTTCAATGCCAAGATTTACACATTTTGAGCATTTCAAATTTACCTATAATTTGCACTGCGTCACCTTTTTTTATAAAAAAAACCTCAAGACTTGAAAATTATGGTGCAACTCAAAGAGAAAGGAGAAATTCTGTTAAATTCAGTCTAATACTAGAAACATTTTTACCCAGTCAATGCAACTTCTCTACCAAGTCCACCTACAACCTATGTGGGATTATTTTTACATGATACTTCTCCACACACAAGGAATGTAAAATAAAGAATGAGGATCGAATGCGTACAAATATCTGAACAAAATCAAAGAAAAAACAGTGGCCAGCTCATTATACATCAAGAACGTTTACTGCTTCCAAATCTCAGCAAATTCAATCCTCGTGAGATGAAGAGGCCAAAGCCGTAGATCGAAATTATCATAAAGCAATTGGAAATGTCAAAATTTTAAACTAGTACAAAGAAGTTTCCATACTTCAAGAATCAGATTCTTTCTTTCTTTAATTACAGAGCTCTTTCAACATCAAAAACCACTTCTTGTCCATTTCAATAAAGATTGTCAACTTGAAAACTTCCAAGGCTTACCAGTTACCAAACACAAAAGACGTCTTTAATTTAAAATTTCATAAACTTGAAGAGAGAAGTGGGGCAGGGAGAATAGTTCACCTTTGCATTCCACACTGTGCGCTGATGCTCTGTACTAGCAGGAACTGCAGTTAAATGCTTAGTGGAGAGCTCCTTCTGATCAGCACCACTCTCATCCTCGACAAAATCATGCTCAAAGCTATTTCCAATATCATGTGAACAACAAAACAAAATATATTTCTTACTCTGCAAATATTTAATTAAAAAGAACACTAGATTCATCACTCTTAGTAGTGTATAGTTCTCACTCCTCACCTAAACATTAAGTACTCTATTAAGCAACACATATTAAGTAAGAAATCCGAAAGATAATTCATTTGAGATGTGACGGTGCACAAACCACAATATGAAAATATGGATGGGTCTTCTCCATAACCATCTCATCTCAGGTATTGAGTTCAAATCATAGAAACCTAAAGATGTTTGTGTAATAGAGAGAGAAAAAAAGGAAAGAGAGAACAAACGGATGATTGATAAATGACAACAAAAATACCTGACTGCAGTGTGCATTGGAAGCCTAAGATTCTCCTTCGGCCAATGAACCACCATCTTATCACAGTAAGTTGAGATCAAGACTTGATCAGTATAAGAATTTCAATACAACATACGTCATAAAGTCCAGCGAGTTGAAATTAAGGCAAAAATTCATATCTTGAACTAACCTTTGAAAAATAGGGAGACACGTAGAGCCTAGGGTAACGCTTATCTAGTGACAAATAATCCCTCTCCACATCTACCAAACGGGAAGCATAGACCTGATGACAAAAAAACTCGGTGAAAAGACAAACATAGAAGAACTACCACAAAAGCAAATTGTTAGAGCTCAGCCAAATCAAATCAGGGGTAAGCAATGAAATGAAATACATAAAAGAACTACCACAAAAGCAAATTGTTAGAGTTCAGCCAAATCAAATCAGGGGTAAGATAGGCACATGTTACAATGCATCACAGCATGCCATATCAAAAAGAACACCAATGGCAGACCACTCCTTCCGTGAGTATCAAAATAGAATAACTGAAGTACAAACTACAAAGGCATTAAAGAAGCAGTGTAAAATGCAGAAACTGAGAAACGAGCAGGTTGAGTGAGTGAAAAATGCATGATTCTGGAAAGATAGCATCAGAAAGATGAGAGGAATATGTCAGATGCAAGAGGCAGATTCCAAGACATTTGAACTCAATCACGAAAATATCCCAAAAGGAACAAATTACAAGAGAAAACCCAGTCAAGGGAAGGGCCAAGGAAATCTGCCAAAAAATAAGAAAGTAACTCGCCCCAGAAGGAACTACAAGAAAGATCTGAATTAAATCCAAGCATCATCCAGTAAAGAAACCCACAAAGATGATCAGATGATTATTCTAATATAGAGAGGTTTGGCTCTTTTGATAACTCTTTACCTTGCAGGCATATTCTCTCCTTTTTTCTCTAACAGGCGAACGAGTCCTTCAGCGTAATAGAACAGCAAGTTAGTTAAGAAGCAGCAGCATATACGACCATCGATATATAAGAACTAGAGCATGATAAATGATCAACCTAGCTTCATGACGTGGAGAATCCCGCTTTGATGATTTTCTATCCTTCGTCAATGAAGAAGCACGGCGATCCTTAGATGCTCTTGGTGGAGTACGTTCACGCCTACTTTCATGTGCTCGTTTGCGTTCACGTTCACGATCACGATCACGTTCACGTTCACGTTCACGTTCACGCTCCTTTTCCCGAAGTAACAAAAGACGCTTCCTTTCACGCTCTCGATCTCGTTCGCGTTCTAGTTCTCTTTCCCTTTCTCGATCACGCAATCGCTCCCTCTGACGCTCATCTTCCCTCAAATCGAGTTCACGAACATATTTATCATCTTTTAGATCATCCACTCTTGAAAGTCCACTGCGCGAAGAAAGGCTACCAGGAAATTCGGATTCAAGAGAACTTCCATGAAGCCCTTTCCCCATGCTATAGTTCCTACCCGGTGGGAGGCTCACGCCATAGCCAGGATTTGATGAAGTTTGAGCATAACCAAGATCATCCACACTCCTCTGAGGAGCTGCTCCCAAGATTGAAGGAGCAGGTTGTCCACCATATGAAGAATTACTAACCACCGATAAACGAGGATCAGCTTCAAGTCTTCCACCATAAGACAGAAGATCTTGGGTTGGATGAAATGTACCACTTCTTACAGCAAGAAAATCAGTGTGTCTGCCATAAATGTGTTTCTATTCAGTGTAATTAGGAAGAAAAATAGAGAGTTTGGAAGGGCTGCGGACAAGGCAGCAAATATCATAAACATGTAACTTGATTGTCAGCAGAAGGATTCAATGGAAGTACCATAAATAAAGATAAAATTCAAAGTAACAGATTAAAGGATGACTTCACAAGATATAAAACACAGTGGACTGGAGCCTGTGAAAGCTAGCATCCATCATTACCTGGAACCCTCATGAGGGGCAGATTGCAGTGACTGAGGTTTTCGCATCTGGTCTTGTCGAAGAATGGACGCTTGATCCAGTCGATCATACATCTCGGTCTGTTAAAAAGACAAGTCACAAATATTGTTTAAGAAACATGTAGCCAAAATTTGACAGCAGTAACCAGCACCATAATCATACAACATATACATGAAAATAGGCAAAGAAGGTTGGTGATATCTATTAGATGTTAAAAAAAGCAATTTGAAGTAATAATGGCCACCAGCTAGCATTAGTCGTTACAATTAATCTATGACTGATGACAATTTTTATGCTGACGTAAGTTCTGCAGGGATGTGTACCACTTAAGATCTATTCAAATTTACCTTAAACATTTGGGGTCAACATAAATACTTCACAGAAGCCAAATGTTTGCAAACAGCCACTTTCAACAAAGCAACTACTTAAATTAACTTGCCATAGTATAAAAGTAAGAAGCATATAACAAAATAACACAACTTTTGAATATAAATTGAAAAATCTCTCAACGAATGACTGCCGTAGCATTTAGAAATAATTCAAAGGTGACATGTTTTATGACCTGGACAGCCTAATAGAAAAAGGTTTCCATTTTTATATTTCTAACTTCACAATGTTCAATTACTCTATTTCACCACTTAACGCGGTACACAGAGTTCAGACGCATAATTTGGGAAAATAACAATTAAGATTATTTCAGATATAGAGAAAACAATGTCCATATCTTACAAACCAAAATCTATAGTGCAAGACGAAGATGGAGAACATAATTTTAACTTCTAACTGAAGCAGAAATCGTCAAATGCACGTGCCAACAGATAAAGTTTTAAACATGAATATTAAGATTTTCAGTTCGGTCAAAAAACCAAATTTCAGACTGCTTTTATTAAAAATCAACTACTTGCCATTTTAGTAAAAATCAACTCCAAGGGTGCCAAAATACTATTTAAAAATAGCGGGGCAATACGAAAACAGCCAAACACTACTTGCCATTTTTTTAACCAAAAGGAACCATAATAAAAAGTTGGGTTCAGGTGCAAAAGTCACAATCCGATTAACAGGTATTCATAATGCACCCCACCTTTAAAAAAAGGTTCTAAATATCTTTCCTCCATGAACCCCACCTTTAAAGAAGTTAGAAATATTGGGACAATCCGACTAACAGGTATTCATAATGCAAAAAAAGAGGGAGTTAAATGAAAAATAAACCTTGTGAGCATAACCAGAAGAATCAGCATATCTTCCACTAGCATCAAGTGGCAGATCCCTTCCTAAATAAGCACCCTGCCTTTCTGCAAATTGCCTTCTTTCAAGTGTTGCATACTCAGCCATCTTTTCAGGGATTGAGAGCTCAGATTTATGATCATACCCATGGCTAAGGGCGGCAGAAGCATAATCCTTGGAAGTATATTTTGGAGAATCTTTTATCCCCGAAGCATAACTTGCACGCCCTTCCATAACAGATGACCCAGATCCCTTAGCACTTAGAGAAGTACCCTTCAAAAAGAAAAGACTCAAAAGTTGAAGCATAGAAAAAACCAGTTATAATTAAACACGTAAACAAGTGAAAAATAAAAAAGCAACCAAGCAATCACAATTTTCATTTATGGTCGATTAGAAATAGAAAAGGAAGCAGATAATAGAGCTGAAGGGGATCTCGGATATGGAGGGCTAACTTGACTCAAGGGCCAGAAAATACATTGAAAAAACGATGGTATTGAACTCATAGAAGCTTGAAGATCAAGTAAGACGAATGATGCTTCAAAAGGTAGGAAGGGAAGTTGTAGAATAGTAAAGGGAGAATGTAAGAGACAAAAATGCCTCAGAGATGGAAGCATCAAAAAGCCACACTTAAGGAGAATAAAAAGGACTTCATTATGTGACCTAGTGCATGACAAATATCTTTAACTCCGAAACCTACCCTGGTAAGAAGCTTCACATATACAGGAAGCACAAAAGAAGTGAAAATGCAAATGGGACAAGAAATCAAGCAAGTTTTAACAAAAAGGAAGCAGATAATAGATATTAAGAGGATCTCCGATAGGGAGGGGCAGCTTGAAGATCATATTCTGCTTAAAGATCATATCCTGCTTGAAGAAATCAAGAAAACACATTGAAAAAACACTGGAATTGAACTCATATTCTGCTTGAAGATCAAGAGTAAGAAGAACAGTGCTCAGAAGGTTGGAAGGGAGCTGCAGAATGACAGAGGTAAGAATGTGAGAGACAAAAATGCCTCAAAGATGGAAGCATCAAAATGCCACACTTAGGGAGGATAAAAAGTACTCCATCCTCTAACCTAGTGCATGACAGATATCTTAAACTCAGTAACCTCCCCCCCAACACCCCCCCCCCCCCCCCCCCCTCCTCCCAAAGCAGGTTATTCATTTTTCTTATCAATTTACTGGTTGTCCAGCACAAAGGCCCATATTGTGAAAGTGGAACAAAAACAAATATTTTCAATACTCAAATAACAGCTTTCCACTAACCTGTTGACCAACTGAAGTTTGACCATACATAGAGCCATATTGCCCTCCATACTGCGTTGCAGCAGCATGAGTTCTAAATCCACCAATTTCTGATTCATGAGGACCACCCAAAAGTGATGGATGTCGAGATGCCATAGTCAACTGAGAACTGCTAGCTGATCCGACAGAAGAGTTTCCGGGAAAAGTAGTTGTCGTCTATACAAACAAAAGGCAGCTATGAGCTTTAAACATAATTACATTACCAAAGGAGAAGCAAAAGTGATATTTCGAGTGTAAGTTCAATAACAAATACATTTAGTCCATAAGATGATTGTCCAGCATAAGACTGCTGCCCATATGGATTAGTTCCTCTGGAGGGATACATGGCTGCAAAGTTAAAGCAAATAAATTAGGTCCATGATTATAAAACTTGAAAGATGAACAGTGCTAACTTCTAGATAAAGTCGTTGTCAAAAGCCAGCATCTAATGGTGGAATAGACAAAACAAAGTATAATGTGCAGAGATAACAAAAGTTTCATTCACCAACATAAGAAGGGCCAAGTCCACCTACTTACACTAGCAAAACAAAGAGAATATACAATGTGCTGGCACTGCCAACAAAAGTTTCAAACTTTTGAGTATTAATTAAATCTCTTATTCTTAAATTTCTATGTATTAACATAACTCATATGACTATCAAAACACAGTAACCAAACACACTTCATTAGCATAAAACAATGATAAACAATTTTTATTTGTTTTTGAGTATTAACAATGTTAAACAATTTTTATTTTTTAGCAACCAAAAAACAAAAAGATAAAAGTGAACTTACATATGATTTTCTGGATCAAAAAGGCAAAGAGTACTTCTTCAAAAATATCTTCAAAATTTTCAATTTTTAGGTTATACAGAGGGCATCTTCAATCAGATTATAATAGAAATTGGTTTCAATTAACCGATTAGAATCAAATTAAAGACAAAACCATAGAATAAGAAATTTAGAGAAGAAATTGGTTTCAATTAACCCTAACCGATTATAATCAAATTAAAAGACAAAACAATAGAATAAGAAATTTAGAGAGTGAGAGAGAGAAAAAGGGTTTTTGCCAAACCTGTGTCTGTACTCTAATGTCGAAAACGAGATGAACATTTGATCGAGTTTTCCATTGGGTCTATTATATGATGGCCCAAGTTTTCCATACTTCATTTAGCCCATTCTAAATGATATAGTTATGGTCAGACAATTTGTGATTTTTATTAGAGTGATTGATTGTACATTTTGGAGTAGTTTGGTTGATGTAGAAATTTAATTCCTATGAAAAGTTGTAATTCATTGGATTAATTCATTGGAATTTAATTCATTGGAATTTAATTTTTTTTTTTTTTGAAGAACATTGGAATTTAATTCATTAGAAGTAATTCATAAGAATTATTAATGACTAAGGGGGTATATGGTAACCTAATTTCTATGTCTCATAGAAATTAACTTCTCTCGGATTTTATGATTCTTAGGAATTTAAGATTTTTTGGCAACGAAACAAATTAGAATAATACTATTCCCTAGGAACTTAAAATTAGAATAAAGGGTTATGGAAGGGTTGACAATATGTATTTTCATTTCCTTAGAAATAATTCATAGGAATTGTTGATGACTAATGGGGTATATGATAACCTAATTCTTATATCCCATAGAAATTAACTTCCTTGGATTTTATAATTTCTAGGAATTTAAGATTTTTTGGCAACGAAACAAATTAAAATAATACCATTTCCTAGGAACTCAAAATTCCAAGGGTAATAAATCTAAAGTGATTAATTATAAATTTAAAGTAATCACTCACAATTTAAAGTTTGACACTTCACTTTCTAGAGGGTCTTTTTAGTAACAACAACAACAGTGTTCATACTCATTATTCAAATAGTTTTATTCCGAATTCGTCAGACCATATAGGTAAGGCTGCAGATACTGGTGAGGATCAGGGATCTACGGAATCTACGACCATGTCATTTCTTGAGAACAAGTTTGTGTATACCATGAGGGATTCGAATAGCTAGCCACTGCTCCATAAACTGCAAACAATGTATGCTGAAAATACATTGAACAAAGATATGATCATTGACTAATAGACTCGGGTGCAGCATTGCACATTGGGCAAACGTACACCCATTTAAACCAATTTTTCTATTGCACATCCACTCACTTAATTGAAGCTTTACATATCAGAGTCTCTTCACAGTCCAACTACCCAACTAACCGTTATGGAAGGGTTGAAGAGCATCCAATCAGCACCTTTCGCGTAAATTTCGTGCATCCATTTGATCCATAAGAACTCCTGCATTGAACTGATATGTCAGGCAAGCTTGCCCACAGACACTAAATTCCATACATCAAGGTTTCGGATCCTTAGGTCACTACTCTTCGGTTAGCAGACTTTAGACCAACTGACGTTACTTCCAAAGCTTTTGGTAAAATCATCGTGCCATAAAAAAGACCGACAAGATATTATTATTATTATTATTATTATTATTATTATTATTATTATTATTATTATTATTGTTATTATTGGAATAAAAAGAACCAAAAGTGTCACGGCGTGTATTAACGTCAAACCTCAGGGGTGCTATTGGAATAAAAAAAAAGATTGTACACCATTGATAAAAGTCCAAAACGCAGGGGCACCAATGATAATTTCCCTATTAATTTACAAAACTAATAAGACAACAAAATATCTAACTACCCACAAATACTTAAACAACTAACATCTAACCACACAATTATTTACAAAAGTTTGATCAATTTTTCTTATTTTGCATATACTTCTTTTCGTATAATATAATTTTAAATTTATAACATTTTTTTATTATATGTAATTATTTTTTTATTATATATAATTAATGATATTAAGAATTAATAGATAATTAATGATATTAAGAATTAATAAATGTCTTCTTTCAAAAAAAAAAAAGAATTAATAAATGTCTCCGAAGAGACATGATATTAAGAATTAAAATTGCATAACTATTAAATTACTGTCCAATTTTCAAAAAAAAAAATTAAATTGCATAACTATTAAAAACCATATATGTAAAAATACTAAAATTTATATTTTGAGAAATATGAAAAAAAATTGGACATTTTTGGTTGGGGCAAAGTGAAGGAAACGTGGGAAAATTTTTTTGGAAGTAATAACGAAAAAACCAAACAAACAAGTCGTTAGAAAAAAGGATGTAGAACAAGAACATCAGCTTATTGCACCATGCAACTTATCTGCTCCTTCGCATTTCCGTCGGATGATGAATGATGAATGATGATCATATGCTATGATTAAATCGTTCCTACTTTTAATCAATTGATGTTGAATTATAAAATCTAGGGTTTTTTAATTTTGATATCTTCCTCATGAAATTCAATATCACCTATCGTCGTCGTCTTTCTGCTTTTGTTCCACATTAGTAATTACAATTATGGTACATTGTCGATTCATCTTCTTTATTTCGTTGCATTTTTAAATTTCATTTGAATTGATTTTTCTAAGGATTAAGCTGTTTGATCGGAAAAATTTGCGTTCTGTATTCCAGTTTTTCTGAAGCATGATAATTTGACTTGTTGGTGATATTGTTGATTGTGTAGTCTACAAGTATCAATTATGCGGTGGGTACCCTTGTTTGGGTGGAGGATCGTGAGGAAGCTTGGCTAGATGGAGAAGTATCGGAAGTTAATGGACACCAGCTAAAAGTAAAATCTAGTGCAGGCAACACTGTGAGTTACTTTATTCTCGTTTTTCCTTTATGTTTACAATGAATATGATGTTGGTTAATCAGAAAGGATAATTTCTTAGAAACATAGGAATTAGTGGCCATATTTCGGTTGATTTAGTTTTTCTGCAGAAACGCTATTTCGGGAAGAGGGCTATATTCACTAAGGGGTTTTAGATATTACGATGCAATACATGCCCATGATTAGTGGCCATTTGGTTAGGTTAAGAGAATTACCTAACCTGAAGATGGGTTCTGTTGTTTCTGTGGAGTCTGGTGCTTCAAGCCTTCAAGCATCTGCATGAACTGGCATTGCTCTCAAATTATGTCAATTAAAAATGTTCGAGGGGAGAGTTGTCACAGTGATAGAGCAAGCAAATTGAAACAATAGAGTAATATATATATGTGGATGTTAAGTTTGAACACAGAGGATCTGCATGCATATGTACTAAAATTTTAAAAAATCACACATCTTTGTCTTGGTTTATCTTATTGGGGATTATTGTTTTATAAAGGGGAAGGGAGTGCAACTCACTAGTCACTACTGGGTTTCAGAAACAATGAATAGTAGTCAGCAGTTTCCAGCAAAATCTCTAACGTATGCAGTGGCTGAATTCCTTAATGGGTGGATGAAGATAGTCGTTCGATGGGGCTAAAGATTTATAGTTCTCAAATTATAATGGACTATATTAAAATGACTCATTAAATCGTATGCTATTCTTATTTATGTAAAGTTGTAAATGATGTTTGCTACTAAAGGTCAATTACAATCAACTTCTTTGTCGTCACAGACACGGGCAAGGTTGCGTATATCCGATTGCTTCAGAATCCTGCTTATGTGGGAACCACTCATTGGAATGTTGTATAATTAACTTAACAAAGATTCAAGATAAAGTAACATCGGATACAGGATCCTTTCCAGGATTAAACCACAACAAAGATATTGGGTCGCCGGGTCAGCCATTAGATTTTGACCAACGAATTCACACAAGTGTGACAAGTACATACCTATATTTTGCAGAACGATATGACCCCTGAACTTTGTTGACAATGATACTCTCTTAGACTACCACTTACAACTATATACTATAAACAATGCTGATGCTGTCGCATGGTGTGTTCTAACATTTAATTGGCCCTGTTTTTCTAGTTAAGCTTTTCAAGTTACTGTATTCTCGTTTTTCCTTTATGTTTACAATGAATAAAGTTAATTGGCCCTGTTGACAATGCTGGACCTTTTTATCCTTGCAGTAGTTAAGCTTTATACGATTGTAGATTTACTCATGTTTAAAATTACAGGTGGTTGTTAATGCCTCCAGTGTTCATCCAAAGGATCCTGAAGCTCCTATTTCTGGTGTAGATGATATGACTAGACTTACCTATTTACATGAACCAGGGGTTCTTGATAATCTAAAACGTCGCTACGATATTAATGAAATATATGTAAGTGACTAGCTATTTCTCCATCCCATTCCTAGTTTCACATGTTCATATGTGTGATTGGATGATTGAAAGTAGAGTTTAATGAACACATGAACATTTCTTGATGTTACCATTTTTGATAAATTAAGTGCTCAATTGTGGTATCTTTTGGTCTTTCCATTTGTTTCTAAAGTAGACAAGAAATTTTGCAATATCTATAGACGACACACTTCTGACCTATGTATTATATCTTGAGATCTTAATATAAGCAAGTAGTAAAAATTTTTATTCATCTTCCCTGCAAATGTTTTACTGGATTTCTTTTTAGACATATACAGGAAATATACTGATAGCTGTGAACCCTTTCCAAAGGCTACCTCACTTGTATGATGGTGATATGAAGCAAAAGTATAAAGGGGCAGCTTTAGGTGATTTAAACCCACATCCATTTGCAATTGCAGATTCTGCATACAGGTATGTGGTAACTTTTCTTTTATGTGGTTGATTATTGAACTGCTGTTGATGAACTTGAATTATTATGATTTACATGACAGATTGATGGTGAACGAAGGAATAAGTCAGGCAATTTTGGTTAGTGGGGAGAGTGGGGCTGGAAAAACTGAAAGCACTAAAAGTCTTATGCAATATCTTGCTTATATGGGAGGAAGATCTGGTACTGAGGGACGCAGTGTGGAGCAGAAAGTACTAGAGGTGTGGAAAAAATAATTTTGTGCTTTTTTTTTCTATATTATTTATTTTATTCCTAGTTATTTTTTGGTTATTGGGGTAGCGTATTGTGTAGACAGTAGATCATACAGTTTGGTGCAAATCTACCCGAACATAGAAAACATTGTTTGAACCAATCATACAATGGGAAATTGTTGGCAGTTTGTGCTTATGCTGAAATTTATAGCATAATTTTGACAAAAACATACAGATTTTCCACCCTGAGAAACGCTATGACATTCTATGTTGTCTCTTATTCAAAGTATCCAGCTTTTTATTGAAGAATTCCGTGGTTACTGGGTAGAAGTTGGATGTGATTTTCATATAGAAGGTCATAACCTTTGGTAATGCTAGGATGACATTCTCATAGCACAAGGAGTCAACTCATAGCATTGACTAATGTTATTTGCTTCAATTAAAAGGGACTTAAGAAGAATTTACTCTCAAGACTTCGGAATCTTTGTCATAGATATGTAAGGGATTGTATGCTACGATAATTAATCACTTGTTATGTTAATTGTTTCGGTTTGGGAAGATTTTCAGAGTAGATAGTCAATGTGCAATGGTTGTTCACTTGTCAGCAACCCATGGCACATAAGTACATGTTGGCATCTATGTTAATTGTTTCGGTTTGGGAAGATTTTCAGAGTAGATAGTCAATGTGCAATGGTTGTTCACTTGTCAGCAACCCATGGCACATAAGTACATGTTGGCATTCCTTTCACTGGATTATCTTGATAAATTAGGTTTTTCCCTATCTTAGTTGTGGTTGGTTTAAGAGTAGCTTAATCCGGTGCATCAAATAGCCGCTATGAATCAAAGAAAACTAAGAAAAGGGCACATAAATCAAAATGTATTATTTGGGGCAGCTAGTTTATTTATCCTTCTGAATGAAATCGCCTATTTGATAAGTTACCTTAGCGTTGCTAATTGCTATTGAATTTTGTTTGTTTGAATAAGTTCATATAGTCCTCCAACATTAAAATGTAAATATAAAAAATATAATGTTGAGTCCTCTATAGTGCAATGAAAAAGGTTTCCAGTGCAACTAATACGTAATATGGTTTTGCTAACAATTGCTCATCATGTTTTTCTTAATTGTGCAGTCAAACCCTGTTCTGGAAGCATTTGGTAATGCTAAGACTGTGAGAAACAATAATTCAAGGTGAGGTATCTTGCTATTCCGTGGGATTCTCCGGTCTAGGTTCTAGTCTGAACCATGTCTGTAGCCAAGTTTTCCAAATAGTCTTACAAATATCTTTAACTTGACAGTCGATTTGGCAAATTTGTGGAGCTACAGTTTGATGGAAGGGGGAGGATTTCAGGGGCTGCTATTAGAACTTATCTACTAGAAAGATCTCGTGTCTGTCAGGTGTCTGATCCTGAGAGAAACTATCACTGCTTTTACATGCTTTGTTCTGCACCAAAAGAGGTAATCAATCACTAGTTATGTATTTTATATGTGGATGCAAGAATAATTCATAGGAATTTTTGTACTGAAGTCTGAAGCTAAAAGTAGAAAACACAACAACAATGCAAAAGTTGTAATCTCTACAATATGGGGTAGGCTACATGAACCAAAACAAAACAACAAGAGAAATCATTGCGACCAAAGATTATAGTTTAATTGATTCCATCTAATACTAATCTACAACTAAGAAAATCAATGCCAATGAACACACACACACACACACACACACACACATATATATATATATATAGGGTCAAATTCTTCCAGTGAGAACCAAGCTTATATGAGAACCATGAGAACTAAACTCCCTGATAAAAATGTGTTACTTTTTTTTACAGAAAATGCGTTACTTTTGGACAAAATAATGTTACTTATGTTTTTCAGAAAAGCTAGTACTTTTTAGCAAAAAAGGTGTTACTTTCAAAAAAGAATAAACATATTTCAAGGTAACACTTTTTTTCCGAAAAGTACAAATTTTTACGTAAAAATTAACACTTTTTTATGAGTTTTTTTTTTTCCAGAATTTTTAGTATCACAAAAAACAGTAATACCTTTTTTTACCTAAAAGTCACACATTTTTAGTAAAAACTAAAAAATAACAATTTTTTTGCAAGGCAGTTTGGTTCTCACGGTTCTCATATAAGGATGGTTCTCACTTCTCACTGAAACTTCTTCCTATATATATATATTCTAATCCCATCTAGCTCCTACAGATCCCGAATCTTCATGTCCACCTTCACTCCTCTAATCCATGTCATCTTCAGCCTAACTCTTTCTTATCTAAACTCTAACTTCTCTAAATTGGTGTATTTTTTGGTCTTCTTTGCACATGACCTAACAATGTAGTCGAGTTTCTCTTATTTTGTCTTCAATATATGAAACTCCAAGAAATTTTCATAAGCTTTTATTTCTAATTCCATCCTTTATGGCAGCCAAGACTTTAGGCGAGGGGGCTGAAATTTTTTGTTCACGATTCAAAAATATTCTCATAAAGGGTCAATATGTTTTAGGAGTTTAGGGTATTTGAACAACTGACAGCGAAATTAAAGAGTATATTGACTCAAACGTAGTGTTAAATGATTTGTAGGCCAAATACACATTTATACTATGTTTCATCGATGAGGGTAGGCCTCAGCCGACCTTCACCCATTACTAGCTTGTTCACTCATGTAGTAGTGCTTGTCTAATGGTAGTGCAGTACTTTAATCTTAGTGACATAACTCGATCCGTCATATTTTGTTTGCAGTTCTTTACTTGAGCCACCCATATTGAATCATATGCTATATATCAATATCTTCAATCTCGTGAAAGATAAACCAAGGTCCTTAGAACTTGGAAGGAGCTCCCGTGTATCTGATTTTGCCACACCTCTACTATGGCTCTGTGTGCCGAAATGACATTCTATTTACTCTATTTTACTTCGATATATTTTATACTCTTTTGATATATTAACATATTAATATGCTTATATAGCATAGAATAAAAACAAGGCCGCATCGCATCGCATCGGCCGCGTTGTAAAGGTTTTCAAAACAAAAGAACCGATGTTTCCCGCACTGTAAAGGTGTAAAAAAACCGCGTTTCGCGTTAAGAGATATCTTATAGTTTTGACCGATATTTAGGCGATATGAATAATTCCCTAATAGTTTAAGGAGTCTTGCCCATCTCCGTTGTTCCTAAGATTAATTTTGTGGTAGTAATCTATACTCTATAGGGCTTATCCTTAAGTCTCTTGTCATCATGTTTGTTCTCCCATATCTTGTTAAAGAGGTTAATTAGCCAATTCAATTCCAGCTACCCAATACTCAATAGGAATATCACAAGGATTTGTTGCTTCATTTTCTTGAATGCTTCTTCCACCTCTACGTTAATTATTTTCCTCCTAAATTCCTTATTTTCTTCCACCCGTTCCATCAAGATGTCTTATCTCACGTCCTCTCGAGTATTGACATGCACTAAATAACTCGTCGAAGTATCTCATATATCTTGTATATCTTCAACTTGGACAACCTAAGAATGTTGTGTTGTTTATCATTCACACACTTCATCCTACTAAGATCTTTTCTGATTGCTTGTCTCCTTTTGATCATCGTATAAAAATTCTTCTTCCCTTATTTCAAGTCAAACTTGTTTTATACCTGTTCGTACATTTTGTCCTTTACCTCACGTATCTCTTGTTTTTTCGTTATTTGGATGACTTGTATTTTACATTGTTCTCCTCACCCCTACATTTTCCTTAAGCTAGACAATATTATTTCTTTTTCTTTAGTGCAACTTTTATTTCCTCATTCCACCACGTCATATTCTTTTTATTGCCATATGACCCTATGCTTCTCCTGGAACGTTTTTGACCACATGAGTGGTACAATTCTTCATCTTCGTGCTACTTGAAGTCGTATTGTCTTTCAACAACTTCTTCAACAAAAAAATTTGTATTTACTTCTTTTAAGCTTCACCTTTTGATTCTTCATTGTCCTTAGATTTCTTGCGTTAGATTCCATACAAACATTACATTTTAGACAACTCTTCCTATCGTTTCTCCTACTGAGGAAATACGATTTGGTTTACAGTCGCTCTACTTCTCGAAGTCATTAAATGGTTTTCATGCTTTTTATTGTATGTGCAAAATTAAATACAGACTCTCCTTCATTTCTGTTTCATATCCAAAAACCCATTGACACTCTGAAATCACTGTGTCTGCTAACGTACATGAATGTTTAACCTTAATTTCTGTAATGGCCATAATTTCTTACCTCATTCCAAAGAATAACATTGATCATCCATATTGAGTGGCTGGCTAGACTTTTTTTTGTAGGTTAGACGTCTGTGACTCTGTGTATTGTCATTAGTATCTTATACCTGCATAAACACTTTTTAAAAATTTTTTATTTCAAGATCTTAGTACTGATGACTAGTGTCTGATTTTTATGCATGCTTAGGATGTGAAGAAGTTTAAGTTGGACAGTCCAAGAAAATTTCATTATCTCAATCAGTCAAACTGCTATGAGGTTGATGTCATTGATGATGCCAAAGAGTACTTAGATACTAGAAGAGCAATGGATATTGTCGGAATTGGTTCTCATGAGCAGGTAGTATGGGTACATGGGAGAATATTGTCTTAGCTACTATTCTATCTAATAATGCTAGATAAATTTACTGGGTCATGTTCTTACCTATATAGGATTTATCATCCTCCATTCTTCTTTATAGGATGCGATTTTCAGAGTCGTTGCTGCAATTCTTCATCTAGGTAATATTGAATTTACAAAAGGGAGTGAACCAGATTCATCTGAACCCAAAGAAGAAAAAGCTAGGTTTCATTTGAAAACAGCTGCTGAACTTTTCATGTGAGCATTGTCTTGTCCCTGTTTGTATTCAGTTTTTCTATGCTTTTTTTCAAACTTTTTAATTTTACAGTCTTAATCACAAGCTATAATATGCTTATTCTAGGTGTGATGACAAAGCCCTTGAAGATTCCCTTTGCAAACGTGTCATTGTCACTCGTGGAGAGTCAATTACTAAAAATCTGGATCCAGAGGCTGCTACCGTGAATAGAGATGCCTTGGCCAAGATTGTTTACTCAAGATTGTTTGATTGGTACGTTGCATGCCTTGGACATTTTAATATAAATTAGTAACATTTCACGCGTAAACTGTTTATTTGAACTGTGAACCAATGACTAAGCTTTTTATTTTCTCATTTCCTTAGGCTTGTGAACAAGATAAATAGTTCAATTGGTCAGGACACTGATTCAAAATTTCTGATTGGGGTTTTGGACATTTACGGTTTCGAGACATTCAAGATAAACAGGTGCTTAACTGGTACGCTTTTGCTTTTGTGGTTTACTGAAACATCTTTCGATTTACTGATATACAGCTAAGGAAACATGATCTCTGATGTATCATAGGTACCAGAAGGTACTATCAAGTGTCAGTTGTCAAGTTATTGAATTATGACCAGTTGAAACTACGAGTTTATATTTAGTAAAGTTTTGAAATCGATCATAGGTTGAGTTATGTCAAACATGAGATATTCCAATTATTATGCTGATTGTCAGATTTTCTTGAAGTCATGTATATTTCTGTCTGAAACAAAATAATGTTTTGCTTTTGGACTCGTTTCAAGATGGTACATTACTCATTTGCCAGGCTCAATTTACCCTTTGCAGCTTTGAGCAGTTCTGTATTAATTTAACAAATGAGAAGCTACAACAACATTTTAATCAGGTTTTTATGTTATTGACTAGACAAGCTCCAAAGACACCTGTTCTTGATAATGCACATTCCTTCTCTCAATTTATTTACTAGTTTCTTTTTTTTTTTTTGCAACAATTCATTTTGGCAGCATGTTTTTAAGATGGAACAAGAAGAATATACTCGAGAAGAAATTGATTGGAGCTACATAGAATTTGTTGACAACCAGGATGTTCTTGATCTTATTGAGAAGGTTGGTTTCCACTGTTGCTTTCCTGTGTTGACTTGGTTCACAAGGCTGATTATCATTTTCGCAAAAATACATATAAAATGCTAGAAGAGAGCAAGAGGGTGTTGATTTGTCACCCTTGAACAAAAGTCACGCATTAGATTAAAAATATCTCCTACAGAAATTGGAACTAGGAAGTTCAGGTTCAAGCTTATGCCACTCGAATAATTATTTTAGTGTAAATGACTTGCTTCCTTCTTGTTTCTTCTTCGCATGTCTTTTAGATATCAAGATACATTATAAGTTCAAACCCCATATAACTCATCTTGGAAGCAAATTGGTGTTTGATCACTTTGATATCACTCATTAGGGCATTGTTTCTACTTTAGATATCATATGAACGAACCTCTTACCTCTATCGTGGGCAATAGTTTATCTTCTGTTGTCTTAATTTGTTTTAATTCTAATTGATTAATGTGATCATGTCTAATATTCTGAAGCCAAAAAAAGTCACTTCAAGAGTGCTTGCTTTATTTGTGCTATAGCTTTTAGTGCCTCTGCAGGGCTTGCACTTTTTAAAGTATATATTTGAGGTGTTTGGAAAAAGGTCCATCTTGTTTCAGAAACAAACCAAGCAACACAAGCCCCACAAACTGTCACAACTCACAAGTATTTTTCGGCGCACTTTGTCCTTACTCGTGCGCACTATGAGAACTTCCTAGGAGGTCAGCTACCCTAATACTGCTCCACACCAAGCACACCTAATTTTGGAGTTTTTGCAGTTGAAATTCCTTGGAAGAAAAGATAAACCTTGTTGATATGGGTAGTACTATGACCACCAATTATTTTAATACTCTTTTATTTCCTTCGTGGTCTCAACCTGGAGTAATATACTATTTTTTTTTATGGAAAAATGTTTTTGCATATTGTTTGAATTCCAATGTCTTTGATAGCCAAGAGCCTTCTGTGAGAATTGCAATTCCTCTTTGTTTCATAAATGAATTACGCAATACATTTATCAAATAAAGCACTCTACTTTTTTTTGAGGATCCAAACACTTGAGGAAAAAGATATTTTTTTACTTAATGTCATATATATGAAATGCATATTACATGTCTCTTCAACTTTCAGATTTTCTCAATAAAACCAATTTTGATATGCTGATTTCTCTCGATTTTTTCTGAGTCCAATATATGCTACTCAAGGCTACACTTTTTTATTGGAATAATTTTACTTTTAAGACTGGGTGTATGTCTCTGGAAATGTCTAATTGTCCCCATATCTCCTGTCTTCCTACCATTAGTGGACTATGTATGTACATATTTTCTGACTCTTAACATTTGTAATGATCACAGAAACCTGGTGGCATCATTGCTCTCCTGGACGAAGCATGGTAGGTGATTTGAGTTATTTAGTTCTAAATGAAATTATTAGGCCCCATATTTTAGATAATTATATTCCTGCTCCTTAAAATATTAGAGAAATGGCAAATATTTGTAAAAGGAAGATCATTTTTTGTCAAGGTTGGTGATTTTTTTTTGTTTTTAGTATGTTTCCTAGAGCAACACATGAGACATTTGCTACGAAGCTGTACCAGACATTCACTAATCACAAACGCTTCAGCAAACCAAAGCTTTCACGTACTGATTTCACTATTTCACATTACGCTGGGGAGGTAGGTTATTGTTCATGAATCTATTTCAAGTTTGTTAGGACCTCTTGTTTTTCAAAAGAAAGTACGATCTCGATATTTATCTGTCAAGTAATTTATGCTGCAGGTGACCTATTCAACTGACCTTTTCTTGGATAAAAACAAAGATTATGTTGTTCCCGAGCATCAAGAACTTCTAAGTGCTTCGAAGTGTACCTTTGTGGCAAACTTGTTTCCACCTTTGCCCGAGGACTCCACCAAATCTTCGAAGTTTTCGTCTATAGGTACCGGCTTTAAGGTCTGTCTAGGAGGTTTTCTTTCTCTCCCTCACTCCATTCTCCATCTCAATTTCCGTGTCTCTGTGCACGCGAGCGCTTGTGTTTATGATTCCTCATGGTGTTTATTTAATCTTCCATTTGATGACTTATTTTTTTTTTACCCAGCACCAATTGCAATCATTGCTAGAGACACTGAGCGCAACAGAGCCACATTATATTCGTTGCGTAAAGCCTAATAATCTTCTTAAGCCTTCAATATTTGAAAATAAAAATGTTCTGCAGCAACTTCGTTGTGGGGTAAATTTCTGTTCATTGTCGCACTCAGTTTGATACTGAACGGAATATAAATAGGAGTGAAACTCCAATAATTATACTTGCACTTTCAGGGGGTCATGGAAGCTATAAGGATCAGCTGTGCTGGCTTTCCCACACGAAAGCCGTTCCATGAATTTATAGATCGTTGTCGTATTCTTGCTCCAGAAGTTTCAAAAGGCAGGTAATAATGACTTAAATTCTGCAAGGATATGGCCCTATATAATCTCATCTTATACTTGTATAAAGTAATCCTTACTTCAATTTCCAAAAAAGGGTAATCCTTCTATGTTTCTTGATCCTTTACAAACTTTTTCCCACTGATCTTTTCACCTACTACTTGCTTTTTGCAGTTGTGATGAAATCACTGCATGTAAAAAGATTTTAGAGAAAGTGCAGCTTGAAGGTTATCAGGTGCGAGGCAAACTGATCTAATATCATGCACTATATATTATTTATTTATTTATTTATTTATTTTTTTGCATATCAAGTGTGATTCTGTTTTTTTTGTTGAAGATACATTTTGAATGTAATTCTCCACATTTCCAAATATGTGCTTCACTAATTCTGGTTCACTTCTGCTTAGCTTCCATGCTGCAGATTCTAACTCCAAACTCCAAACTCCAAATATGTGCTTCACTTGTTATTAGCTTGAGCTACAATTTTAGTGTCCATGATTTAATCGTAAATTTCCAGTGTTCAGTTGCCTGAGCTTGCATGATCACTCTTAGTTCAATTCTTTTCCAGATCGGTAAAACTAAAGTGTTTCTCAGAGCAGGCCAGATGGCTGAAATAGATGCACGCAGAAATGAGGTTTTAGGTCGATCTGCTACTGTAATTCAGAAGCAAATTCGGACTTTTTTCTTCCACAGATGGTTTAAGCAGATGCGGCTGTCTGCTATACAGATTCAAGCATTGTGTAGAGGTATGCTATGTCTGAATTGGTTGATTGAGTGAGTAGGACCTCTACTGTAGTACTGTTGATATTCCTTGATTCTTTTTTCAGTAATATGGATGGAATAAAAATGAGGCCGTTACTTTACCTAATGTCCGCTTTATAATGGAGTTATGTAACCTGTAATTCAGAAACATGCAGTATCCTCCATTATAAGTTATTCTAACATATTAGCAATATATTGTATTTTTAAAAAATGTATTAGGTTCTAAAAAGTCTATTACAAGATACTATCAAAATATATTTTCTAGAACACTTGAATTACTATGATAAAAAGAATTTCTTCAAGTTAACACAATTCACATTGCGATGTCCGCGAAACGAGTAGTAACACTGCGACGTGCTGCGTCCGCGACATCGTGACTGTTACGCAATCACGATGAATTCCGCGATTTTACAAACATTTATTTTTTAGTCTAAGAGAACATGATTTAAGCAAAAATAAACTATGGTAAACAAAGAATATGAGTTCAACTATACAAGTGAAGTTCACAAAATGAGTTAAACGTATCAAATGTAGGCAGCAAAGTTGAAAAAAAAACTAAGTTCACTGAAGTTAGCAACAATAAGTTATATAATAGAGCCAAGTTGGGAGTTTACGAACAGTGACCTGCAATATTCTACTACAGAAAACAATTTTTTGTACAGTATTTTCAACAGACCAGATCCTACTTTTTGTATGCCAAAAGACCAGACCAGAATTACATTTGATGAGGATATGTTATACAGTAGCTCTACTAGAGCTAGTAATGAGGTTAGCAATTTTAACAAGATTGTTAGTTTGTGAGCTTTGGCGAGAAAGTTGATTTAAGTAACTTTGTTAGTTTGTTGCAAATTGTTACATAAATGCATACATATATGTGTGTAAATTGTAATTGAAAAATTAATCAATAATACAAGGTTTCTCTTTCTCTTTGTCTTCAATTATATTTGTATACGACTCTTCTCCTTCTTCTTCTCTCTCACCTGCTATCAACATGCTCATATTTCTATGTGCTCTCTGTTATGTACTCTAAACACTTTTCGTCGCAGGACTTATTGCTCGTACTGTCTTTGAGCACAAGAAGAGAGAAGCAGCAAGCCTGAGAATCCAACAGGAGCTGCGCCGTCATCTTGCCAGGAAATGTTACATAGAATTATTGTCTTCTGCTGTAAACATTGAGAGAGGTATGCGTGGCATGGCTGCTCGTTGTGAAATTCGTTTTCGAAAGCAGACAAGGGCTGCAATTATAATTCAGGTAGAGCCCTATGTTTTATTGCCATTTGCCAATACTGGACAGTCCAAACTTTATTAATTTAAGCAGTACGAGTTTTCTTCAAAATTAATTTATTTGGGTCTACATGTGGCAAGCCATTTTCTTCTATCAAAACTCACTACACCTATAAAATATGTAAGATTTGCTGTGCAGGGCCAATATAGGGATTACTAGTAAATATTAATTAGTAAGTAGTTAGTTTGAGGAATAAGAAAGTAGTATATAAATAGAGGGGAAAGGTAGGAAACATTAACACTGTCATTTTTTAACAAGCTTCTGGAATTGCTTGAATTATCATTGTATTTTTTCTTGATTACTATTAATATACGTTCTACATTTACATTCTATACACATCACTCAGTCATTCAACGCTATTCATACATAATCATAAATTTTCATTTCTCACACCCTTCTCCCTCAATCTTGCTATACATTGCTACTAGTTCTATCTAATACAAATCTATATCAGCTATGGAAATCCATTACACTATACTGAAATATTCCTACCTAATCCTGAATCTATCACCTTCCATTATGAATTTGCGCATCAAAATCCCAACAATTAGTCAAGACCTGCCATGCATTTCCCGTATTCATACTTACTTGCATAGTACATCACTTATTTTATGGCTTAAAAAATCCGCAATGTGTTGCAAGAGAACTTTGATGAAATTGAGGCTGAGACAGTGTAAGGAAAAATCAAGTGATGAGAAAACTCTTCTTTAATCTTTTAAAGAATGTGTTGTCGATTTCTGTTTGGAGACAATCATCTGTTTGTGGTATTATTCTTTTCGTAATATATTTGTGTCAATTGCAGAGTCAATGCAGAAAGTACTCAACCCAACACTGTTATAAACGGATGAGGAAAGCAGCTATCGTGACACAATGTGGATGGCGAGTTAAAATGGCAAGAAGAGAATTACGGAAGCTGAAAATGGTATGTAAAAACCGTTGAGCTTTATTTTTATTGACATTTGTGCTCAATGTCTTTTTCTTTTTTTTTTTTGTGATAAAACTGCCTTTCATAGTTGCATCACAAGTATATAGATAGATGAGCATATCTCTCTTTTCTTTGTCTTTATCTTCAAGATTTGTTCTTTCGAGTTGCATACCTTTTTTGTTGATCATTTTTTCACAAATATTATTCTGTTAATACAATGTATTCTAATATATATGGGTCAGCCTCTCTTAATTTGTGCTTTTTTTCTTGTCTACCCCCTACTTTTTTAATAGCACTAACCTTATTTCTGAATCTTTCCTTAAAATGGTGTGGTTCGGAAGGAAAATCTTATGTTAGATATGTATAGAATAAGGCTGTTCAACAACAGAACCCCACGGACAGTCCTCGATTCTCATCAAGAACATCAAAGTCACATTAGTCACACTAATCACCCCCTAAATGAGGTTCCTGTTACCAAGACCATTCCAACCTATAAGAAATTAAATCAATTCACTTATAAGTTATGTTTCTTTTATTTAGAGAGAGTCAACACTGACAATTTTGTTCCAAACACAGTTAGTCAACTTCTGATCTTAGATCATTCTCCTCTTACCGCCATATTCCCCTCCCAAAAAAAATCAAATTCACCACCATCACCATTTAAGCACCAACTAACACCACTATAGCATCACAACCAACTGTAAAAAGTGTTTTAGTATGGAGGACTAAAGGTGCCATTCTTAATCCTTACAAAGAAAAAATTTTCGTAGCCAAACATATGATATGGCATTAAGAAAAATTGAATCTGAATTTGGCATAGCCAAACATATGATCATATTCCCATCAAGAATTCAAAATTTGTAAGAGAAAAAACTATACATCATCATCTTATGAAAAGTGAAAACCAAGCACCATCAAAATAAAGGCTTGTATCCTTGAAGAAGAAGCAGATTAATTAGAAGATTGAAATCTTTTTGAAGTGAGAAGAAATTTGGAAAAGCATGAAAACTGTAATCTTAAGAAATTTTAAAGCAAATAGACAATGATTAATTTATCTCCTAAAGTTTAGGTCCCAAGTTCGAATTCTTTATTGACCGACCTCCTTCTTTAACTCTTTAAGAGTAGTTAATGGCTTTCCTTTTGCCTCTTCTTTCTCATTGCTTATGTGCTTTGTCTCTCACTGCCTACCAGTTAGTTTGTGAATGGGCGCGATGCAGTGTTCAATGGTCTTGGGACAGTGCTAATAGAAGATGTCAAATACCATAGGCTTTGTGGTTTGGGAGCTGTGGCGGGGACCATGGAAGACAAAAAAGGGGACATTTTTTGATTTGTTTACATGAATTAGTTCAATCACAGTGCAAAATTACGATTAGTGTCCGGTCGCAACACGTATGTCATGTCCAATACGAATGATTTCGCAGTCAATGCGGCCTATATTTTGGTCACTGTAAACTCAAACCTCTCCAATACAGTCGCAATACGGTGATGCGACATTGTTTTTGAACTCTGAGGTCAGGGTTTAAATGGGCATTTTGCTTAATATTAGTGGCATTGAACATTGAATTACCAACTGACAATGTATATTGCCATTTACAATGGCACTCACATTTTGAGATGGAAGCAGTGATGGGGTGCCTCTTAGTGGATTAAACACAACATTTTTTTCAAAAATTATGGTTGGTTGTGTGCAAAAAATTATGATACTATTAACTATTAACTTCAATGAACAATTTGTGTTGTTCTTCAAAATGATGGTCATTTGCTGTTTGTAATTTGTATCTTCAATTTTTTTAAATAAACTGTAATTTTGAGAGTGCCATCAAGATGGGGGTGTGTAACCCCAGATTTAGCTTGAAAAGGAATTGATAGACTACTCATATCAACAAGGTGCATCTTCTTTTCATGGGAGCTCATTTGCTAAGAACTCCTCAGTTAAGCGTGCTTGGTGAGGAGCAATCTTAGGATGGGTGATCTCTTGAGAAGTTTTCCTGGGTGCGCATGAGTGAGGCCAAAGTGCGCTGGAAAGACTTGTGTTGGTCTGTGGGGCCAGTCTACAGTCTGCATAAGTAGTCACCGATGTTCCATTGGGCCGAGGTGTTACAAATGGTATCAGAGCAACCCTGCGACTGTGGCTAATTTTGTGTTCAATGCACCTAGCGGGGGAAAAGATCCTGAAATGACGATCCAACGAGGACGTTGTATTCCTAAGTGGGGGTGAGTGTGATACCTCAGATTTAGCTTGAAAAGGGATTGATAGACTACTCATATAAACAAGGTGCATCTTCTTTTCTAGGGAGCCCATTTGCTAAGAACTCCATAGTTAAGCGTGCTTGGTGGGGAGCAATCTCTTAGGATGGGTGACCTCCTGGGAAGTTTTCCTGGGTGCGCACGAGTGAGGCCAAAGTGCGCTGGAAAGACTTGTGTTGGTCTGTGGGGCCACTCTACAGTCTGCATGAGTAGTGACCGGCATGGAAAAAAATCACGGTCGCGGATGCGTTTGCAGAAACGGTCACGGTGTCGCGGAAAAGCGGCTATAACGGATAAATAACGCGAATCGCGGCCGATGCGGTGTGATTTTGGAAAAAAAATTACATAAGGGGTTATGAACTTATAAATGCATTTATGTTGTTGAACTACTATTATTATGCAATAATATGCAACTAGCTATTATAATTGCGATATTTGATTCTTTTATTAGTGTATAATTAGTTAACTTATTAGTTATTAGTTAATTATTTTGTTTATAAACTAAAATAATGAATAACTATAAGTTTAGTAATCATAATAAATAAAGGTAATGGGTATTAATAAAATTTTAACGGGAAGACAAATAATGTTGTAACGGTGAAATAGCGTTATAACGGTAAAATAACGGGCGTTACACGTTATATAACGGTCAACGAGAAGTTTTGACCGTGAAATTTCGTGAACCGTTATATAACTGGATTTAACGTCGCGGCAACTTTCAAACAGGTTATATAACAGGCGTTACGTAACGTAACGGGGGAGTTTTTATTCCATGGTCACCGGTGTTCCGTTGGGCCGAGGTGTTACAGGGGGGGACTGTATGTATTGACATATTGCGGTATCTAACTCTCATCATCAAGATAATATAACGCCCCATGATTTTGAGCACAAGAAGTGACATGAAAGATTCATTTATTGGCAATCTGAATCAATTTCTTGGCTTTCGTGGATTTTGTAAAGCATGTCAATACGTCAAACCATTTACATGTGTTAAAGCAAGTAACAATATTCATGACTATGACGTTAACATATAATCGAACATACTTTGTCTTGCACTTTAGAGAAGGTCGATAAAGATGTGTCGAATATGGGTGGTTTAAGGTTTGGAACGTTTGATGAGGTGTTGCTTGATCGAGGCAACAAGAATTGAAGAGACAAAAGCCTCGCTCGACCTACCTGTAGGCCGCTTGACCGGTCGAGCGAAGGTAGTGGGGTCGAGCAGAGATCAGAAAGCAGGCATAGGGTATTCTGGAAGCTTGCTCGACCGAGTAAAGGGGTGGCTCGACCGAGTGAGCACTCGAGCAGTTCACATTGGATGCTTTTTCAGTTTCTGGTTTGTGTATAGCATTAAGTGAGTTGTTTATTTCTTGCTTAATTGCTGAGTTATGGTCATACATTATTGTAATGATAATTGTAGGTGGTTAATTGTGCTTTATGGTGATTAATTGAGAGGTTGTAAGAATGATACTCACCTTCCACTATAAAAGGGAGTATCATTCATAGAACGAGACACACCACAAACACATATTGAGAGAAAGCTAATACTTTGCTTAAAACATGAGAGTGTTCATCTTTGTACTAGCATTTTGAGATCTTGAGAGATTGTCTCAAGATAGGGAGGGTTTATTATACATTGTATTGTTGAGTTCAATTATAATAAACATCATTTGAGGGGGAGGTATCCAAGATATCTCAATAAACACTTGTGTTCAATCTGCATTATTTTTCATTTGTATTGTATTGTTGAGTTCAATTATAATAAACATCATTTTAACATGGAACATACATTTTTGCTATGTACTCTATTGTATCGTACAAGCAACATTTTTGTGTTTGATGATATATTGATCTCTAAAATAACACTGTTGTTTCTTTATTTTTTGGCTAACCATTTATTTTGTTGAAGCTAACCATTTTTACGAAGCTAACCTCTAAAATTGCGCATTTAATTTTTTCCTTATTAATATACAGGCTTCAAAGGAGGCAGGTAAGCTAAAGGAAGCTAAGGATAATTTAGAAAAGGAAGTTAAAGAATTAACTCACCGTCTACAAGTAGAGAAACAAATGAGGGTTTGTGCCTTTACAACATGTTATTTTGTGCTTTCTTCACATTGTTATCACATGTGGTCCATAAAATTGCGTATAGTTGTGCTTGGTTAGAGATTTTGAGCGAAGTACAAAATCTCGAATGTAGTTGCAGTAACAGTCGTAAAACTACTTATATGGTCAATGCGGATTGTTTTGCGGCTGCTAGGGCCTATACTGCGGCTGGGTTTCAAAATTTATTGTGAGGGAAACTCTTGATATGTTTCATACAAAAGCTGTATATTCCCTCAAGCATTTTATTGTTGAGAGATTAATTGTTAAATTAATTCATTCAAGATTAATTTTATGCCGCATCCATCTTGAAAGGATCCACTCTTGATATTTTACAGTGTCAAAATATTAGTGATCTTTTCGTAAAATTTTATTTATTGATCAAATTGTATAATTTTTCTCAAACTAAACTGTTTGTGTTAAGCATTAGTGAAACATCATATGCTCTAATGTTCAACTAGAGAAGGGGATCAGTCTGAAGTTGAATTTAGCAAAATTTTTCTCAAGCTAAATTTTCACTATGCTTTAAGCTGTGCCTTCTGATTTATTGTGTTTCTTTCATTTAGGAGGATGGATCATAGGTAAAACGAATCTAGTTTGACGTAAAGGTTAATTTTTTAAAAATCAGTAATTCTAAAATCTAATGTCAAGAAGCTTATTCCAATTGAGGATCTTCTTAAGGGAAATAAAATTTTCATTGCTTGTCATAGATTTGAAAGTGTGCTTGGGCTCTGTCTCTATGGTACTTATCAGTCTTTTTTTTTTGGTATGAGCTGAGACCAACCTTGTTATGCAAAATATGATCAATTTTTCTGGAAAAGAAGGACGAAGAAAGGTTGTCTTAGAAATGTGGAAAGGATTGTTCTATTGGAAAATTGTTAGAGTCGAGTATTAGGTTCATAGATTGTAAGCATTCCATGAGTTATTTTGTTTTATAAACTTCATGTGGACATTAAATACAAATTACGTGAACCTAATCAAATTCAAACTCATATATATGAACTCGTATAGTTAGAGCTATGAGTTATTGCTCCACTTCTTGTTTGTTTTCACTTGTTGATTTCTTCATCTTTTTGTTCTTTCTTCAGGATGAGCTTGAGGAACTGAAGAAAAAAGAAAATGAAAGTCTACAACTGGCTTTACAAGAGATGGAGAAGCAGTTTCAAGAGACGAAGACGTTACTTATGAAAGAATGTGGAGAGTCCGTGAAGAAAACACCTGAGTATGTCTCAAATGTACAAGGAGTAACCGTTCTTGATGATCAACTGATGGCCAAAATAACTGTTGAAAATGAACAGCTTAAGGTAATGGATTTGTAATTTTCTTGCTTGGTCTAATATTCATGGAGCCATGTTTATTTTTTCTAATTTCATTTAGCATTGCTTCTCAGGAATTAGTAAGTTCATTAGAGAAGAAAATTGATGAAACTGAGAAGAAATTTTTGGAAACAAGCAAGCTGAATCAAATACCTTTTTCAGATAATGAGTTAGTTAATAAGCTTGCAGCGGAAAATGAGCAGCTAAAGGTAATGTGTCTTCTTTAGAATTCTATTTGGCCTCCCGCTTGGTGATTCTTAATCTTTGCACTCATTTCAAAGTTTTCATCACTTCCTTGGTAATGGTAGAATTGAAAAGAAAATTGATGAAACTGAGAAGGAAATTGGAGAGACAAGCTAGCTAAGTGAAGAATATGTGTGTACATTGAATTAATGAATAGACCAACTCAGAGCTATGTTTGTTCTTGTTAGCAATGTTTGATAGGAACCAAAGGTTGGAGATCTGTTCTCCTTGCCTCTAGTCCAACTAGGTAGTTTCTAACTCAGAGGCCAGAGCTATGTTACTTGGACTCGTGAACTCATATATGACACGGGTACGAATGCAAGTATCATACTTTGCTAATTTATGGAAAAATCCCATAATTTTGGTTGAAATGAAATGTCAAAGTGTCTCATTCATATCCGAGTGTTGAAGGGCTAACACGAAAACATAAGGTAAAACAAAAAGAGTTTGAGTACATAGCTGCAGAGAATTAACAACTCAAGGTGAGAAGTCTTAGTTTGGGTTGCTTGATTTTCCATTTATGTGGAACTGCTTCTATAGTTTGTTTTCACAAGGGATGCTTGTTTTTCATTGCCTTTTTTTTTTCTTTGCTTCAATATTGTATTATTATTAATCAATTTTTGATATTCATGTCTGTCGATTAATTTATATGATCAATACAATATAATGCTTAATTACAATTTTTGATGCAATTTTATCCATAATGATCAAAGTGTTACTGTCTAGTGTCCTAGTTTGCTTAAAACTGGTAAGCATTCCTAAGAAAAATACAGGGTGGCTACTTTATTTTGGAACTCATTTCAATGTTTTCTTTGCCCCTCAGGTAATTGTTAGTTCATTGGAACAGAAAATTAATGAAACACACAAGGTAAGTGAAGGACGGTTGAAGCAAGCACAAGAAGCAGAGTCTATGGTGATTGAACTCAAGACTGCAAAGCAAAGGTGTTTACTGCTCTTAATTTCTATATTAAGAGTGTGACTCCGTTTAAATAAGGGATTATGTACTGTTTGGCAATAATTAACATGTATCTTTAGTGATCATCCCGAATCATTCCAATTTAAGGCTAGACTCTCTGTTTAACCGCTGTTATCTGAATGCAAACAATTTAATATCTTCAATATCTCAACTATGATAAAGGAACCAACTGGAAGCAGTGTCTAGTCTTATAGGAAAACCATTGAAGCTCAAATAGCTTTAAGAATGGCCTTTGTAGATTTCACTTCCAGTAGCAGATTTCAAAAGTGTTTTCTAGAGAATCCTAAAAGTAGCTATGGCATATTAATGGTTTTAGGTGGTGACCATCTCAAAAAACTTTACTACATCTTATAGTTTTAACTGTGAGGGACATATGTTTGTAATCATCTCCGATATCTTTACTGAGCTTTTCCTGCATTTTGAAAAAGCTGCTTCCCCATAGTAAATTCTTACCTCCTATTGAAAGCAAAAAAGTATACAAATATATGATGATCTTCTATTCTGGCAGAGGATATGTAAGATTCTGTTTCCGTCTAAAATCAAATGAAGTTTTGCCATGCCTCTGTGAGATTTGTACTCCTCCTGGGAGTTTATTTGAATATATGAGTGTCACTTGTGGAAGACAAGGATTTACTTGAATCAAGCGTTCAACATTCCTTTCTTAAGAGGTGCAAGTAAACTTTTCGAATTGCATCTGATTTAGCGACTTATATATTCTTGTAGAGTGTTTATTTTCTTCATTTCTTTTTGGGATGTGATTGGGAAAGTGTGAAGCAAAAACAAAATGAAACATTTCAAAAGTTTTTATTTTTAGTGTGCATTTCCCTCTTTTGGGTCTTGTACAGAGTAATAGATGTACATAAATTCACAGCCTTCTTTACTTTATTCTGATTTGGTCTTTTCAGGCTGGAAGAGAAGATAGCTTACATGGAAACTGAACGCAAGAGCAAAATGTCAGATTATCCGGTATATATGCTCCAAATATTCTAAGTTTATCACCATGTTTCTCATTGATATGTCAATATATCACTTATGTTTTTGTGACTTTTTCAGTCTTTCGGGAATGTACATATGAATGAGGCCAATAAGGTAAGTCAACAATTTGAAGCATTTCACTTACTCTCCCTTTTATTTATTATATGAATGCAATGACCATGTAAAGTATTGTTTGTCAGGATGTGACGAGTGGAACACCAAGAAAGCCTTTTGGTACAGAGTCTTTGAGGAAATCACAAATGGAGAGACAGCGTGTAAGAAGCAATTTTCTTTAACTGAGCACAGCAAGCCTCTCTCTTTTGTCTTTTTCCTATGAGCTTGCTGAAGTTCTGTGGTACCATCCAACATTTGCTTTTTTTGGATGCAGGAGCTTTCAGATTTTCTGATCAAATGTGTATCTGGAGATGTTGGATTCAGTCAAGGAAAACCTGTTGCAGCCTTTACTATGTACAAGTGTCTTCTTCACTGGAAATCATTTGAAGAGGAAAGGACAAATGTCTTTGACCGACTTACCGAGTTGATTAGCTCAGCATTCCAGGTAATAAACAGAGGTGTAAATATTATTGCCTTGGAGAATGCTCATTGCATATGAAATTTATTTCTCTCCGTCACTTATGTTTGTGTGCTTTTAGATTTAAGAAGATTTATATTATTGTTTAAAGGTAAAATCTGGTAATTGGTACAAAGGGATTGCTAGGTTCTTTGCAACTTGCAAGATTCTTTTAGAAGTAACTATTTTCCAGGACTCCATGCAAAAACTTAAGAGCTTATAATTACTTATACCACAAGAATAGATAAAGAGAAATAGATCAATAAAAAGCTTCGTTTATTCAGTTTTATTCAATCCAATTGCGATAGAAGGAGCACTTTGTTTCTTGGCTGCACTTTACTTTTCAACACCCATGCTATAGTACTCTACCAAAAATGACATTCCTTGTATTTTGTCTTACTTTGCTTTTGATTTTCAAACACCTGTCTGACTGTCTTCACGTCTCTAACTTGACGTCGACCCTGTCTCCAATTTCGTTCACTAATACGATGTCATTGGCGAACAATATGTACCATGGAACTTGTCCCTACATAGATGCGATTATCTCATCTAGGAATGCTGCAATCATATTAGCAGAACCTTTTTACCTTTTTTTTGTACATAAAACATATCCTAATATTTTTACTTATGTGAATACATTTGTATTCTATAACTCACCAAAGTACTTCCCTTGGTACTATGTCCTCGAAATCAATATATATCATGTGCGAATCCTTTTTCTTTATCTCATAGTAGTACTCTTTCTATAGGGACAATAGATACTTCCATGTTAGATCTTACTGACATGAAACCAGAAAGATTTTAATGGTTGTGCATCTTCTCAGGCGCTTTTTTTATCACCCTCCCTCTTAACTTCATTGTGCAGCTAATAAGCTTAAATCCCCTGGCAAATCCTTTTTTGTTTTGCATGAGAGGTGCTATAGGGATTATCCTACAAGCTTTTGGCCTTTTACTTGTTCTCCATATCATAAAAAAGAAGTTAGTTAACAAATTTAGTCCCATATGCCCTTAAATTTTTAAGTCTCGATAGACCACTGCTTTCTCATTTTCTCCAAGGTTTCTTCCACCTCTAAATTATTTATTCCTTTCGTAAATTCTATGTTTCCTACGCTCGTTCCATCAAGGTGTCTCTAAAATCCATTGAACAACTCGCCAAAGTATTTCTTCAATCTGTGCTTGATCTTCATCTTGGTCAAGAATGTTCTGTTGTTTCTCCATGATACTTCAACCTACTAAGATTTTTTCTAACCACATGTCTCCTTCTGGTCATCCTATAAAGATCTTTCTATGATTCGTTTGAGTCCAACTTGTTGTATACCACTTTGTATATAATCTTGCCTACCATGCACTTGTTATGTCTTGACTTTGGCTTCCTTGTATTTTCGAATGTTCAATCTCACCCTTAAGTTCTCCAAAAGCTAAAAGTTTGTTTTGATTCGGAAAGAAAAGTTTCAAGTTATAAGATTGATTTTAATCAATAATGAAAAGAACTATATGGATTAATCAATTTCAATATGTGAACAGTTCAATAAATATAACAGATATAATGAAAAAAATAATTTTCTTCATTAAGATTAAGTTAAAAGCTTTAATATGACCAGTTCCAAATCAAACACTAGCTAGCCAAAAACATATATATTATTGGCTATATCACTGTGTGTCTTATATCCTGGCACCTGAGTCCCACACAAGTATGACACTCTAATGTTCCTCTTTTGGTCTGTTGAGTTGAGACAATTATTAATGTAGGAAGGGATATGGGAAAATTTGTTTAATGGCCATTCTGAAACTCCAAAAATTAAAGGTATGATGGTTATGTCAATTTATCGACTTTTCATATTGAAATGTGAATGGTTTATTTTATTTTACTTAAGTTATGTCCTTTTCTTGATGCTTGACTTGCACTTTATATGGCTTGGTGCAGAACTCGAATAATAACAGTCATTTGGCTTATTGGTTGTCCAATACATCCACATTGTTGTTCTTGTTGCAAAGAAGCTTTAAGGCAAACAAAGATTGGAAACCCCCTCAACCACCCACATTTTTTGGGAGAATGGCCCAGGTAATACTTCATTTTACTTTTTTGTCAGAATTATTTGATAAGTACATCTCACACTTGTTTAATTGCCTATGATTAGAGGTTGAATTATTTCATATCTGTCTATAAGTTTGACTCAAGTGCAAGATTAAATTTGTGATTTTCTTCCTAGTCCTTGCTTCAAAATATATTTTTTTTCTCAAGGGATTTCGCTCGTCACCTTCTTCTGCAACCCTTCAAATTGATATAGTTCGTCCTGTTGAGGCCAAGCAACCAGCTTTGCTTTTTAAGCAGCAGCTTACTGCTTATGTTGAAATGATATTTGGAATTATTAAGGATAATTTCAAGGAAGAGCTGTCACCTCTGCTTTCCTCTTGTATTCAGGTTCGTTGAGCTTTGCTTAATTTGAGTTTATAATTTTTACGCGTGCAATCTTTCATGAGAGAACTTTTCACTACAAACATTGTTCTTTTCCTTCCTATCATGTTGACCCCATAATACCAATTTGCCCTGGCATTTTTTATATTAATTTTTTATTTTTGTTTTTTTATTGTTTCAAACTTTCCTGGAGAACATTTATTTTGCTCTTGCCGACAAATCTATTCATTATTTGGCTTGATAGAGTTATCGGCAATCGAATGCTCATTCTGTCTCACATGACTTATAAACTCAAATAGGTCCAAGCTTTCATCACATCAACTTTGCTTCTGTTGATGATCCCAGGATATTGTGATTGAAAGCTCTCTCTGAACTGTGCACATGCACTGATGCACATTCACTATCTCTAATTCTCTGAGGTTCAATGCTAGTATTTGTCAAATATGTATGAACCGGATGTTCATGAGTAAATAATCAATTCAATAAATGAGTGACCTCATGTTTGTATTTGCCTCACTATAATCACCCAAGTTTTAACATTGTGCAAAGTCAGCTCAACAGAATAAAAAAGGAACAAAAATAAGTCTTAAGGAATTTGAGCCGGAATTTTTGAGGAAGACGTTTTATTCTTCATTTTTACATCTGGTATATAACACTTTAATACTCTTCTCATTGCATTTCTTCTATATATATGAAATAGGCTCCAAAGACATCAGAAGAAGTTGACAGCACTCAAGATAAACGTTGGCAGGGCATCATGGATCGCCTTAATTCATTTCTTAATACATTGAAGGAGAATCATGTACGTTTACTTACTGCTTTGAATGTCTGGAACAGTAGCAATTTCTTCCTTCACGATTATGATTTTTTTTATCCGTAACAGGTACCAAAATTTCTAGTACAAAAGATCTTCATACAACTTTTTTCATATATCAATGTGCAACTTTTTAATAGGTATGACTTTGGTTCTACTCATGATTGGCCATTGTCGTCTCTCATGCTGGTTTTGATCTATAATTCTCATGGTAAGGCGAGGGAGTTTATTGAAGGCTCTTTGAGTGAAGGGACTATGGAGCCTCCGGAGGAATGGAGATATGAGTCTCTAGACATTAGGCACTTGTTAAACTCACTGATTCAAAAGACAAAAAAAAGAATATGTTTGTCAATTTATTAAAATTTATATGATGATATAAATACTTGACTCTCTAATTTAACAGTGTACTCCTGCGCCGAGAGTGCTGCACGTTTAGAAATGGAGAGTATGTCAAGGCTGGGTTAGACATCTTGGAAACGTGGTGTGGAGAAGCTACAGAAGAGGTATATAAACTATATCCGAGTCAGATAAATTTCCTGCTTTGTTATGTATATAATTATAAGAAAAACAAGATGAGAATTTAAGAAAAGTTGAACACAAGTGTTTATGAAATATCTTGGATACCTCCCCCTCAATGTATTTTTATTTATAATTGGACTCAACAATACAAGTATAAATAGACCTCCCAGATCTTGAGAACAATCCTCACAAGATCACTAGAACTAAGAAGAACACTCTTAAATTTCTTACAATGTAATAGCCTACTCTCAATATGTGGTTTGTGGTGGTTTGGTTCCATGAATGATGCACCCTCTTATAGATGAAGGTGAGCATCATTCTAGAACCACGCATTCAATCACCATAAACTCACATATAACACCCAATTAACTATGACAATAAACATAGCTATTAAACAAGACATTAAACAAGGAATACAATGCACCTATTTAACGTCATTCATGCACAAAAACCATCAGAAAACAGCATTCAATGATGCTGCTAAAACGAGCCAACATAATGCTCGAAAGAGCAGCCTACAGCACGCAAACAGAAGCTTCTGACCAGATTTGCTAGGACGAGCCACCTCCTGCTCGAACGAGCACCCAGTCGAGCAGCCTACTGTTTCCTCAAATTTTGTTGCTTTGTTCAAGCAACAATTCAAGACATGCCTTGACTCGTTCAAGGCATGGTTCCTTACCTTTAGTGGAGCCTCAAACACCCCACATCAAGTACCTCACCGATCGTTCCAAACCTTAAACCATCGCAATACGACACATCTTCATCAACCTTTTCCAAAGTGCAACACAAAGCATGTTCGATTAAGTGATTGAATTCAGGAGTTTTAGCACTTGCATTAACAGTTATGTATATGATTATTTTTTGTGCACTTTTAATGATCAATTAGGGCACTCTGCACATATCTCGATTTGTCATGAATTTAAGCGTATGAATGTGTTAATCCTGTTTTAGATAACCAGTTTCTGTAGTTCCAGTTGATTTTTTTGAATTGCAGTATTTTTTATAGTACTTCATTAAAATACATGTCTCACTTTGATGTTTGAGCATCTGAAAAATGAAAATGATAATCTGCTGTCTTTCCACAAAAGAATCCTATGGAAGGTTGTGGGTCAATGCTCAACCCATTTATTAACAATCGTTAAAATAAGTTGGTAGAAATCATCTATAGGTGCTGAGATCATCTTAGTCAAACAATAAAATGTTGTCTTAAGTTTTTGTGGAAATTACAGTTTGCAGGCACATCATGGGATGAACTTAAGATCACCAGGCAAGTTGTTGGTTTCCTGGTATGTTTATCATATGCTCTTTTACCATAGCTTCCCCTTTATACTTCCATGCAGCCATTTAAATACCATTCGGTTTCAGTTGTATTGTCATAAAGAACCTGAGAGTTATCTGTAGTTGACTAATTATTATTTTATTTCTACATCAACCTGAACTAACTTTGTGAAGTATTGTTCTATAACCCTTTGATCAGCTCAATTTTTCTAAACAATCCTATTAGGATGAGTAAAATATGGAATTTATATTGTGCATATCAGTTAGGTACTGGTTAGATTTGAGAACAAAGTGTTGAATGAAGCTAATAGATTGCTCGCACTCTAATCAGTTGGTGTTTTGTCTTCTAGTCTTATTAGTCGAACAACATAAAAGGAGATGCTAAATGAATAGTATAATACCTTGATGGAAATACTGTATAGCAACAACATGTCATTGCCTCAATGCCAAGTGGCTCTCGCCTAGGCGGGTTTTGGGAGTCGAACCTTACTCTTGTAATAATGAAGAGGTTGTGTTTGCAATTGACCCTTGATTCCATCGCATAAGTATTGGCATGGCTAGCTCCCATAGTATCCAATAACAATATCAAGTTATTATTCACAATCTATCCTGATTAGATTCACGGTATCCTGAATGATTTTTGGAAATTTGGAGTATTGGTAAAAATTCAATATTTCTATGTAAAGGTAGTCAAGTTTTACTAAATGCAAAACCTAAGTAATCCAAACTAAAAGTTTTAAATGTATTAAAAGGTTCACAAATACCGACTAGTTGGTGGCCACAAAGGGTCATAGGTGCCCTGGAAAAATTAAGAAGAAAGACAAGGGAGAAGGACTGATGTCATCAGTCTCTATTGAATAGTCGGCAGCATCTCTGCTCAAAGAGGGGATGCTGCAATAAAAAGGGACAAAGAGTTGTTGGTCAGTCAGTTTCCATCACTCATTCTCCATAGCAGTTAACTGTCTACGTGTATTAAACGTATGTGAGAAGCAATGCACGAATATAGGAAGTTATTCATCTGATGAAAACTTAAGCTTAGGTAGGAGTTAGATTATTTATTCATAAGACAGGTTAGTCATCAGAGAGAATCAATTGAGAAAATAATCAGAAATTCTCTAGGAAGAAAGAAGATTTCTCAAGAACAGAAACATTTTTATGTATTTTAAACAACAAAAGTGAACTGATTAGAGCCTAGATATCTCTTAATTAAATAAAGGCTGAACTTGTTTATTAAACAAAATTTATATTGGATCTTTCTTGCCAAGAAAGGTGTGTTTTCTTTGTATTTACTTTGTATCTCTTGAGTTTAGCTCACAAGTTTCACTTGTTCTCATTGGTGGAACTAAGTGTAAGGAAAGCACTCTGTGAACCTAGTTATTTCCATCAAGTTTTCAGTAAGTTACTTCTTGCTATCCTAGGTTCGTGATCATTCATCAAGTTTCTGTGAAAGATTAAGGAGAGGTTGATATCTAGGTCTAATGCTCAAAGGGTTATTGAGTTGTATGTGTGATATTTGGCAACCTTGTTGCATTGTATCATTGATATCACTCTGACTAATATCTTCATCTAGCCTCCTCTACCATGTTTTGTTATTTCTCATTCTCTTATTAGTAAAAACTTCCTTGTGCAGTACTCCCTCCCTTCACCTTTTTTACTCAATTGACGGAAACAAAGACCAAGGCAAATCAAATGAAATCAAAAATGGAGGTACCCTCCTTAGTGAAGGTAAAAACCGAGAGTTAATTCAAGAGAAAGTATAAAGGTCATTTGTTGACAAGGGTATCAACTTCCCATGGGAAGTGCATGCATGGAAAGATAGTTCCCATTGCAAAGCATGGGAAGTGCAAATAGCTATATTTTTAGTATCAAGGCATTGGAAAAACATGGAGTGTTGGAATATCCAAAGGGGAAGTGGATCAGAAACTCCTACATTCTGTGGGTATTCACAATTCCCACAAATTTTCAAAACCTCAATTTGGTAATTATCGTCAATCAAACAAGATATTAGATATACAATCCATGAAATTTTCCAATATACCATGGAATGGGTTGATGTTTAAAATCTTGGTAGGGTATTGTAGGGTGAAGACTATACTCCAAAAGTCAAAACTTCAGCTAATATTGTAATCATAGGCAGTAATTGTTCTTTGTTCTTGAGGACACCAATTTTAGTAAATATGAGTTGATAATTTTGGGCGCTTAGAAGATATTATTCTACGAAGATCGAGGTAAATGAGATGTGTATGTCAAAAAGGATGATTGTACATAACTCAAAGGATATAAAATTCAAAATTAAACATAAATACTGGTCTCAGAGTCACAAATATCGAAGACAGAGAGAAAAATGTTCAAGTTGGGGTCCTTGTGCAATAATCGAAAAATAATGTGGAAGGTTGATACTTTGATGAGTTTGGGAATAGAAGAGGTAAGTTGAAGATAACCAGGATATTGAAGAATGAGATGGAGCATTAGGATTTGCATAAGCATAAGAATTATAACAATAGATAAAAATGAGTGGAGGAGGAGAATAAATGTGAATGATGATTGGAATTGATTTTCTTAGTAGTAGATTAGTATTAGGGTGAATAACATATAATTTTGTTACCTGAAATCTCTCGTGTTGATTCGTTTAGGTTCATATACCCGACCCCAAATGTTGAGATTAGGGCCTTTGAGTAGTGTTGTACAGGACGCTCAGCTTTCATGTCATATTTGAGTCAGTTGGTCCCAAAAGCTCAAACATTTCATCATTACGTCTCAATCGTGAACATCCATAATGTGTATCCATCTCATCATCAAAGCTAAAGAGATTAGTCGGGATTTCTCAATTTGATGTAGCATATTAGACATTAGTTACTGGTTCCAGATGGAATTGGTGGGGTTGCTTCCTTTTGCATTTTTCCACTTACTAGTTCCTTTGTAGCTGAGAAGATGTGTAATTGTTCCAGTGGATGTCCATGATGCTTGATACCAATTGCCAAGTCTTAATTCAAAGGCAAGGCTAAGTTTATTTTTCTTTCAATTTCCTGATTTTTTGTTTTTTATTCATCAGGTTATTAATCAAAAGTGTAGAATAACATACGAAGATCTTGCGAGTGATCTCTGCCCTGTAAGTTTCTTCCTTCTCCTTTGTGTTGATCTATGGTGTCTAGGAAAGATGAAATCAGGAACAATAAAATTAGTATTATATTTCTAACTAATAAAAAACCCTTCATTTATACTTGTTTAAAATGCCACAATCAGCAACTTTCTATGGCGAAAATTGATTCGGATGGTTGTAACCTAAAGGGTGAGTCTTAGATTGTGTCCATTCTCAGCTGGTCGTTTGTTGATAGTTATATCAAAAATCAGTTAAAATAACACAGAAAACATGTTCCAACTTGCTTGCATATAGGAAGCAACTTGAAAGAAACTTATATTTCGATTTTTTTACTTCTTTCTAATGCTGTGGATGTCTGTATTAGACCAGTTCCATCAATATGAAATATGCCATTTTTCGAGCTTGTGAGATATCATATCGAGAAATAATTCTGTTACTGAAGTGTTTGTGTCCCTAAACATGATGTAAAAGCTAATAATTGTACGTCCATTTAGTATTCAAAATTGATCAACAACTCTGATGCTATATTTGCAGCTTTTGAGTGTTCAGCAGCTTTATCGAATATGTACAACATACTCCGATGAAGAGTACAACACAAGTACTGTTTCTGAAGAAGTAAGTGCAGTAGATACTGAAGCTGTGTTATTCTATTGTGCTTCCTATCGTACAGATACAGTACAATCATTAAATCGAACAAGTTTAAGAATTAATTACTCCGTCTTACAGGTTATTTCAAGTATGAAGGCATTATTGCCTGGAGAAAGTGACGGTGAAATCGACAGTGATACAGCTAACAAGGCAATTATACTAGAAGACACTTCCAGGTGAAAGAGAATCCATAGATATTCTTCTTCTAATACCATTAGCCAATCCTAATATTTTGCATACGTTTTAACTGCAGCATACCCGTTTCTGTCGAAGACCTCTCTATTTCCCCAGACGAGAGAGATTTCGCTGGTGTAAAGCCGACACCTCAGTTACTTGAGAATCCAGATTTCCAATTTCTACAAGATTGAGGCTCAAATGACATACTTTATATGTAGGCCACTTCCACAACTAGTTTCAAAGTAACCCGGTGTACATTCATCCCAGATACGAAAAGGTTATTCGTGATCCATTTACCGCAACATCCATCCGCCCCAAATGTAAATTATGATTCATTTACTCGATGAAATGGCTTTGTAAAGTTCTCGTAGGCCTTCCTTCCTCATAACCAATGGCGAATATATCTTTCTTATGTCGTATCTCTTCCCTCTGAGGTTTTGAGTTTTTCATTCTTTAACTAGGATTGTGAGAATAGAAGCATATACTTTGCTTGATGTAGTACTATAAGGGAAGTTGTAATAATGATCTTCCCCTTTTTTTTTGATAAGGTAGAGATCACATAATCACATAGAAAGAGGGATAGGGTATTCTTTTTTAAGACAAATGATTTGTTTCTACATTTGTATTACAAAGTGTACACCCAACAAGCAATGGAAATAAAAAATTGCTATTCATGCCTAGCTATACTTGCACAATTATTACTTTTATTATTTGGTTGTTGGTTGACTGTTTTATTATTTCCATACCGTTTAATAGCTCCCACTTAAGAAGAATCTAAATCTTGTTCGTGATCACGAAGAGTATGATTCTAACCGATCATTTTCTATATTATCATCAAATTCACACAAATAAGAGCAAATCATTTCTTTGTTGGCTGATTGAAAGAATTTCTTAGTTACATTTATGTTTAAACTCAATTCATTCTAGTTTCTATGCATCAAACTTAACTTTCAGCTACTTTTGTGAAAGACCGTCTCTCAATAAGACGACCTCAAAACAAAATACTCACATTCTAATTTTCTCTCTAAATTGTATTAATTGAGCTATTTAGCCCATATATCTAATGTGTTTCTCAGAGAGACCGTCTCACACAATAATTTGTGATAAAATTTAGTGTGATAATTCATAGTGTTATAATTCATATTCACAATTTATGACAATATCATAAAGAGAATACAGATAATAGTTGAAATTGATTTTGTTAGTTGCAAATTAGGAAAAAATATTCCAAATTTAATTGTTTTTCATCTGTTTTGGTCATTTTGTGCAATATCAATATTCGCAAAGATATGCAAAAACACCACATAACTGAGTTTCAAAAAGTAGGTACAGCAATGAGGTAATGACCAGCACAAATTATCAGTAACATTTAAATGATATCTCAAAATTAAATCAAAAGCTTACCTACAAAAAATTGACATGGCTCACAAGTGTAACATGCCAATCAAATCACTTACTAAATTTGGAATTTGCCAAAAATAGCCCAAAAATGGCCAAAACCAACCTTAGCTTTTTTGATTCGTGAAAAGATCAAAGAATCATGTACTATGGCTAACAAAACTCGGAAGTTGCTGAAACAAACATTGTGATTGACAGCAGTCAATCGAATGTGTCGTTCACAAACGTTTTCGTGCAAATTATCATGTGTGTTCATTCTTCCAGCGACAAACTTTATAACTCTGTAATGTCAACCAGAATTTACATCACTGTGCTTAGCTCGACTGTCATCAACAAGCTCATTTACACAGAACTGATGCAAATTGTCGTACATTTTCTTCCATTGCTGAACCATCTGCATTGCCCTCTTGCAGTCCTGCTTAAGTCGTTCCACTTCCATTTCTGCTGCAGTAGTAGAACCTTGTTGCTGAACGGGAAAGAATTAGAGAAACGTTAACCACAATCGACATAACACAAACATCACTTATAGAAGATGAATGAAAAATGGCTTATTAACCTGCATATCTTTAATTTGTTTGTTCATCACTTCTTCAGTGAGGTAAGAAACACCGACTGGATGAGAAGAGATGTCACTGCCAATAAAAGCCTTCGTCCCCACAGGTTCCTCGCTTGAATTTTCATATTTTTCAAGTGACGGAGGCAATATTGAGGTTTTCCTTGCAGATGTAGCTTGAGACCTTGATGCACTTTCTGGGAGACTAGTAACCAAAATGTTGGTCACTGGACCTGTCCAGCCAAAAAAGCTCACATTTTTAGATCAAAAAACAACAGTACTTCAATCATTTTTATTTATTTGTACTCATAGACACTGTACAGCTTTGAACTTTCTTAATCAAGCTAAGGCCATTTATGCTGGCAAACCAGTTAACTAGAATTTTTTTTTTTTTTTTTTTTCTGCAAGAACTACTCTACCTTGGTAAATGCAGATTAAGAAAAAATTAAAGGCTTAAATGGAGTTGTATCCCATCACTCAGTGTCAAAGGTAAATAAGTTCTCATTAACTATTCCTCCCAAGACAGGTTAGTACTTGAGAAAAGGGACACAATAAGATAAGCGCATTAAAGTAGCAAACAAGAACAGCCTGTCAAATTTTCAATAATTAGGTTGTAAGGTAAGCACACTACCTTTAGAATGTCTAAACATGCGAACAATATTACGAGTTCTTGTATCCCATATACGAATCTTGCCGTCCTCCGATCCAGAAACCAATGAGATTCCATCAGCACAAAAGGCTAGAGAGGTAACAGCCCTACTGCTGACCACAAGATAGAAAGGAGAAATGCACCAAAGAAAATTAAGATCTATAAGTGATGCCAAAATACAAGGAAAATGTAAAAATATGTGCAACTGATGATTACAGCAATATGATGTTAGCTATAAATCAAGGAAAATAACACATTGTTTCGTATTGTATAATGTATATGCTCCGGCCTTTGCCTCTATCAAATGCACCTAGAATTTCTAACTTCTAAAATGCATCATCCATAAGAAAAACGGAGCAAACTTAAAAAGCATGTGATTCCAGTAAAATGGCACTTTACGCGACTGTCAACCACAATTAGAATACATTAATCTTTGAGTGAAGCACAGATTTTAACGACCTTTCGGATTTAGGAAATCCTAACTTGCTTCTGATTCCACAAATGATAAAAGAATTTTATACATATTGTCATGTGTTGAAAAACCCAAGACAAATCTTTCCTAAAATCATTTGTAGCCATCATTTTCTTTTTATTATAGTCACAACAAAATCTAATGTTTAACTGAATTGGATCCTCAATATAATGCAACCAAAGCCATTATGGTATCCAAAGACCAAAATACCATTTACTATACATTTATGTTCACCTTCAAGTAAAAACTACAGTCATGACATTAGACGAAATTAAAACATAAAGACCAAAAAATTAGAAGTAGGTGATTGACCTTGAATCAGGTAATAGACCAATAATGTGCTTCCCATAGTCAGCAGTACTACACGTAGTTACAGCATTAAGTGCAACTATGTATATCTTGCCATCTCTCCCCCCAGCATAAAAGGCATATTCGCCAACGTCAATTGCTATTGCATTAATAACAGATGGGAATGTAACATTACGCAACAATCTTCCTGTTGCTAAACTCCACACCTGAAAATGAAAAAAAAAAGGATAAAGAAATCAACAAAGACCAAATTGATAAAGATGATAAAATAAATTTTATTACTTATTTGACAACAAACCTGTTCAAAGGAAAGTACATGGAGTCAAACTTAACTTTATGTTATTGATTGTTTCACAGGTAAATTTCATGCTAATGCAAGAAATTTCCAAGATTATCTTCCACATAGGGGAAGAAGACATGGTACACACCACTCAATAAGAATTAGAGAAAAGGCAATACCTTATTTCTAAGTCAAACCTACACAAAAATCCATCATGCACAGAATTTTTTAAATCTAATTGAATAGCTGAGCATTTAGTCCATATCTTTGCAATATAGAATTAGTTGGAGATGCTCCTGAAGTACATAGGTGCATTGTCTTCCTTGATTTGTAAGATCATTGATCAAATATAGCTTACGATTAAGCACTTGATTTTTTGTATCTAGAAAACCTCCTATAAGGAATTGTAATTCTTCAGATTAAAGGCATCTTAATTTTCCCTAGTGTTCTCTTATTACATGCAAAATGGCCTGGTGTTTGTTATTTTTTTATATGAAAAAAGTGTCTTGAAGCTTCAACAAGTTCGTTGAACAACACATTTCAATGCGCCAAATTCAGAAAACTTCACTCTAGTATGCATTACATGCCACAGTGGGGAAAGATATGTCTGAATCCAGTAACCACTAGCCACTGAAAAAGTCCTTCATACCAACTAGCTTAATACTTCAATCCTGTAAATTATATTGAAATTAAATGGACCTTGTTATGTAATACAACTTCTCCAACGATCCCAGTGCTAATGGATGCTAGACAAGAAGGCAGCCTAGCACCTACTCTTTTCCTTTCACTAATTTACGCTTTCTTCATTCTCCTCCCTCAATAGAGACTTCCACAACCAATGACCCTTCACAATTGCAGATTGAAATAGAGGTCTAGTGAGGATCAAAGAAACAAACAGGAACAAATTGAAACGGCTGTGGCATCATCAACTTTGAGAATATGGGATCATTTACACCATTAATTCATGTCTAAATAGTATTCTACACCTTTCCTGATCAGAAAATACAAAACATCTCACATGGTAAGGTGATAATGTCTTCAAATAAGATTTCCAATGGGATATACAAAGTAGTATAGTCATAAGTTAACATGTCGTACAGCCTTTCCAAACATCAAGCATCATCATTTTCAAACCTTCCTCACTGGAACACAATATTCACTTCCATGAAGTGTATTATACCTATTACTATTTTCCGTTTAGTTTCCTTTTTCATTCAGAAAGTATTTTTTACTAGTATCTTAGTAAAATGAAGACTACTATCTAACCTTACAAGTTTGATCCTCTGAAGCAGAAATAATGACAGCATTAGATCCACCATGACCTGATTTGACATCTGTAACACGTAATTTATGATCCTGAAAACTATACACAAAATCATGTCTAGCTTCCTTTCTTCTGGCATCGTCAAACATCCTGAAAACCACACGAAAATGGTGAATCAAGAATAGAAAATCGGAACCACAATCAAAAAAAGAAAAAATGATAATTAGCAAAAACATTAGCAAGTGAGAAAATACATGAAGAGCGACCAAACTCTAACACCTCCATCTTCGGCACCAGAAATAAGCAGGGATTCATCATCTGACAATGCCAAACAGGAAACTGCCCCATAATGTGCATGCCATTTCTTCAGTAATCTACCAGTAAAAACCTAGTCCATAATAAAGACAGAAAAATAAAACAAAAAGGTGTGATAAGTCTGCTAATTGCGCATCTCACCCCTATTTTCTAGGGCTAGGCTGAGTTGAACTGAACTTAGGTACTTATTACTTTATTACTACTGAATCAACAGCAATTAAGTTGAAAAGGACAAGCCTTACAGTTCTAACCCATCATTAGTAGATAAAATAACATTGCAAATTGATGTGTCAAAGAAATTTGATGTACCTCCCAAAGATAAATATGGCCAGAAGAACCACCTCCGAAGAGGTAAGTACCCTCACGATTAGACACCAAGGGTTTTATCGGCTCTGCTGGAAAACTCTTGACTTCAGGTTGAGGCTGCAGGATTCAAACAAACAATTTATAAGCCAATTGAGCAGGTATTCGAAATAGCAACACAAATTGAAGAGAAAAACACGAAACCTTGTGCCATGACCAATACAGAACGGAACCGGAAGTGGAAGCTTCGCGATTCTGAGAAGAAGCTAAGAAGCGACCAGCAATGGAGATAAGACCGTGAGAAGGAGATGAGCATGATTTGTAACGGAGTTGTTCGGCGCCAGTATGTATGTCCCAGCAACCTACGGTTTCATCCATGGAAGATGACGCCATCACTACCTCCATTTTCGTTTACTGTATGTAAACTTTAAGGAAAAAAATGGATTCAGTTACCTTAATCTTTCTTTTGATTAGGTATATCAATCCAATTGCTACGTTTTCACCGATTATCGGAACCCTAGAAGTTATTGACGGGAATGACACAATTTGTTTACTATTGTTTTGAATTTCATACTAGTTATGTGAGTGTGACTCGTTTTATTTTTATTTTTATTTTTTTTTTTGAAAATCAAATATTAGATAGAATTAACTCAAATCGAGTTCCTCAAGAGTCCGGAGGCACTCGGGCAATGGGGGCATACAAAGCTTTTCATTGTTATAATTTGTTTCCCACCTAGCAATCATATGGGCTGCGGTGTTTCCAGCTCTACGAACAAAAGAAAAGGTGACATCATCAAAGAAAGATATTACATTAAAGCATGAGTCTAAAACCAAGTGAATGGGAGACCTCCTCTTCGACTTCTTCAAAGCAGTGATAATATGCAGTGAGTCCCCCTACAAATGAATTTTCTTGAACCCCATCCTTCAAGCAACAGAAAAGCCATAGATCAGCAGAAGCCTCCGAAAGATCGACACTCCAATTAGCACACACCCTTCGAGAACCAGTGAGAATGACTTTGCCACGATCATCTCTTAGGACGACACCAAGCCCACGGGAAAGACCAGGCCCTACCTATGCATCATCTCTTAGGACGACACCAATCCGTTTTATTTCTATGTTTAGCACATAGTACATCATAAATCATCATAAATTCGTGCCACAATTTTAAGTTATTTTCCCGTTTAATTCTACTCAAGTTATTTTGAGTTGTTTTTAAGATTTGTTTAATCAATTTAACACATATTTGATTTTGCCTCATATTTTTTTATTGATGCTCCTCTTCTCCTCTACAACAATCTTTAATTAATGTCTAATTTTTTTCTCATATGTTTTTCCAAAAGTTCTTATGATTTCGTGCTTAGCACGGGTATGTACCTTCCAAGGGAGTACGGTATAGATTGTCCGTCACATTCCCTCACCCAGACCCTATTTTCGAGCGGGATATTAGGTTGATGATGATGACGACTTGTAATTAAATGCAAGCTTTTCTAAAAATCTCAATATACAACATAGAAGTATTACATTACATTAATTATAATTTATATGATCCAATTTGATAAGTTAGAATCTAGATACCATGATCTTTGGATTAATGAAGATCAACAATCAAATCTGAATTGTTCTGGCAGATATTTCTTATTTACCAAATTAATATCTTAGAAAATCCATGTATTTTTACACATTAACAAACAAAATAATTTTTGATGATATGATTATCTTCATATCCACCAACATATACACCATAATATGGAGTATATTATTATTCCCAATAATTATATATGTTTGAAAAATCTAATGGACAAATAATAATATTTATTATTAAATATTATTATACACATAATTAATCAGAATTATGTTGGGAATAATAAGCACATGGTTTTTAATAACCCTAGTCCCTAATCTTGGGTAATTAATTGTTGAGTTGATCGAGTTGACTCACTCAAGTTGTAACCAATTCATGTGATCACATGACGTACGAGTATTCCCTTTTGTTAGTTGCTTTCGGTTATTACCGTTATCAAGGCAGTTGCGTATACTCGACTCTTATTGGGCGCAGGCATCAATTTGGGGGTTTCTTGACTATGTGCATCTCTCTTTACTTCCTCTTTGGGGTACGGGTATGATTTGTCCGCATGTTTCAAGAAAATGAAAACCCCCACTCAGACCCTATCTTGTGCGAGATACCCAGAAGGTCATTTACCTTTACTTTTATAAATCTAGTTAAATCAGTTAAAATTAGAAATTTCATTTAAATTTTTTCAAAAATTACAACTAAAAGTCTTGAGGTGGAAAATTGGATTTAGTCGTTGTTAGAGCAAGTATTGCTTTTCCATGTGAAATCTGAGTTTGATTCTCAACTAGCCTTCTGCATAATGTTTAAATTGTCCATTTTAGAAAAGTTGGTAGTAAACAATTACCATATAAATCTCCCAACATTCATTAATTAATTCCATAATTTATGTTTAATCACATGATTAAAAGTTAATCAAGAATCAACCCTAGGTAGTAGATAAGGCATTTGGGAAGGAAAAGCTAAAATTAGAAGCTTCTCGAAGCAAGAAATGGAAATGAGAGAGCAAAAGTTGGAAGAGCTAGGTACAATGTAACAACTTAATTCTAAAATTGGAATTAATATGATTATGCTATTAAAATTATTTTTTTACAATTACAGAGTAGACTGAGAAAAGAGGGCTAACACAAATTCAGGTCTATAGTTGAGCATCATTATTGTATTAAGGAAAATTCCACATGGTAACATTCAGTTTTCATGAAATGTCAGTGATAACACTTTTTTAGAAAATTCCACATTGTAGCATCTAGTTTATACACTATCTAATTGCTGTAGCATTTTCCATTAAGTTCTTGTTAAATTATGTTTAATTATATCATTTTGTAAGTTTTTTCCACATGGTAGCATCCAGTTAAGTATCTAAGTAATATCCTGAATTCTATTTTTGTCTAATTCTCTCCTTCTCTCTGCGTACTCGATATTAAAAAAATTAGTTATATAGGTTCAAAATTTAGAGATGTTGACATGTGTAATTTATTTCACTACATAAGATAAGAAAGCAACAAAACATGACCTTAAGCATAAGTCATTAAGTAAAGTTAAACTTCCCTTTTTTGTTGGTCAATGGTGTTGCAATATGAGAGACCACATAGATTTAGTTAAAATTAATACTAAGTAATACAATACAAGATCCTTCAAATCTTACAAGAATCCTATTAATCATTAATAGATGCTTAAAATAATATAATTTTACAAGATTTGACAACCATTATTAGTTTTGTATTATTCATGATCATTTGCAAGTATATTCCTTTATTTTGTTTATATGTTATTAATTGGTTACTTTATGGAATGATTAAAATTAGGACAAATATTTTTTAATGGAACCTAATAGAATTTTGTTTGATGGAAATGGCTTACATATTTATCAATTTGTATATAAAAGTACCTTTCATTTATTTAGGAAAAATTATTAATAATTATCGATTTCTTTTTATTCTTCCCGTTTTTATTTTTGCACGATTTTCAAAGCAAATTTTAAACCTCTATATCTCTAAATACACATAATAAAAAATTATAAAAATACATAATAAAAAAGTATACATTAGGACAAATCTAAGGAGATCTCACAAAGATATATTATTTTATATATCTTGTAAATATGTGTCAAAAACATTAATTAAATTCCTCTCTCCTTAAGGGGGAATATTCCAAATGGGAAGAATTTAATTAGAGAACAGAGGGAGTAACTAATATTAAAAATTATCTAATTAAAATAATTTACTTTTTTCTAAAAACTGATTTTTCAAATTTATTGTTTTCTAAAAACTATCTAGAACTTTTTTTTGTCAGAAACTACCTAAAAGCCTTTTTTTACTCAAACGCTACTAATAATAGAAGATATTCAAGTTTCAGTTAGTATGAACATATACAATACACCTTTTTGATTCAACTCGCCGAATTCAGTACTCCCTCATTTTCGATTTGCAATCACAAAACCCGCTCCCATTAATATATATTATCAGTTTTTGCAGGTAGTTTCTGACAATTCTTCCTATTTTGTACAAGACTAGCTCCTAAATATATTTGATACCAATAAATATTTTCAAATCTTGTGAATGTGATTATGCAAATAGATTCTCTTAGAGAAATATTTGTAACTTTGTCTAAAGCAATATTAGCATTAGGTATGCAAATAAGCACATGGAAACATGAGAAATGCAAACCGTCCTAATAAATAAATCAAGAAATTCCCTTTTATTAAAATTAGTCAAATGTTATTATTAAATTAATTAATAATAATCCAAGATTATGAAAAGATAATTATGGTTTATATTTAGCTAATTTCCCGCAAGCTAAGGTGAGGACTTAGCACATGACTAGAATGTTGTTGATTTTGACTCACTTGAGTTAGTCTTAATCATTTATAGAATTTTATCATATCATATGAAACAAATTATATATCAATAATCATTCATAATTACTTTCATAATTGCATTACTTTACTATTTATTATAATCATACAATCATACATTATACAGTTCTAATAAAAAGAATGTAAAATTCCACATGGCATTCTCATAGGATTCATGCAATTCTGATAAAAAGAATGTAAAATTCCACATGGCATTCTCATAGGATTTGCCATATGAAATAATTTTTACCATATTTAACATCAACTTATTTTTATAATGTATGAGTGGTATATCGTAATTATATATGATATGTTATATACTCTAACATGTCATCTCACACGAAAGTCTTTTTGAGCTAGACGTATGGCTGCAACACAAGTCTTCCTCATACCTAGCGCAAAATATTTAACTTTAAATAAGGGGTGATTGAGATTTGAACCCGTAACCTCTTAGCACATTGGATCTGATGCCATGTCGAGGAACCAACTAAATCAAAAGTTTAAATTGATAGGATGTACAACTTTAATTTTTATGAAATATTTATAAAATTTAATAAAACAAAATTTAAGAAGTATATTGCATTGTTATTCTCTAAATTTTTTGATTAAATAAAAAATATATTGATGACTTCCATAAAAATTTGCATTAGTTATATTTAGTGGATGAGTTGCATTAAAGTTTTTGAAGTCAATCAAATGAAAAATATATATCGATGATTTCCACACAAAGTAAATAAAAAATAAAAAGTATATATTAGTGATTTTTATCTATAGTATAAACGCCTCTTAAGAGCCTAACCCATATCTCCCTTTTAACTTACAAAATCGCCGATCAGTTTTTAAAAAAATTATAAATTGGACCAGCCCAAAACTTGAGACGTCTATTGTATAGATGGTCTCAAGTAAGAATTGTGTAATTTAATTGTTTAGAACTTAATTTAATTTCTTAGAATTTATAAGTTTATTTAGGTCCAATTCAAATAAATATAAATAGGTTTATAATAAAATTGATTTATTATGTAATGTATCGGTCTTGAAAAAGGGTCTGATTCGGGTTTGGATCTAAAATAGCGTTTGAAGACTTTGAACTCAAACCCAAACCCTTTTATCCGTATACAAATCCATCCTGCACCCTAAAATTATAGTTATTTCTATAGCGAATATAATAGAATTTTAAACCCATAATCTATACTGAGAATCAACCTCAAATTCTTTGAAACTACTTTATTTGCAGTATCCAATTCAAAATATTCAAAGTATCTCTTTCAACAATGGTGATTTCCAACTTCCAAAAAATGATCCATGCATGCATGTTTCTCCATACCTAAATTTCAAAAAAAAAAAAAAAAAAGTTTTGCATCAATTAAGTGATCACAATACTTATGGATTTGGCCAAAAATACAAATTTCTAGATGATTTTGGGATAATCAATAATCAAAATTTACAAAAGCCAGATAATATACAACACTTTTCTAATTTGCATTATATTTTATTTAGGATCGGCCCAAGATATTTTGGGGCCTTGGGCGAAATAGCATATTAATGCCCTTTTCCTTTTCAATTTATAATTTATATGAACCTTCTACAACTATTAATTTTGGTTTTTTGACATGAAGCCTTAGGCGACGGCCCCTATTACCCACCCTTAAGGTCGACCTTGATTTTATTTTAGTCTGATATGATTCCACCAGTTTTACTCTTTATATCCTTTCTTCGTACTAAAAGTATGATATTAAGCTAAATGGCCGGAATATATAAAGAGTCAAGGAACCAACTCAACCAAAAGCTTAAGTTGATGGTTGAGACCCAATGATATGTTATATACTCTAACATGTCCCCTCACACAAGAGTCGTTTTCGGTCTATAAGTGTCGATGCGACACATGTCTTCCTCAAACCTGAAGCTGTATGAAGGGTGTTTGAGATTCAGACCTATAACCTCTTGTAAAAGGTAAAGGTAAAAGACCTTCTCGGTATCCCGCACAAGGCAAGGTCCGAGTGGGGGTTTTCTTTTTCTTGAAGGATGCGCACAAATCATAACCGTACCCCCAATGAGGGGGTAAAGAGAGATGCACGCAGTCAAAAACCCACAATCAATACCTGCGCGGCTGCGCCCAGTAGGGGTCGAACCCCAAATCATAACCTCTTGTCACACTGACTTCTCACACCATGTCAAAAAACCAGTTTAACCACAAATTTTAACTGATGATGGAGGCCCTATAATATGTTATATACTATGGAATACAGTTCATAGTAATTTTAAAAGAAACCAAACACTCCATTCTATTGAATTCGTTTATGTAATGTGCATGGAAATTGGAAACAATAGAAGCGTAATCGTGTGCTCTCGTTGGCCACAAATCTTAAGGCTTAGCTTATTGTATTGGTATCTTCACACTTATCTCTCGATTTCCAAATATTTCTTTCTTGGTATTTTAACTTTCGCCATACACATTTATAATCTATTAATAAATTAATAAATTCAAAAAAAAATTATAATTAGAATATTTGGTAAAATAGTTTATTACGCAATTTAAGTTTTTTGGGTACGTGTAGGTGATTGAGTAGTTAAAACATTTAATATTAGTGTTTGGTAAATTAGCTAGTTGAAACAATTTGTTGTTATGAATGAATAAGCTATTTTTGAACAAGTTAACTATAACAGTGTTTTTAAAATTAGCTGGGCAAATCAGTTACTCCAATCAAATACAATTACCGGGAAATATTTGTTATTATTAAGTCGATGCATACTAAAATAGTGTGAATGGACCAAATCTATACAAGACTTATATACTTGTTATTATCAGTTGTCTCTCACTAAATAAATAATAGAAAGATATAGTTCCTTACATATATATAATTGTAATCCTAAATTCTAACTAAAATTTAAATTAATATTTACATTTACATGAATAAATCGTAATTATATGAAAATTAGCAAGCTTTGGGATGAGAAGCCGCCTTGTATAGAATGGAGAAACCCAAGAATTTGCTTATTATTTTGGAAAAATTACCCAGAATAATACGACCTTTCACTGATTTTCCAAGAATAATACGAACTTTCAATTAACCACCAATAATACGAACTTTGACACGCATTTTCCGCTGGCATACATGACCTATTTATAACCAGTAGTACAGGTCTTTTTTTGACTGTTGCTCAGCAAGTTTCATCTCGTATTATTGGTGGTTAATTGAAAGTTCGTACTACCGGTTGAAACTTGCTGAGCAACGGTCAAAAAAAGACCTGTACTACCGGTTATAAATAGGTCATGTATGCCAGCGGAAAATGCATGTCAAAGTTCGTATTATTAGTGGTTAATTGAAAGTTCGTATTATTCTTGGAAAATCATTGAAAGGTCGTATTATTCTGGGTAATTTTTCCTATTATTTTATCTGTCCCACGAAATTTGCCCTACGTTTAATCTTTTTTAGTCCATCATGTCAAATTTACTCCATCGGCTTTGACTTATACTGTTTTTTAAATTTTTATTCATGTATTTAATTTATATTTTCATCTGAATTCACAGATTTCTTCCACTTTTCTATAAAATACTACTCCCTCTGTTTTCATATGTTCTTCTCACTTTCCCCATTTGGAAATTTTTAAAAGTTCTTCTCATTTAGAATCTTTCTATTTTAGTAACCAATAGAATTCAAGGAAATTATTACACTTACACTCTAATCTATAAAAATTAATTTACATGTTAATTCCCAATGCATTTACTTTACATACACCCAATGAAATTTAATGATATTATTACACTTACACTTTAATCAATAGAACCTTTATTTTTTATATTATTTTACTCAACTCTCATAGTATCTATTTTGTAATTATAGTTTATATTGGTTTCTTCCCAGATTCCAAATGGGAAGAACAAATGAAAACGGAGGGAGTACTATTTTTTTATTTTTCTTAATTTTTTCACAAATTGCTATAAACCTTATTGAATTGATCAGAAAATAAAGGCACGTATATGTATGCATTTTTCTTAATTTTCTCACAAATTGTTATGGACCGTATTGAACTAATCAGAAAATGCACGTATATATATATGCATTGGAAATATATACGATTAACAACATTCCCTTAGTTTAGCCATATTCTTTACCTTTTTAATTTTATTATATTTATAAAGTAGACTGGAAGAATCTGAGATTTAAATGAAAATCAAACTTAATATTTTATTCGAGAAAATCAATATTTATTTTAATCGAGATAAGATTCAATTTTTTTTTACCTACTTTTTCGTTTGTAAACAATAAATGATTTTCTTTAGTCGTAAATAGGGGCAAAACTACATGAGTTAACGACAGCGGAAAATCCAACAAGATTTCAAATAAAGGGTGCGCAAAATTAATTATAATAATTAGACTAAAAAATAGAGGGGTAGTGCTAGATTTTGCTTCATAATATTCTTCATTTTGCAATATTTTTTTCGAAAGAAATTCTAAATTTAATACAATTTTTAATTTATAGTGGGGTTTGGGCTTTACTAGCCCCAATGTAGGTTCACCAATGGTTACGAGTGGCTTGACCTGACCTCATCCAAACGCATAACGTATGGTATTTTTAATACGCCTATGTCTATATATTTTATAATATATATAATAACTAATTAAATATTGCAAAGCACTCAAACCATACTCCATATCATTATGTGGTTACGAAGAAGAATATATAATGTCAAATTTTAAATTTTCAAATTATTCAATTTTAAATAATATGATGCAAATTTAAAGGAATAAACAAATTCGCTGCTAAGAGAAAAGTGCAGGATTTGTTGGAGCCATATATATAGGCAATGATAATCTAATTAATGATTCAAAAGAATCTAATAAATAATTAAAAGCACATTCTAATGATGTTAGGAAAATCATATGCAACTCAACAACAAATTATAATGTACTCCATACAATAATATTACATCTAAAATACTATTTGAAATAAACAAAAAATTATATACTTTTATTCTCACTCGCGGTAATCTTTTTCGCTAATAAAGGTATAAATTTTTGTTTTTATGCCTCTTAAATCCTAATCATAGCTGATATGAATCATATATATAATTAATATGATAATGATGAGATAATCATGTATATATTGGCTTAGTGTGGTTAAATATTTTAATTACTTCAGACACTTATAATAAGAGCTCAATATTCACCATGTATCAGAGAGATATATTTTTCTTTTGCTGGAAGATAGACATGCAAGTAATTAATCCGACACAAAAGCTTTGCACAAGTCAAATAAAATTAGGTCAAACTTGACCGTTTTGACCTGTTTATCAATTTTTTGAGTAATTTCATTTCGAACTATCCGAGCCACTACATTTTTTGATCCATTTTTGTATTTTTAATTTATACTCTTACTTTGTTCACAATCCCTAAAATGGTATATTGGTTCTATTTTATAATTTTTTATAAAAAACAAAAAATTAGTTTTTTTATTATATTTAAATTATATCTATATTGAAACAACATAAAAATAATATACAAAAAAATATATATATTTTATTCCATTATTTAAAGCAAATTAAAATTCTATGAGCTCTTGTATGATACACAATCCATTTGATCACATGCAATAAGACCAAGACCACCTCCCTTATTTAAAGCTCACATCTCCTCCCATCCCATCCTCCTTACACTTACACTTTTCTTCTTCTCTTAACTCTTCCTACTGATAAAAATCATCATATTCAGTATATTCTGCTCATAAATCATCATATCTAGTATATTCTGCTGATAAATCATCATACCCACCAGTATATCCTGCTCATAGAAACACGTACAATGGAAAAACTACTCAACAACAACAACACAACATTATCCAAAACCACCTCAGCCAACCACCAAGACCACTTCTCGACGCGGCGGTGCGTATGGGTAAACGGTCCGGTAATCATCGGAGCCGGCCCTTCGGGCTTAGCCGTAGCGGCCGGACTCAAACAACAAGGTGTCCCTTACATAATGCTAGAAAGATCAAATTGCATTGCATCCCTATGGCAAACTAGAACATACCACCGTCTAAAATTACACCTCCCTAAACAATTTTGTCAATTACCCAATTTTCCATTCCCTAAAAACTACCCACAATACCCTTCAAAAGATCAATTTATTACTTACCTTGAATCATACGTTAAACACTATAAAATTAAACCCCAGTTTAACGAGTCCGTACAATCAGCCCATTATGACGAAACTTGTGGTTTATGGAGAATTATTACAAAAAAAACGAGTCAGTCTGGAGACAAAACTGATTTCTGGGTGAGCGATAAATTAGGCGACAAAATAAGCGACAAAAATGATGAAATTGAGTATATTTGTAGATGGATTGTGGTTGCCACGGGGGAAAATGCTGAAAAAAATGTGCCTAAGTTTTTTGGGTTTCATGAATTTGGAGGGGATATTATTCATGCATGTGATTATAAGTGTGGTGAAAAATATAAGGGTAAAAAAGTTTTGGTTGTTGGGTGTGGTAATTCTGGTATGGAAGTTTCTCTTGATCTTGCTAATCATGATGCTACACCTCTTCTTTGTGTTCGTAGCTCGGTAAGTACTGATAGAGTATATAACATATTTTTAAAAAAAATTACGCTTTTTTTTTGTTATTTGGCACTTTTATTGCAATGGTCTTATTTTCGTATTTTTAATCTCATTTATAAATTTATATTTTTTCCATCTTAATTATTCATTTCTATTATTTATTTGTTTTTTGTTGCATTTTCTAATTGATCAATTTTCATTTGTCACTAAATTTCACTCATTTTACATTAGATGCAAAATAAGCTGTAGTTTTTACCGTACATAATATACATAAAACTCAATCTGCATGCATGTAAAACTTTTTTAAGGAAATTAATTATGTAGTGGTTGACTTTCAAATAGAATGTTACGTATAATAAATTTATTAGAATACATAATTTTGTTTCAAACTTTATTTTAAGTTAAATATTATTGATATTTATTTATAATAAATTATTAAAATATAAATTTTTTTGAAGAGGATCATTTGCTATTTTTAAATACTTTATTGAAAACTTTTTGAAAATCTTCATAAACAAAGGAAATGAACTTAAGAATCAAAATTTTATAAGATTAATTAAGTTCTCACCGGTGATTAATTTTAAAAGTCAACTATTATATACTCCTTTCAATTCATTTCAGTTGTCTTATTTTTCTTTATGTGCAATTCACTTCAGTTATCTAATTTCCTTTTTTTGTTAATGATTTTTTTTTACCTAAATACCCCATGTTCACACAAGTAATGACCAATATACCCCACTTTTACTACTTATAATACCCCAACTATAACCTTTACAATTAATTTTATTAATTAAATACCTCAACTACTATCTTTTTGGTGAACCCATCATACTCTTAATATCTGTGCCCAACCAAATGGGACAACTGAAATGAATTGAGAAAATAATAAATTTACTTAAGTTTTTAGTTGAATTGTAGCGATTTTAGTGAGACAGAAGAATATTTATACTAATAAATTAATTATTAAAAATTGAAATTTTGTTTTACAGGTTCATATACTACCAAAAGAAGTGATAGGAAAATCAACATTTGAGCTGGCAATGTCACTACTAAGGTGGTTTAAACTGACAACAGTAGACAAAATACTGTTAATTGTAGCAAGAATATTGCTAGGAAACACAGAAAAATATGGTCTAAAAAGGCCAGAAATGGGCCCACTTGAACTTAAAAATAAAGAAGGCAAAACCCCAGTTTTGGATTTGGGAACATTTCAAAAAATCAAATCTGGAAAGATTAAGGTTGTTCCTGGTATTAAGAGATTTTCTAAGGGTAAAGTTGCTTTTGTTGATGGTCAAGTGCTTCAGATCGATTCTGTTGTTCTTGCTACTGGTTACAGAAGCAATGTTCCTTCATGGCTTAAGGTATAATACCCATTATTTTATTATTTTCTTGTCGTTAACAGTATCGTGTTATGGGCTACGTAAAAGTTAGCGATATGTTGACTAAATCGATGGAACTTTATTGAGTTGATGTGCAGTCAGCTCTCCTCTTATGCGGGTCTTATTATGTACAAGTCCAATAACAAATTTATCGGTGTTAAGCATGTCATATAATTTGAGATATGATGACTAACATCGATAAATTTGTTTTAGGATCGATGGAACTTTATTGGGTTTATGTGCAGTCAACTTTCCTCTTATGTGGGTCTTGTTATGTACAAGTTCAATAACAAATTTATCAGTGTTAGGTAGGTCATCATCTAATAGGAGTATATTGTAGCCTGTAGGGCTCAATTATCAGCTTAAGTTTTTGATTGAGTTGGTTTATTGATTTGGTATCAGAGCTGCTAAGGAACTAACTCAACTAAAAGGTTAAATTAATAATTATATACTCTAATATGTGCCAACTTGTTTTTACTTGTAATAGATCTAAGCTCTAAAATAGTAAAAGAATGAGGACAAGTTTGGATCTTAGAATCAAAAGATAAAAAATTAAAGTAAAATTGTCAACTATTATAATATTCACCCAAGCCATGTAAGATGTTGGAGTCTTGTCTGGATTGACTTCATAGAAGTACTTTTTATATGCATTCATTTTGGTTATCGGATTAATTTTGAGTCATGTCTTTTGGATTGAATTAAATCGATTCATTTACTCATATTAGATTTCACATAACTTTAAACCAATTTTAAATTCGGGTCAAAATCAAATGTGATTATAAAATTGGTAACATATCAAGTTGTCTGGTCTATTTTAAATATATCTAATACTTATTACTCACTTAAAATTTCATATAATAACGTGTCAAGTAACCAACTCAATCAAAAGCTTAAGCTGATGGTTGAGGTCGCAGAATATGTTATATACTCTAACATAACGGACATTTTTTTCGAGCCGGGGATTCCTTTTGGCCGCGCTCTCCTTTATGGGTATGAGTTGTCGCCGCCCTTCCCTCTCCAGATTATTTGACCATCTCTATAGTTTTTCATGATCGGAATACACTGGGTAGGATGATGATGATTAACAGACACTTTTTATGTGTAGGAAAGTGAATTCTTCTCCAAAAATGGGTTCCCAAAAGCTCCATTTCCTAATGGATGGAAAGGAAATGCAGGATTATATGCAGCTGGATTTACAAGAAGAGGATTATCAGGTGCTTCAGAAGATGCAATAAGAATTGCAGAAGATATTGGAAGGATCTGGAAACAAGAAACCAAACAAAGAAAGCCTCCTGTTGCTTGTCATAGAAGATGCATTTCGCAGTTCTAACTAGAGGTGTTCAAAACAGATCCGACAGTCTAATACTTACCCAACTTTATAATATATCAAATTTGACTTGACCCGATACTAAAATGAGTTTTAAATTATGTAAAAGTAGATGTGAACACAAAACCTGTCTTTAAACCAACCCGATGACTCGAATAAACACCTTCAGTTTCAACTTTTATTTTTTTAGGATTTTTTTTATCTGATTTTAGGAATTATACAAATCAGATTATATAGAAAAAATAATTATAAAGTTTATAGAATTAGCCCTCTTTCTAAAAAGAACAATAGTCCCTTGATTAGTTTGAGAAAATTATTGTAGTTTTGTATAGAGGAAGATGAGGCTTTTTTTTTTCCTTTTATTTTCTACTTACTTTGTAAAATATATTGGTGTAACAATCAAATTATTAAAGTGATCTAATATAATCAAAGGAATTTTTTATTTTCATATCAACATAAACTAATGAAATATAAACTAATGAAATATGCACAAGTGGAATAAAATCATCATCATCATATCTAGTGTATTCCGCTCATTGAAATCTATGATTAGGGTCTGGGAGAAGGGGAATAAATGGATATATATTTTTTTGTTTTGATATAGAAGTTTGAACTTAATTTAATTTAGAAGATGTTCTTTTTAGGTTCTATTTAATATGGTTAAAAACCCTATTTTTGGATGTATAGATAGATTAATAATCCTTGAAAATTTAAAAACGTTTTTATAATTTATTGAAAATAATTGCAAGATCAGAAAATTATTGTGTAGAATGTTAATCTATATTTATAACTTCAATTTTTCCACAGCTGATTGTCGTCGAGCTTATAGACAAGTGCAAAATACATCTGACTTTTATCGTATTATCGAATTAAAACCTAATAAGTCAACAAAAACATTTAATTCCCAATGCTATTAAAAGACTTTTACCTACGCACCCAACTAATTGGCGTAAGAGAGTTAAATAATGCAGCCTTATCCTTGTAAAAATATAAAAAATTATCAACTACTTCATATAAATTATTATATGATGGTAGTGTATCAGTCACTTCAGCGAGATGTAACATAATCTAAAACCGAATTATTATGAATCTTAAAGTAAGATTGACAATAGTGTTTTGTCACACTAGCTAGTAAAACCGAGTTAAATAATGCAGCCTTATAATTCCTTGTTTATGGGCCTTTATATCCGTTTCTTGGTTGATAATCGTGCACTTATAATTCAATAATTAGTAAATAAGGTGACTATCATCATTATTAACACTTTGACTTAGTTAAATGCATAATTTAATTACATAAAGTCTCAAATTCGATGTATGAACTATGAAGGCAAAAATTATCTACGTTTCTCGTAGACCCTGGGCACAGGCCCTTCTTGCCCTTGCCTAGGACCGGTCCTCTAGTAACTACAATCATGAAAAACACACATGATCAAGTTGTAGTTATGAATGCAACTAATGATGGACTAGAGTCTAAACATCCAAAAAAGGGTCACAAAAATGGGCCATTTAGTATAGTTGGCTCCATTATATTGTTATTCACTTATCCGTGAGCTTGAAAGTGCAAAGAAAAAACACTAGGGATTTCATGTCTTTAGCCGGGAGCTACTCTTGTGAGAGACTGTTTCTCGATGAAACGATCTTAAAATAAGAACAGCTATTCTCTTGAGAGACCGTCTCTTTAAAAGGCGTATTTCAAGCCCAGTCCATTAAAGATTAATATCTACTTACCGTATTTATAATGCCCACTTATGTTATCCTTAATGCTTACTTACCGTATCTTAATGCTTACTTTTAATATCTTAAATGTCTACTTATGTAATTCTTAATGTCAATTTACAATATTCTAAAAAAATATATAATGGGCCGGCCCAATTAGAGATGGTCTCCTAAAGAGTCCGTCTCTCACAAGAATTTGTAAAATAAGAAACTTATATGTGTTATAATAATTGTATTAGTTGGACTATTCAACATATATATTTTTTTTAATTACTACTTTTTTATTTTTATTCATATTTTTTAATGTGTATATATTTCTAATTTTCGGCATGTTATCTGATTATCTCTCCTGAAGATCTTTCGTGAGCCGAAGGACTCTTTAATCGCACTTTCCTCTATGGGTATGAGTTGTCGTCGTTCTTCCCATCCCAGACCCTGATCATAGATTTCTATGAGCGATATACGTTGAGTATGATGATAATGATATATTTCTAATTTTATTCATAATTACAATATTAACGTTTTGAGCGCTTTCTTAATTTTTTTGTCATTTTCAATTTTGGAGGATTAATTTTCACATGCAAGAGAGCCCACCTAAGTTTTTATGTTTTTGACATTCATCTGTGGACACTCCAAGTGCTGCAAATTTTATATGTCAGATCCATTGTCACTCAGTAACTGTTGCAGCTTACTCTTAGATCCCACCTGTTTTTTTAAAAAACAAAATTATTATTTTAACTATACATACTACTGATACATTATACTTGTTACTGATCATGACGTTAATTTTTCTATATAAGATATGACAATTGGTGTAATCGTGTAAGCATTTCAGAACTGAGGAAGTACTTTCTCCCTCTCACGAATTTTACTATATTTTCCATTTGGGTCAGATTCATAGAGTTTACTCTATTATTTTTTTTAATTGAAGCCCAAACTGTTTCTTTAATTCTCATTTACACATTTGATTTTTTATCTTTTCAACTTATCCACGCATTCATCTTTAATTACGCATAAAATGAGGACAAAGTACCAAGGTCGTTTCAGAGGGTAGTTTTGAGGTGCTATCGCCTAGGGCCTAACTCATAAAAGGGCTTAAATTGAGTTAATTCTTATAATTAAAAATCAGTATTTACATAACTATCTTCTAGCATGAATTGAACTTGCAGCATTAAATTTCTCTGTTAAGCACATAACTATTGAACTACATAGTTGAAGAAAAAAATAACCGAAACTAATTTACTTATATAAAAGCCTTTTTTTAATTTTTCGACTGAGGCGCAAAAATTATCTAAACTAGAACTAAGTTGGAGTGTTACAGTCACATCCATACATTTTCACTACTCTTTCGAGTCGGTTTATTGAGTTTGAAAATTTAAACTTTGTCAGCATTGCTTATACTTCCTCTGTTCTACTATACTTGTTACATTAAAGAATTATAAAAAATATTATGAAAGTATGCGATTAGACGATTCAAACACGATTTCACTTGAACGATAAACAGTATCTAAAACTGTTATGTAGCGAGTATACCAAAACGGTGGAAGTACTTACTACTATATAGTTGACACTCAGTGCTCCACTTCGGGATTTGTGTATTTTTGTTATCGACATATATCATCTTATATTCTAATCTTCTTAATAACAACCAACTTTATCATAATAAGTTAAAAGTAGCGAGACAAAGTTATTAAAACAAACTAAAATGAAAACATAAAATTTGAGTTCCACAAACCATTTATTCCAACTATTTAGCCCTGTTCGCTTTTAAAACGTAGACTGAAAAATGAGTTAATCAAAAAAGTGTATATGTAGCAATAAGAAAGAATATAGAAAATATAAGTAATTGAATTATATTAAAAATAGAAATGTGACAAAATTATTAGAATAAATTAAATAAAAAAAGAAAATTTAAATGAAATAGATAAATAAATGATTAAATTGTTCATCACCAATGATTTGAGTATGGACTTGATACAATGTGTTTTCTTTATTTATTAGATTAAAGCTCACAGTTTTACCAGTCAAAGAGACCAGATCAGAAGCTTCTCTACAATAATATTCATTTCGTCCCATTAAGATCGTAATATTTTAGAGGTGTTCAAAATAGATTAACAATTTAAAATTTATCTAATTAATTAATCGAACTAATTTAATCCTTATCAAAAATGATTTATAATTATGTAAAAAACAATATGGACACAAATTTTTGTTTTAAATGGACCTAAACACCTAATCTGAAATCAAAATATGTACCTTTGTAATGTTTCGTTTTAAAAACTCGATTTGGTAATCTCAATTCTAAAAAGTAGTATAAACGTAAATCGTGTAATTATATAGGAAAATGATATATATAGCCCTTAGGGGCTAGGGCTATATATAAGAAATAATCTTGTATTTAATTTATATAATTAAATATTATTTTTGCATTGAAAACATAAAATTTAATTATATTTAACATTTATTCCATCTTGGAAAGTTAAAGTCATTATATAAAACATTAATTATTTTTCAATTTCTAGATTTGATTCTCTTAAAAATTTGAAATTACTAATGATAAAAAGAATTTATTACCCCGTTTGATCAGTGGTATGAAATGGTGATAATGGGAATGATATTTAGTGTAAATTTTCATCAAAAGTTTCATATCATTCCTTCTCATGGTAATGAAACTTTTGACAAAAAAAATTTTTTATATATAAAATTTCATTACTACCTAATATCACATCTGAATGGTGATTTATTGGAATGAATTTTATGAAGAAAATGAGATGATTAAAGTTGGACAAGCATAACCATAAGGTGATTTAGATATTTTACAACAAAAATTAAGTTAGTTTTTCATTTCTATTACCGTCATTTATTACCACCTATTAAACGGATCATACGGGTTGTAAAAATCATTACCCAATTATATAAACCACTCATAGTACTTCACCGACGTCACTCTTCATCCACAATTCTTCAATCTCGACACTTTATATTCCATACTTTTGTCGTTTTTTCCATCGTAGAATTATTATCTAAATAAATAATTGAGTAGAATAATGGCTTATGCCATGAACTTATGACCTATTTAAGTTTTTTTTTTTCAAAAAAAAAAATTAATTTTTCTACAATTCTTAAAAAATTTCCAAATAAAATTTTAATCTCGAAATATTGTTCATATAGATTAATATTTGTTAATTAAGAGAATCGAGTTATGTTCATTCAGAGTGGTATCCTAAAATCGATTTCCACCTAATCGTCTTCTCCTTTCCTTAAAAAGTTTGATTAGAAGCGTTAAAAATATTAAAACGAATATGAGATAACCTCTAATAGTTTAGAAATTTGATAAAAATTGCTAATACTGTTAAGAGGTTAAATTAAAATTGCTAACAGTTAGTCTCTTAAGAGACAATCTGTTTGAGCGACATACCTTAAACCCAACCTATTAATGATTAATGTCTCATCATCATCCTATCCAGTGTATCCTGCTCATAGAAACTATGTACAGAGTCTGGGGAGGGAAGAACGACGACAACTCATACCCTTAAAGAAGAGCACGACCAAAAGGAGTCCCCCGGCTCAAGAAAGATTAATGCCTACTTATTGTATTTTTAACGCCTACTTATCTTTAGTACGTACTTACTGTATTCTTAATGCCTACTTTCAATATCGCAAATGTCTACTTACATCATTCTTAACGCCTACTTACAATATTTCAAAAAATATATAATGGGCCAGCCCAATTAGATACGGTCTCTCAAAAGGATTGTCTCTCACAAGAATTTGTGAAATTAGTATTTGTATAAGTAGCTTCTAACATGTATCGAACTTACAACATTAATTAGGTTTCTTTAAGCGCATGACCATTGAAATACATAGTTGGAGAAAAAAATGACCGAAATTATATTTCACTTATCAGTAAGTCTCATGGGAGACGGTCTATTCTATAGACGAAATACATAAAGCCCAGCCCAAAATATAACATAGTATATTTGGGGTTATAATAAATTATTTGGGGTTATAATAACTTATATTTGGGGTTATAGAATAGTATATTCGAGGTTATAATACCTTACATTTAGGATTATAACATAATATAATTGATATTATAATAAAAAAAATCAATTAAGGGAAATGGGCTGGCCCAATTTTGTGTCTATAGGGTCTATCCTATAGACCGTCTCTTGTGAGATTTTGTGTTCACTTATATAAGAGCCTTTTTTTACTTTTCGCCTAGGGCCCAAAAATGATCAAAAACGACACTGCCCGACATGCTCACTATGAGACGGGCCTCATAAATGAGCTAAATTATGATTTGACTAAGAAAGATTATGAGAATATAAAATTTTATTTTTGATATCATTTTTTTTAAGATTATTTTTGATTTTTTTTTGATATCATTTTAGCAAAAAGAGTAAGGAAAGCCATGTGAGGCCCATGCTGTTGGAGTCAAATCTGCACTATGTCTCCCCTATCAATATTTCACCACGACACATTTATAACTTCTAACAGGATCCAAATTAATGCCCAAATCTATTCCATTTCCATTTTTTATAATTAATTATTATTATGCATTTTGCTCTATTTTTATTTTTTTCACTTATTGTCCTTTTTTATTCTTATTTGTATATTCAACTTACAATATAATTTTTATAACCGGTTTTCAGTTTTTTCTTATTTATGGAGAATTTATACTTAAACAGCTCGCATGAGACAGAGGGAGTACCAAATCAGGAACTTGTAAAACTAAAGTGCCAAGTCAGGGTCGGCTCAACCACATGAGGAACATGAGCCTTGGCCTAAGACTCCGTTATTTTGAGGCCCACATATTTTAATTTATTTGAATTTTTTAATTAAAAATTTTTAAAAATAATTTTTTTAGTTGAAGAATAATATGTGCAAATCTTCTGATGATTTTTGTGAATTTTGTCCATAATTGATAACTATTTATTACCTTGATAATGAGTACATGTGTTATAATTATTGATTTTGGATTATTATTTAGTTAGTGGGTATCGTGATATTTTTTTTTACTTTTTCATTGATATTAATTGAATCTAAATATAAGTAGAATTATTCTTAATTTGATGTTTTTTGTATATTAATTAGTTAGTTGAGCAAATCAATACTTAGTTCAATTGAAATAAGCTAGTATTAGTTTATCATTGTTACTTTGAAAAATAGATCAAGCATGCACGTTCGTTCTTAAAAAAACTTATATTTTAACTTCGCTCAAGGCTTAAAAAAGATCAGAAACAACTCTGTCTACTACTTGCATATAAAAGAATGATTTTGAACCTCAAAATTGTATACTAGTATGTGACAATTAAGACATGATAATGAGACTGTCTCATTTAAGGATTTCTGATATTTAAATTTAAAATTTTTTCATCTAGGGTAAATTAAATATGATTTGAGAAATTGAGCTTATTGAGGAATTGTTTGGGAAAAATCAAGACAAGCAAAAGTTTGAAAAAAATGTTTTATTTTTTAAAAAAAAATGGAAAATTTAAATTTTCTAAATTAAGTGTTTTCGTGTTTGAGCCTAAGGTTATTGCTTGTTTGTTGTTGGTAATAGCAAACAAGAGAATAACATGTTAAAAGTAAAAAAAAATTACCAGGAATTTGTTCACTAACAATAAACAAAAAAGACACTGTCATAGGACAAAAAAATAAATCAATTGTTTGTTTGTTGTTAATAACAACGAATCAACATTTGTTGCTTCTTGTCCTTTTAAACGTTATGAAATTATTTTTTTGGAACAAATTCGTGGTAAATGTTTTTTTGAGTTTAAACATATTTTTCGCTTGTGCTCTGTTGCTAACATTGAATATACCATCATCTTAGGCTCGGACACGAAAATGATTACTTTTGGAATTAAAATTTTCCAAAACCTTAATTTGAGAATTTTTTTAAGAAAAAACACATTTTATTAATTTTTAATGCCTACTCGCAATATACTTAATGCCCAACCCATTAAACCTTAAGGTCCACTTATTGTACCCTTAATGCTTACTTACATTATTCTTTACGCCTACTTACAATATACATAACGCCCACCGAAAAATTACTTAAAATGTCTATTTACAATATTCTTAATGTCTACAGAGAAACTTAGCCTACTAACCTACTTATCATATCCTTAATGCTTAGTTACAATATCTTTATTACCTACTTACAACATACTTAATGCTCACCGAATAAGCTCTTAAATACTTAAAATGATCTAAAAGCCTACTTATAATATTTATTTGAGGTGCTCTCTTGAGACCCTCTTTTGTAAAGACGACTCTCAAAAGTCTAGCCGAAATCTATATTTAGAGTTGTAACAATATATATTTAGAATTAGACTGAGTTTTTGAGAAGAGGGTCTCAAGTAAGAATTTGTGTATTTTTTTTGCAAATCTACTTATACTTCCTCCGTTCCATAATACTTGCTACATTTCATTTTTTTACGCAATCCAATGCATAATTTTGATCATTAATATCTTAAACCATACTTATTTATAAATTATAAAAATTTTATATTATGAAAGTATGCGATTAGACGATTCAAACAAGATCCCACTTGACTATATTTTTCCTTACACATTTGTCGCAATATGTAAAATAAGCTTGAACGATGAATAGTGCACAAAATCGAAATGTAGCGAGTATTTTGGAACGGAGGAAGTAATATTTTTAAAGCAAGGCCCAATTCATTTCCACCCTAAACTCACACTCATACTCCACTCTCGGAGAAAACCGGAAAACAACCATGGCGTCTTCTTCGTCCTCCGCAAGTAGCGGCTACGACATACCATGGGTAGAGAAGTACAGGCCCACCAAGGTTTCCGACATTGTTGGAAACGATGATGCTGTCTCTCGTCTTCAAGTCATAGCTCGTGACGGCAACATGCCCAATATCATCTTGGCTGTACAGTACTTCCCTTTTTATTCCTGTTTGCCAATTTGATACTCTTTTCAATTTTGCTTGTTGAATTGAGCAAAATTTCAAATTTCTACATCTTAATTTAGTTGTATCTGGATATTCATTTGGATTTTGATAATGGGTTTTCATTTTTTTTCGTTTTCCCGCCAATTTTACATTGTTGTCACTTTGTGGGCAATGTCAATTTTCGCAACTTTTTATTGTAATTTTAGAGTATTTGCATAGCAGATTCATGGAGGATAATGGATTTTCATAGTAGTTGTATGTCTTTGTTCATTTTTTATTTTGCTGGTGTTTTCAGAAAACCCTAATAAATTTTGATTGTGCTTTTAACCTGAAACTTGGTGTGATTTTGTGAAATTCTTGGAATGTTTGTTGTTCAATTGATTGTTGTTTTCTGCAATTTTGGTGATTATATGTGGTTTCAGTGTTAGAAAGAGATTTTTAATGATTTGGCAATACTGCAACCATTTTGTATGTTAGGAGTTTAGGTTATCTGACTGAATTACTCATCTTTTTCTTCCGCAATTGGGCCTAAATTGTAGTAGCAAAGGTGTTTAACGTGTGAAAGTCACTTTGAATTGCTATATTATGTAGACACTATACATTAATACTTGTTCCAAATGTCATCAAACAAATGGTTGTACCATTATCTTTGATTTTGGGATGTTGATTATGGGCAACAAAGATATTTCGCCTGGCCGTAGCTCAAACAAATATGTGCATACCTTAAATTTTTTTGGATGGTGGGATGCTTTTGTGTTTTTATGCATTATGTTGCAAACCCTGTCTAGATGGAATCTACTTGATAGAATTGGGGTAATGGAATGTTATTGTTTGTATGCTGCAAGACTTTTGATGCAACATATTTTGTTCAGGGTCCTCCAGGCACAGGTAAAACTACGAGCATACTAGCTCTTGCACACGAGCTTTTGGGATCCAATTGTAAGGAAGGAGTTTTGGAGTTGAATGCTTCAGATGATAGGTATTCCTATTGTCCACCATTAGGACACACTGTGCTATCTACAAGATCTCTAAAAATTTACTTTGCATGTTAATTTCTTTTGGACAGAGGAATTGATGTAGTCAGGAACAAAATTAAGATGTTTGCACAGAAGAAGGTTACTCTGCCACCTGGAAGACACAAGATAATTATCTTAGATGAAGCTGACAGGTAATAACTCAACTATGGTAGTCTTAAAAGTGCTTCATTTATATTTTTCTTTGCTGATATTCCTTCCAAGAATATCTAATGTGCATGTTTGTTTAATTTGCGGTGTTGCTGATTTTAATAGCATGACATCTGGAGCTCAACAAGCTTTGAGAAGGACAATGGAAATATACTCGAACACTACCCGTTTTGCTCTTGCATGTAATACTTCTTCAAAAATCATTGAGCCCATCCAAAGTAGATGTGCTTTGGTTCGATTTTCAAGATTGTCCGATAAAGAAATTCTTGGGCGTCTCATGATAGTCATTGAAGCTGAGAAGGTAGTTCCTATTGTCAAATAAACTGAAATTGAATGGTCACTTGTGAGCTTTTTCTTATGCAGTTCCTATTTTTACATCAATATGGTTAGCTACTTTGAACACAGTGATGGTTGTTAAATCCCTTCCCCCCCACCTACTATGGTTTAAGGGACTATGGTAATCACCTAATCGATTGTGTTCTTTTAGTTGGAACTTTAAAGTACACATCTATTATTTGAAAACTAGGCCATTTAGGCATTTATAACCTGCAATCTTCTTTCTATTCTGAAGGGCTTGACAAATATTTGTGGAGTATTTGCAAGCAAAATTTTTTGAAATGATGCAAAACTACATTACTTCAGACATCTTCTTCCTTGTTCAACCTGCATATTTTGTAAACTTCCAGACTTTGATAAATCTTCCTTACTGGATTTAAATTTAGCTTGTATAGTTGCTTTACATTTTCTTTGTTCACTTGTTCTTTCCTTGATCATTCTGTTATGGATCTCATATCACGGCATTTCCAATTTTCATCTACTGGATTGTGATTTTTTGTGATACAAGGGTAGAAACTAGAAAGTCTCTCGTTAGTGATCATGTAAACTCACATTACCCTTTAACGGAGTATAATATGCTTTTATAAGCTTCATACTTGTTTTCATGACATCAATTTTTATTGATGCATCATTGCATCAGTTCACTGTCATTTGATAATAAAAATATGGTTTGATAAAAAAAAAATATGATTTGATAATTGATCTTCCTCTTGTTGGTGAGAATTAGATCCCTATCACAAGGGTAGATGGCCAAGCCTTCAACCACTAGGCTAACCATGATCCTCACGTAATAAAGATTTTGTAATGCAAAAGAAAATTGAATGTGGCTTTAAAAAGCAGTTGATTGATCAAAACAACCGCAATAAAAAGTTATAATGTAAATGGGAATCCTCAATATGATTAGAAGACTGGCAATACTTCTGTTTTGGCCGCACCTAGGCTGGGCACACCGCACACCCAATTGAAATGGGATGAGAATCTTAGGGTAGGTCTAGAGTTTTTGATTCCCAGGAGTTTAGATGCCACTGATATCAGATTCCATAGCAAAAATTCCTAACAAACATTGGGGCGGAGTCTAATTTGAAGGTTAACATGCGGTGTTATAGCTTATTTGATTAACACTTACTGAAAGACTATCTTCTGTGTGTTCGATGATGAAGGTTCCATATGATGATGGTGGTCTTGAAGCAATAATCTTCACTGCTGACGGTGATATGCGACAGGCTTTGAACAACTTGCAAGCTACTTATAGTGGATTCCGATTTGTTAGTCAAAAAAATGTTTTCAAGGTTGCTACACAATTAATTTTATTCCTTTCAGTTTGATAAGAACCGTAATTTTTAGCTGTAAATAAATTGATGTTTGCTCGCTATTCATCACTTGACAGGTTTGCGACCAGCCTCATCCTTTGCATGTTAAAAACATCATCCGCAATGTACGTGAAGGAAAGTTTGACGATGCTTGTGGTAGTCTGAAGCAACTATATGATCTGGGTTACTCTCCTACTGATATCATCACAACCCTTTTCCGTGTTGTCAAAAACTACGAGATGCCCGAGTATTTGAAGCTGGAATTTATGAAGGTACAATTTTATGGCTTGTTTCTTGACGTTGTCAATCTCATGTTGCTTCAAAGTCAGACATGACTCGACTTTCATGTTGACAGGAAACTGGGTTTGCACATATGAGAATCTGTGATGGAGTTGGCTCATATCTTCAGCTATGTGGACTTCTGGCTAAGCTCTCTCTTGTCAATGAAACAGCCAAAGCAGCCTGATGACGAGTCGCAGTTAGATAATCGTTGCTGTTTCCTCTTCTCGGCGACTATTTTAGGGGGTGCACTAGTTTTCATCTGTAGATTTAGTTAACCTTTTGTTGAAGTACATTGGTTTGCCTTTTATGGAAAACATTCAAACTCGAAGTTAATTACAGATTTACAGACATGCAATCACAAATACTGAAATCTTGCAATCCTTAAATTATCAGTTTGACGTTTTTTTCCTGATATCTTTTCGATATTGGACGGTATTGGTTATTTTGCTCCGGAATCTTTTTTCGTTTTCGTCCATTTGCAACATCGTATAATTGACCTAGTAGCTCATAACATTTTATAACCAACATGTTATGTTTGCGAACAACCAAGGCACAACATGCTAGGCAGGATACAACTTTGCATTGAAGATTAGACATGTTTATATCCAATTGGACTACTTTTAGGTTAATAGTTAACCAATCTAAATCTCCAAGAAATCGGTTCAAGTTGAATCATCTAATGACCGCCTTTAAATCAATCTTATTTGTAAATTTGCCAAGTTTTAACCCGTTAAATCATTTACACTTCTATAAATATTATTTTTTTTTTCATTTACCGGGAAGGTCGGGGAAAAATCTAAAAGCTAGGTTTGAACCCAAATCTCTATCCTTATAGAAATAAAGGTACTTGCTATCAAACTGAATCAAAAGCACTTGTGGCTCAATGGATAGAGCATTTATATGTGGAGCAGAAGATTTGAGGTTTGATCCATACTGAGCGCATGTATCAATTGAGGGTTTCTTGATTGCCCGCATCCTTCTTTACTCCTTCCTTAGGGATACGGTCATACGACTTTGATTTGTCCGTATCTTTCAAGAAAAAAAATAACTCGGACACTGCCTTGTACGAAATACCGAGAAAAAGTCCTTCACCTTTTCCTTCAAAGAAAAAAATAAAAAAACACGATCTAATGTATCACCGCCGGTGTCTAATGTGTATACTTGCTTCCTACTGCTAGTCGCACAAACAAGGATTGGAACGCCATGTCTTGCGGCAAATCTTCCTGCCAATCTGGAGGCTGCGATAAATACGACGACGTACAACCATCTTCTCCTACCAAACCGTCATCCACCGTTAATGGCACCCGCCGCCGTCAACTCCCCCAAAACCCTAACATCTGCGTCAAGTGCAAGGTTAACGACGCCATTGCTGGCGGTTCTGGAGGAGGTGAAGATGGTCGTTTTTGCACTGATTGCTTTCGTGGTTCTCTTTTCGGAAAGTTTAGGTTTGCCATCACTTCTAATGGCATGATTTCTCCTACTGATAAAGTTCTTGTTGCTTTTTCTGCTGGCGCTTGTTCTCGGTGAGAAATCTTTGTTTTTTACTCAATTTTAAATTGATTTTTGTTTATTTTATGTTATTAGTATTGATGTTTGTGTTAAAAACCCTAAATATGAAAGTGCCTATTTATTTTTACATTTTGCTGAACGATTGGGGCTTAAAAATTTGTCTAACTAAAGTAATAGTGATGTAAATGTAAACTGATGCAAGTTTTCGTTTGAGACCCCTTGAATTAGGTGCCTAGTGCAACACCTGCACATTCCTAAAACCACCTCTGGTTTCTTCATCAGAAATGAGTGATTAATATTCTGTTACCTTGCGTATCAGCCATGTTTTCGTGAACATATGACCGTAAATCATGATTCACCATCCAAAGTGCATTTTTGCAGTATGAGTTGAAGAGTTGGCTTCAAAAACTGATATCTCTAGAGTAGAGACGCAACTTAACTTTAATTTCACTAATGGTTTGTTCTCACAACTTCATTTGATAATCTACTTGGGGTAGCTGGTAGGAAGTAAAATATTGGTATCGACAAGAATAAAATTTGACATACTGTCTAAAACTATATGAAATTTTGTACCATATACCATAAGAAATGACAACTGACTTGATGGGTTTAGCCGATGGCATGGACTTATAGAGAACTTCTAGGTATTGTTAATGAAGAAAAATTGCAAAAAGCTTGTTGATTTTTATACTTAAGATATTTTTTTTACATTAGGGTGGCTTTGCAATTCGTTCATGAGATGCAAGATAAAGCTCAGAAGAACTTTGACGCAAGCAGGGATAAATCTCTGTCAGTGTTTGGTGTCGGAGTTGTCTTTGTCGATGAAACTTCTGCTCTCGGTGTTTCTACTGTTGAAGCTGATGAAGTAATTGAACATGTCAAGGCTGTTGTCAATGAACTTGCTAAACCAGAAAAGTCACTACACATCGTTCCTCTGGAAAGCATCTATGAGTTGAATCCAGATGATGATAGAGAGAGGCTGAGAAGGATGTTGGATGCTGTTGGTGACAGTACTGGTAAAGAAGATGTAGTCACACATCTTCGAATGCTATGTTTGCAGAAGGTTAGACAGTCTATATTATGCTTTTTGCAGAAAAATATACCATGGAGTAAATGGATTTTGAAGTTATATATCTGGTTATTATTCAGGTTGCTGTGGAAAATGGGTACACCAAATTGGTACTTGGAACATGCACATCGACTATTGCTCGTCATGTGCTTTCGGCAACTGTTAAGGTCATCCTTGTTATTTTTGCTTACTGTTCCAAATCGTTTTTTGATCTATTTACTTGGTAGAATTGCAGCTAACTAGCTATATGTGGTTTATTCAAGTCTCATGTACATTTATTATGTTATTTACAGGGTAAGGGCTACTCATTACCAGCAGATATACAGTATGTTGATGCAAGATGGCAAGTGCCTGTGCTGCTTCCACTTCGTGACTGTCTTTCTCAAGAGCTCAGCACACTTTGTCAACTTGATGGGTTCGTGACTGTCTTTCAATTTGAATATGCTGGCCTTGATGTTTGCTTCGTTTTACTGGAAACCTTATAAAGTTTTCTATTAAATGGGGCAATCTTTAAGGTATGCTTAATTTTTTCTTTGTTAAGATGGTGTACCATTTCTGCCAGAGCAGGTTGAAGATTATAACAATGGCTCATGGTTCTCAGACTGGGATCAATGCATTGGTCTCATCTTTTGTTTCCCTTCTGCAGGTAAGAGAATTATTTATGCATCTTCTTTAGCTTGTATAATCAGTTGTAATTATCTGCAGTATTTTGCTAAATGTTTCTCCTACACAGGATGAAAATCCTTCTCGTGAATGCACCATTGTGAGGACAGCTGGAAAGCTTACGCCATTTAGTTTTAATAGGCTACCCGATATCGATGACCCTAAGGAACTTCTAGCATCCCAAAGGCGTCAAAAGAAATTCAACATCAAGTCAGACGAGTCAACTCCGCCAGAGTCATTCTGTTTTCTCTGCAATAGCCCACTTCATGATTTGGACTCAAGTTTTGGCAGTTTTGCGACCGAACATCTGAGTACAGAATCCTTTGGAACCACCTGCTGCTCAAGCTGTCGATTTCAAATATTGTCCGATAATCAATTGTCTATGGACCAGTTCTATTCACTCTTACCCCAGTCAATAACATCTCGTGCAGCAGTCAGCGACAGCTCTGATAACCATAGAATGCTAAGGCAAGTAACAAGTTTTTTGCTTCTCTGTTAGTAAAATTTTCAGAGTCCATTGAACTTAGTTGGCAAATGTATGAGCTAGTGTGTGCTTTATTGGGTTAGGAAGTTAAAATACTTGGTGGGAATAATTATTAGTTTGTTTTGATTTTTGGATCCTATTATGCTGAATCTCTCGCTTTGGAATTGGAATTATTCCATATAGCCATGGATTAGATACGTCCACTTATGACTTAATTCAGCTGTCAATGTATTATTGGTGGGTTTTTCTGAGCGGAGCGAGTAAGTATGGATGTTCCTCTCTGATTGAATAGAGGCTTCAACGTGAGTGAAGCGAGTATAGAACATGGTTCTTGATAATTTTGTGTAGCCGTAACTACTCATCTGAGATTCTGTCTTAGGTCAGGTCAGGTCAGAGAAGACCCGGACTTGTAGAAATCTATCCCTAAGCAACAACAATGCCAAAACGTTGGTTATATGATTATCATTAAAACTGAATGCATAATTTAATTTGAATTAATTTGAGAGAACCCACATAGAATTTATCATAAAATATAGTATATTGTTGCGACTTGTGAGATTCTGATGTCTTGTCATCGTGAAATGAATAATCTCAAATCACTTTTGCAGGGAGAAAATCCAGGATTTCCTTCTTTCAGACAGCGAGGATGAAAATTGAGCTCAAGAAACCACGAGGATGGCCAGCTTTTACACTAGTAATAGAATCGAATTTATAGTGCAATTAGATTCAAGAGCGATTCTTGAGTCCTACTGCTCAACAGAATGGAGTCTCCGCCTATGCTAACTGGGTACATATGAGAAGCTCCTCACTTTTACTCGTCTTTGCTTACACTCCCGACATCAGAGTCTTATTGTGTCAGCTCTATCTGCAGCATGTACCTGAGGAGAGGAGTATCATTCAAGGTAAGAAATATCAATTTTGTAATGAGTAGCATAGCCTATATCGCGATCGTTACGGACTTATGGTGCATTTTTGCTCTCTAGATTATTGTTGTATGATCAAAGTATTAGCAAAATGAAAACCTTAATCTGTGTTATTTTAATAGCTACCGTTCTCTTTATTACGCGAGAGCTTTTTAGGGGAAGTGTAGCTATTAAAAAACCCAGAGGACATAGATGTTCGGTTTGAGGGAAACCATTTCTTTATAGTTCTTCCTATAGGTTCATTGCATTATTTCGATTTGATGAAAAATTTAGACAAGAAATAATTTTACACCATTTTGTGTATATTTAACTACAAATTTTGAATGCAATCAAATCTCCATTTTCTGTTTCACATCCGTATTTTTCTTTTATGATTCATGATATCAAACATTAATGAAGACTAATTTTTTTTTTAGTAGTAGCATTTTTTGGTGAAAAATATTTTCATGGAAAATTTTGTTTCTATGAGACTAAATGATGTGATCGTCTTTTCTTTTGAATTCCTTGGACAAAATTATTTTAGATATCTAAACACAATAATTAAAAATATAATTTGGTTTCACAAATATATGAAACCAAAACCGTGAAACAACATTTCAAGTCATAATTAATAATTTATTTAAATAAAAAAAAGGTCTAAACATTGTATATTAAAGGCCATAGCACAATTTGATTAGCATTCAAAATCCTTGAACAAAAAGAAAAAAGGGTATTTTTTTGGATTTTAGGGTAAGTTGAGAGAAAGATAGGGCTGGCTAGATGGGAATTGAACTCGAGAACTTATTTGGAAAAAACGGTGTTTGCCCTAATTCTAACGAGATGAGTCCCGATATAACGATTATATTTATCCTCTTGCTTGTGGACCAACCATTCGAGGACTACTCCTATACATAAAGGAGGATAATACTTGTAATATGAGTGATAGCAAAATTAGAGACACTAATAAGGTTGCCAAGATTTTGCATGAGTTCATCACATAAGCCCTAATAAACTTATATAATATAACCTTCCAATTTCTTTTATAATACTTATTAACATTTTCAATTACTTGATCCAACAAGGGAACTCTTGTTAATCTCAATGATTTACTCATTCCATTCCACAAATTTGCTACTTCTTCATCACTTTTCAAGTAGTTGAGTATAATCCCTCTTTCTCTAAGCAATCTCACATCATCTTTGGTATCAACTATACCATTCATTAGCTCGATATAACGAGCTAAGATCGATGGACCCGAACAAGTCGATGCTTCATATGCTACTAAATTTCGCAAGAGTATTTCGGTGTTCATGTCTATGCTGATAGTAGGGAGATAAAGTTTTTTACTCTTGTCATCGAAATTTATAGTCATGATATCCCCATTTGTCGGCATAAATATGACTCCGGACTCTGATAACTCTTTTACTGATGGAATCGTAATCTCTTCTACCAAGTTTTCTTGAGAAATGACATGATCTTGAAAACTATCTTTATTATGAGTCAAGAGAAGGGCTTGGAAGATGGTAAACCCGGGAAGACTACAAATGAAGATTAATGGCAAGTTTAATACAAGTTTAAGATGGATTTGACCTAATAACTCCATTAATCTTGAAAGAAACTTGCATACCATTCTTTCTTCATCATTGGTTTCTTGTTCATCATTGATTTCAACAATTTGATCTTCTACTTTAGGCACTAGACGTTTATAGATGTAATCAAGGATGTGTTCGCAACCTGAACCTCGAATTTGTTTAAAATTCAACATTTTGAAAGGCGAAAGCTGTTTACATAACCCTTTTAAGATCAAATCCAATGTCGTATCAGATAAATCCGAAGATTGAAATTGAAAACTTAGGATTTGGGTTAAAACAAACATAGGAATTTGGTTTTCTAGCATTATAACGTCTCTCAATATAGCATTATAATCCACCATCTTGGAAATAATCGAAAAAAACATCTTTTCTTCTTTGACGCAATAAACATCGCAAAATTCTAACACAAAAGCAGCATCAATTGCCATCATCCAAGCCAAAGTTTCCGGTTTTATGCTCAAATTCTTATGATAACATGCTCGTATTCTACGTTCGAGTATCATGAATCGATCGACAACGGAGTGCAACTTTGTTGTACAATTACCTTGTTTTAGGTTTTGAAATCTCTTGGCTGAACAAAGCTTGTACCTTTCCATTTCTTGAAGCTTAGGGCACATATAATGATAAGGGCCAATTGCAACCAATTGAGGAGTGTAAGCATTAGGGTTTGTATCCCTTAATGCTTTTGGAACATCATATATTGATGCCTCATTTTCGCTTTCGTCATCGATTTCTTCATCGAATATCTGTTGAATTTGCTTAACCCAACGATGTTCATCAAATTTAGTACTCGAACAACAACAATTTTTAGGTTCAACTAACGACATCTTAACATAAAACTATATGAAATCAATGGCAGATCATACTAGTATAGGGTGAACTTTTGGTCGAATATGTTTTGAAAATTATATGAATAGAACATCATAACCTAAAACTAAAATTGGTAATAATAACATCAAATTAATGGGTGTAACTTATTTACATTAAATATATCATTGATTTTATTGAAACAAATAAAAAATTATTAAGCCTGTAGAAATTCATACTTCTCAATAAAACAATTTAATAAGCCTATGTTTCTATTCATACTTCTATTTTGGTTGCCCTTTCCTCTAATTTTTTTTCGTAACATACCCTATAATCCAAAAAATAATAACGTGAGTGAAAAATTGTAATTAAGAAAAATAGTTATGTAAATTAAAATTTAAACTCCTTTGATAAAATACAATTAGTTACATTAATTATTAGAATTAGCATATATTCGTCATGATTCATAAATTTTGTTAACGTTTCACTAACATGAACGTAAGTCATAGTAGTGTAGAGAAACTCTCTGTATATAAAGAGCTATTTTTTATTATTTTATTTTATTTTTTTCCTTTATTAAGTAATGAAAAACCAATCAAAATATATTTACCTGATTACCTTAATGTTAGGTTTAAATATGAGGAAATAAAGAGAAACGAAAGAAAAGACTAAAAATTAACATTTTCTTCATTAAAATAGAAAAAGGAAAAAGGATGATCGAAAGAGAAGTTAAAAAAGATAAAACTATAAAATTCATTTTTACAACTATTGTATATATAATGTAAAATTAAATTATTCTAAAACATTATCTTGGAATAAGATATGACACAATACAAATCTTGATGACTATCCTCATATAAATCACATGCATTTATTAGGAAAAAAAATTCATTTCAACAATTTGAAAAAGATATAACTCAATATAAAGTCTAATATAATCCAACTTGTAAAAGAATATTAAATGAACAAATCCTTAAGATGTTTCCCTAAAGATTGACTTCAATTAATTAAACTAAGTCTCCTTAAAAGTAATATTGCACATCTGCTTCTTTGTCCCTTTGAATTTGCTATTAATAGTAATATTTTTATTTACAACATATCATTATCGGTATCAATCTTAAAAAGACAGAAAATATATTAAAAACCCTTTCTAATATTAGTGAAAAAAGCTTGTTAATTGGGCAAGAGAATGGAAAATGTGGAGCTCATTGGAAGTTGGTATAGTCCATTTTACTACACAATATTATGGGCACTTGAATTAAAATCCATAAAATATACACAAATAATCCAAGAGGGTATTACAAATAAATCAAGCTTATTATTGTCTCAAATACATGATCAAAATCATGGAAATCAAGTATTTATAATTCACAATGGAAAAACAATTCATGAATCCTTGATCATCCTTGAATATCTTGAGGAGAAATGGCCTCATCTCAATCCATTATTGCCTCAAGATCCTTATGAAAGAGCTATGGCTAGATTTTGGGCTCATTTTGCTCATCAAAAGGTATTTTTCCCCTTCATTATAGTGTTCTTATTAACTTATTATGACGCTCAGGGTTATCACGTAGATTTTTAAAAAGTTTTGGTTACCACGTGGAAAACCCAAAACCTCAAGGTCATCACGTAGAATTTCATAAAAAAACTTATTATGACCCTCATATATCATATAATAATAAATAATTTACAATTTTTGTAATGGTTTTAAGTTTTTTTTTTAAAGTGAATCGAAAATTATAGATTGACCTATTGATTAGAGTCTTTCCCTTTTTATTTCTTGTTAAAAGGATTTGATTTTCAATATATAAGAAGGATTAATTTTCCATTCTCTTATCTGTCTTAATTTTTCTTTTGAATTTAACTAGTATAACTACTATAGAAGTTTTCTTTTAGCTAATGTGAAATACAACCATAAGTTTAAGAGTCTTTGAATTAGTTGGGTTAGGTTTTGGAAATGTACAAAATAAATATAGCAATATTATGATATTAATCTGATCTTGTAATTTAATTGAAATTTGATTCGAAAATGAACTCACAATTATGTAAATAAATTGTAGACACAAAATTCAATTTTTAGATAATCTAAATCACCTTAACCGAAAATCAACTAGATAACCCAATTAAACACCTATAATTATGACATATTTTAAAATGGAGTGATTCAAAGTCTATTTTGAAATAGTAATACATACTTGGATAATTGGAAATTTGGGATCAATCATTTCCACTCATATTTCTCAAATGATTTTCCACTTTTTGTAACAAATGAAACATAGAGTTTAGAAAACTAAAAGAAATCATTTTTATTTTATAATGTCCTTTTGATTTATTATGTGGATTCACATTCTCACTTTTAATCTCATCAGAAATTCACCTGTTCTTTTTATTATATTAGTATATTTCTTTTATCTATTTTATTTTTCGTCTTCTATTTTAACCTAAAAATTAATAAAATAACTATATTTCTGTATCAAAACAAGTCTACAACCAGCTAAAAAAGATCGATAAACTACTTTAAAAAAAGCTAGTGACTTATATTCTACTCCAATGTTATAGGGCTTGTCCATTTGGACACTTTTACTCACAAAAGGAGAAGATCAAGCCAAAGCCAAAAATGATATATTGGACATGCTATCAACTATACAAGATCATGGCTTAAAGCTCAAAATATTTCTAAAAACACACCCATTTTTTGGAGGGGATAAAATTGGGATAATTGATCTTATACTTGGGAATTTAATTTATTTGTTACAAATTATTGAAGATGTGGTGGAAGTAAAAATATTGGATTATAATGGTACTCATCAAAGATTATTTAAATGGTTGAATAATTTCATGCAAGTTTCAATTATTAAGAAAAATCTTCCTATTGATGAACAAGATATGTTTGCATTTTTCAAGAATGAAAGAGAAAAAATCATGGGAGCCACCATATCTATGTGAGAGTGGAGAAATTTCTTAATATTTATTTATTTTTCAATTTGTAAATTGTGTTTTTTCAATTTTTTGTTGGGTTTGAGATTGAAAAAAATAAGAAATTTGAAATAAAAGTAAACTTGTAATTGTTGAATTTTAGCCTATGTAATATTGAATTTTGTGTGAAAAGTAGTAAAAAGATGATCGTTTTTTTATATAGAACAGTGAGAATATCAGCAGTTTTTGTTGTAGTAAACTAGTTTGATAATACGAGAATAGATAGTCAATAGTTCTTGATAATAAATTTAAAAACAACATTTTGTAGAGAAGATCTCGGCTCTCAACATATCAAGAATCACTTCATGACACAGTCCTTTTATAAAAGGATTTTTATAAATTTATAAGGAGGATTTTATTTAATCTTTTCTAGTCTCTCCATCCCTATGAGAATGCATTCATAACTTTTTTAGTGAAATTTGGCGAAAAGAGAAATTTGGTTGGGAAATAAGAAAAAAAAACTAATGGATGATAGAAATGAATGCTTAAGATGGAGAGATATAATATATTTGTGAATAAAATTAAAAGAAAGAGCTTAGAATCATTACCAAAAGAAGAAAATAATGCAAAATAAGTAAGACAAACTAATACGAAAGTAGTATAATAAACATTTAAAGACTTCTAGAGTCTAGCACTCTAGGCTCTAGCTCCTTCACCCTATATGAACAAATATATATTCCCAAGCAAAAATTTCTAATCAATAATTATGCTTTGCATATCACCATAAAAGACAAAAAAATAATATTAAAATAAATAAACCACAAAAGATAAATTAAAATAAAAAAAACTCTCACTCTATCATATTCTACCACATAAGGGTGATTTATTAACATCATGAATAACCGTTATTTACTAAGAGCTTCTCTGTTCACCGGTAGAGAAAAGTCTATGTTTATTACTTTAATCAATTTGCATTCTCACCTAATCACGTGAGAAAGCCTCATATAATGAAAACACAAACCAATAACAATATTTAAATCCAACGATAATTAGGGTCATGTGGTTAGTGTGATGTTTTCACTTTTCAATGCTATTAATTGCCATTTCCAATGCCTTTTGATTATGCAAAATAATAAATTTCACAATGTAGAAAATGATAATAGAAAATTATATATTACATATATATATATATATATATATATATATATATATATATATATATATATATATATATATATATATATATATATATATATATATATATATATATATGTATGTATGTATATATATATGATTAAAAGTGAGAGAAAATAAAAAAATGTATATATGAGACTTTAAAAGAATATTACCTAAAATAAAATATTACAACATATTAAAAACAAATCAAAATAAATTTGTCAAACTCATGACAACAGAGGAAACAAACACAAATTCTTGTAAGAGACGACTCTTTGAGAGCCCATTTCTTAGGCCCATAAAAAAAATGTGAAGTAAGAACAGAAAATAAGCTTCGATGGACTGGACGACAGTCTCTCAGGAGACTAGCTGACAAACAAATAATGATAAAAAATAGTCCATGGATTAAGATCAACAAGTAAATTCAAAGTCTTTACCTAACCCAACATTATTCAAGTATATCACTTTCTTAGATGTATCCCTAATAAGACCTCTATAATTAATTTAACTCATCTTCCTAAACCTCTATAAGCAAAGTACAACATCAAAACATATTTTGTTGAAAACCAAATTGGAAATGGAAAAAGTAGAGCTAATAGGAGCATGGCCAAGTCCATTTTACTATAGAGTGATATGGGCACTTGAATTAAAAGGCATAAAATATGATCATATTTTGGAAGATCTTACTAACAAAAGCTCATTGCTTCTACAATACAATCCTATTCATAAAAGAATTCCTATTCTTGTTCATGATGCTAAACCCATTTGTGAGTCTTTGATCATTCTTGAATATATTGAGGAAACATGGCCCCACTTACATCCTTTATTGCCTATGGAACCTTATGAAAGAGCTATGGTTAGATTTTGGGCCAAATTTGCTGATGACAAGGTAATTCTTGTTCTTTACAACTTTTATCGTCTTTCTGTATGTGGTGAGAATCAAACCCTTGTTTACCAATTGAAAAGAAAACCCAATCGCTAGAGGTGTGCAATGGGCCAGGTTCTGTTGAGCCCCTGAGCTCGACCATTTATTAGACGAGCTTTCAACTTGAATGGGTCTGATTTTTAAAGGGTCAACTTTTACTATATACTAAATGGGTTTTTCGAGCTAACCCATGATTCTATTGAATGAAGTAAAAGTACCCAAGATGGATGGACACAGTTCTTAAACCTTTGAGTCTAGACCCGGATTCGACCTTAATTTGAGAGTTTGGGTCGGATTTGGGATTCTGGGTCTTCTATGTTAGAGTTTCAATTTAAGTCTCAGTTTTGTAAATTTAGATTCAACTTTGATTCTACCTGATACCCTAAAATAAAAATTTAATATGGAGGTGTTTGGCAAATGAGTTTATTGAGCAATTTTATCTTATTTTGATATAAATATAGGATTGGATATTCAAACCAGCTAATGCCAGTGTTTGGTGAATTAGCTGATTGAAATGGCTTATTGATATGAATAAGCTGTTTTTGAACAAGCTGCTTATAGCAACGGGTTCATAATAAGTTGGTCAAACCAGTAAATAAAATAAGTTGGTCAAATCAGCCACTATAATCAGCTATCGCCTATCAGTCATTTGCCAAAATATGAATGAGTAGAGCATACCAACCCAAATTAACCAAGTAATTCAAATTCTATTTGACAGGGCTTGTCCATATGGATGCTTTTTAGAACAAAAGGAGAAGAACAAGCCAAAGCCAAAAAGGACACTTTGGATATGCTAACATCTATAGAACAACATGCCCTTGGAACTCACCCATTCATTGGAGGTGAAAAGATTGGAATAGCTGATATTGCACTTGGGAGTATGATCTATTGGTTTCAAGTCCTTGAAAATGTTTTGGAACTTGAAATACTTAAAGAAACCCAATTCCCTAAACTCTTTATATGGTTCAATAACTTCAAACAACACTCAATCATCAACAAAAACCTCCCTAATCAACACCAAATGTTTGTTTTCTTCAACAACCAAAAGAAGAAACTCATGGAAGCTTCTACATCTGTGTGAGACCAACCGTTTATCGGTCAGAGTCAATAAATAACCTGTAACACCCGAATTTCCTCCTGTTCTTTATGATTTTGGACTGCTTGTACGAAACCAAAATGGTAAAGGAGGGAGGAGATTCAGGTGTTACATAGCGTCTTTGTTATTGGGTAAAAGTTGGTAGAGCGAACCGTAAAAGCCGCTAATAGTATTGGGTGATGGAATATTGTTAGAAAGCTTTTGGCATTTGATTAAAAACTATGTTAGTGATATCATCTACTTTTGTTTATGTACTGTAGAAACACAAGGCTGAATCTTGGTATAATAAGATTTATTGTATTTGTGTTGTGTTTATAGATGGATCATTGAACTATGTCAACTACCAAGATAGTTGGGAAGTCGAACCTCTAACGACAACTTGATGCGCTAATGATGCAGTTGCCGTATCGACAAATATTATCTGAAGCCATAACATGTTCATAACTAAATCTGCCTAAAACACCTTTTTTTATACCTTTACAACGTGGATATCATCAGTTACAAAAATTTGAAAACCTTTACAACGCTGATGATACGATACGGTTGGTTTTACCAATATTACACACATACTTGATTCTACCAATACAACAAACTAGTCTACACATAGATATAATTGTTCCTCAAAAAAGAAGAGTATCTGATATTATCATATACAAGAACTAGACAAAAAATTCTGCCTACAAGAATTATCTGCTTGTATGCTATAAGTGACCTATAGAATCCGGCCTAAACTACGCAGATAAGGGGCGAGTTCAGGTGTGTCGAACACTCATCTCTACATGTACAAAACAAACTCGATTATCATTCTTCTTTGTCATATGTTACACAATTCAATACTTCATAAGGTTCTTAAACGAATGACCCGGGCCCGCAAAGCAGCCCATTGAATAGTATCCCTAATTCAAGAAGCTACACATTCCAGCAAAAACAAGTACTTTAGAACATAGGACCTGTCCCTCCTTCTTTATCTGCATCTGGGATGCTAGAATAAGCGAAAATAACATTGGACATCTCCCAACCCCAATCATCCCTTCTCGACACAGCTAACCGAGGCCAACGGTTTATCCTGACGTAGTTTGCCCTGATCTTTCCGTCTGCGACAATACCAGTAACAATTGTGTAAGTACACTCGTGTCCACCCCAAACCTTGTCTTCTGGGTCTGCTGTTTGGCTTCCATCGGGATGGAAGTAACGACGCATCCTCGAAGCTGTGCTTGAACCTGCACTTCCCCAGTGTGGATCTAGGTTTTTCCAATAATCCGGAGCCGCCTGGCCAGTAATCGAAAGATGGTAACGTGTTAGGCGAACACTTTCTTTATGTATCATAAAACTTGAATACTTGAATGCAAAGTTATTAAAATCGGGATTTGGATCGTGGAATCGTGCAATTTTGTGAGTCGGTTCCGATCCAAAGTAGAATCACGAATTCACGATCCTAATAACTTTGCTTGTATGTGCTTAGTAAGTGTGAACATTACCTCTGTAAAATGGAAATCCCAGGTATGGTCGCACAGATCTTCTCTCATGATACGGACCTAAAACAAGCGAAAGGTTAACAAGAAGATTATATATAGTGAACCGACAATACGCCAGCAGTCAGAAGTACATCAGAGCAAAAATAAAGGTAGGAACGATAAGACTTACTCGCTTACTGTCAGTGACTGCACGAGAATAACTAGCCAATTTCGACAACCCTGGAACTTTAGACCATCGCGGTATATGTGCTTTTCCTACCCACAACTGCTTGCACTGCGTTACGAATATCAAGAAATTAGGGTCGGAATCGAAGAAGCAAACAGCAAAAAACCATAACAATCAACAATTACAGCATAGTCTCAACAACGATAACAAGTTACCAACACCAACTATAACATCTTTACTCGTACGCAACGATAGTATTAATACGGTATATTTACTCTCTCATTCTCACAATTCGGCGCACCAACTAGCTCTCGAAAACTTTCTTATGAGCTACCCTCAAACCCTTAAATCAATTAATTCAAATTGTTACTCGTTCGAGCACACGACTGCACATTCAAACAAAGCACCCCAAGTCCCAACCTTCTTCCTTGATGAGCACACGGGAAAATCTAAGCTCGGACCTGCCTTGCTATGGCCGAGATTATCTGATTAAAAGGCCTATTAATATTGAATTGTATAACATATAACACATAAAAATCACAACCGTTCAAGTTATATATATATATATATATATTTTTCAAGTTTCTTAATACCTCAAGGAAACTAGATATTATATAATATATAAGTAGTAAAATCTCAATCCATCCATCAAAATAAAGATTTAGTTGCTATTTACACCTTGAATATTTTCAAGAAAAACTGAAAAATAAATATTATAGCTTAAGATTAAAATCAAATTGATTTGATTAAAAAATAAGAAACCTGAGCATTTGTGGATGAATGAACCATTGATAAGAACAGATTCAGCAGGGTAAATTCCAACAAGTAACCACATGACTTGATTAGGTCAAACATTCATTAAACGAACCATTGCTGATCACAACACAAACACTTTAAGATTAGAACTCTACATTTTGTGCACTAAAATAGAATACTACTTCTATTCAAAGTCAAATCTCATTATCTCAAACAAAAACTTAAACCGATACTCTAGCAAAATTGTTCACGACGCTAATCAAAAGCTTAAGTTGAAAAAGGTGAAAGTTCTTTGATATGGTATCAGAGCTAAGTTTACATTTGTTTAAAATTAACCTAAAATCGAGTATGACCCAACCTAATCCAAAATAGCCCATATATAAACATTAAAATAAGATCATCATGATATATATGCACACTCAAGAATCAAAATAAATAAGAACACACGCATGACACCACTCTAACCAGAGGGATTCATTCGGATCATCGGAATAATTTCGGGTTGGTTTTAAATTGAGTTTTGCCCATATTGAATTTTACATTATTTCAAATTCATTCTGAAATTGGGTTAAGGGCTTAAAGAAAAGTTCAATTTTAAAATCGAAGAAATATCAAGTCATCGGGTTTGGTTTGAACACTTCTATCTGGTCCAACGTGCCAAGATTTATAACTCATAAAACTGAATTTACCCATCTGTTTCAACCAATAGCTTAAGCTTTTGGCTAAATTTTCGAGATAAATATGTTAAAAACTCCATTAAATTCAATAACTTGACACTTAAATATCTCTAAAAAACAAAAAAAAAAAAAAAAAAAAAAAAAAAGGAGGAAGAATAAAGATGAGATACCAAAGGAGACCAAAGAGAATCAGAAGAAGCAAGAGAAAACCAAGAATGGGATACAAGAAGAGAACGTGCCAAGCTGTATGCATCCATTTTTCCCATTATTTTCATCATTATATCTTCCCCCAACACTTTTAATGGATCCCCCACCACTTTTAATGGATCCTCCAACACTTTTAATGGATCCCCCACCATACCCATACCCATTTCTTCTCTTTTTTCCTTCTTCATATCCCTTTTTTTACTACCCTCCATTTTCTTCCTTTTCTTCTTGTTTTCCTTCTCTTCTAAGCTCCTTACTCCATTTAATCTCGCCATTTCGATTACAGGGTAGACTGAGAAAAGACGACCAATATTTAACCTAAATCAAAGATTTTGATGATGATTTTTGTGGGTTTTGTTTTGGGGAAGTAACTAATCAAGATTAAATTACAGGGTAGACCGAGAAAAAGACGACGAACATTTAACCTAAATCAAAGATTTTGATGATGAATTTTGTGGGTTTTGTTTTGGGGAAGTGACTAAACAAGATTAAATTACAGGGTAGACTGAGAAAAGACGACGATTATTTAACCTAAATCAAAGATTTTGATGATGATTTTTGTGGGTTTTGTTTAGGGAAGTAACTAACGAAGATTAAATTACAGGGTAGACTGAGAAAAAACGACAATTATATAACTTTAAATCAAAGATTTTGATGATGATTTTTGTGGGTTTTCTTTTGGGCAAGTATAATTAACAAATTAGATTATAGGGTAGACTGAAACAAAAAAACTATAAACAATATTCATTTCAACTGAAATAAAACTCAATTCTCTACGATTATCAAACTTCAATCAAGGATTATAATGATGATTTTTTTTTTTTTGTGGGTTTTCTTTTGGGGGAAGTAATTAGAAAAGATTGGATTTTTTTTGGGTTTCTTAGAAGTTTGAAAGTAGAAGGAAAGTGATTATTATAAAGACAAGAGAGTTTGTTGAATTTTCTTGAAATTAAAAATAGGAAATAAGGAATTTGATTTGCCACCGATTAAATTAATAATAAAAAGAAAAAGAAAGCAGGTTAGTCACAATGTTTGGACATTTGACATGTGGAACTTTTCATGTCGTTTCCTAATTGGAATAATAATAAACATAAGTTTTGATTTTTTTTATTATGAGTTGACTAAATTATGTCGGAATCATGACATCGACTATTATATATTTTACTCCTTCCTTGTGTTTATGTTCCGAGTATCCGGTCGATTTTAAATTAGATGTTTTGGATTGATTCAAAATAGCAAAAATTTGTGATATAAATTGTCTATAGCATGAATTGAAAGGCGACCATTCATATAAATCATCATCATCATCCTAACCCTGTATATCTCGCTCATAGAAAACTATAGGCAGGGTCTGGGACTCTGGGGAGGGAAGGACGGCGGCAACTCATACCCGTAAAGGAGAGCACGACCAAAAGAAGGAGTCCCCCGACTCCAGGAAGAAAGAGATATGTATCTGTTACGTGAGGTTAAAAACAACGCATACTAGATCCAAACGTAAATCAGATACATATAGCAATCACTATTGAAGGATGCTTGCATGAACAAAAAATAAAAGATAAAGAAAAATGGTAGTTAGTGCTTGAAAAATGGAAAATGGCGGTGATGGTGGGGTCATGTATTTCCAATACCAAACACTTTTTAGATATTTATTGTTACGCTGGCAAGGAAACAAGTCCACCTCACTGATATTTTTGCCAAGGTGTAGATATTTTCTTAGGTTCTTCTTCTAAGACTACCAACTACCAACTACCACAAAAGATAGCTATATGCATTTTGCATTTCATGCGTTCTAAAATATTTGTTACTGATGGTGACATATTTCCATATAATATGTCACACTTAGTAGCGATGAAGTATTTTATTAAATTCTTTTAATATTACATCCCAGTGTTATAAAAGAACTCTCAAAGTGTGATTCGGAAAAATTGAAAATATGCAACTTTACATTTGCTAGTGATAACAAAAAGCTAGTTTTTGAAATAAATAAGAAGTAATGTCATTACCAATTGAAGTAATGTCCCTTATATTAATATATATGTTCGTTTTTAACTCAATTTGCAGATAACTAAACTATTCTAAAAGTTTAGGCAACACATATATTCTCTTCGTTCCTTTGAGATTGCACCACATGACTAAAAAAACTTTTTGAATCATATGATATAAACTCAAAGAAACAAACGGAGCAAAACATCAAGTACTCTTATTCGCGAGGCTAAAATAACAATTACAATTTACAACAAATAACATACTTCTATATCAAAACGAAAACGATGTAAACTAAAATATTGAATGAATGTATTGGGTTCTCCCGAGAAGCACACAAGAATTCGAGTTATAATCTTCCTCGTACAACACCATTTACAAGGAACAAATCCAAACACGAACCTTAAGCCATACGTAAAGGTTTAGAAAAGATCTATATGACAATTTCGGATGTAATTTAGGGCAAAAAACACATTAGTGAACATCGCGTTAATATAATCAAATCAGTGAAAAGAATGGGATTATACAAAACTGACCTTAAGAAATTTCTCATGTCTACGTTTACTTTATGCTCTCGAATCATATATCTATCTACATACCAGAAGATGTTCGGTTGATCCTTTGGGCGCCTAATTTTGGAGCAGTAGGTTTTGCTCGACCTCTGCCTGCAGACAGGGGCTTAGCTTTAGTCATTGGGGGTGGAGCAGCTATGGCACCCCATAAGTCATCGTCTTCGGATTTTGAAGCTCCTGAACTCAAAGCCTTCGATGTTGTCTTTGGAGGAGGGGCAGCTATGGAACCCCATAAGTCATCGTCATCATCTTTGGATTTTCGAGCAGTGTTTTTTGACGGCAAATTTGATGCTGAAAAGATTAAAAAAATGTTTCATCTCCCAGATAAAATTAATTTTCAAAGAAATCAACGGGGTTTGAAGATTTAAAGAAATGTTGAAACTTTTACGTCTGATTATTGGTATTAAATGATGGTGATTGGAATGAATTAATAGGAACGGCTTTTTTGAAGAAAAAATGATCCAAGTAAGGACATGCATGATTATAATTTATAAACCATGTAAAAGTAATTTTTCTACCTAAATTACATTCAATTCCCACCATTTAATACCAACAACCGAACGGTTTGTTACGGTAAATTGTGTACTTTCTCCGTTCTCATAAGTCAAGAACGGATATTGAAACACAAGATTTTGTCCCGTTACTTGTTTAGTATGTATGTCATCAAGAAAAACATGGAGAATGGGTACCTGCTGGTTTTGGGGGATTTGCTGTCTTAGGCTGCGAAACTGGTCGTTTCTGAGCAGCCTGAATGTTAGCGAGGACTGGAGACGGTTTCGGCTCTTCAAGTGGTTCAATATCATCCCACCCTTCTTTGTCACTCTCAAGATCATCAAGTCCATTCTCAAGTTCCCCCCAACAGTCAGTTGAGGTCGGGGATGCTGGAACAGGTTGGTCTACTAAATCCACACTGGAGCTTGTACGAAGAGGTGTCAACCCCACACTTGTAGCAGAAGCGTCTACAACTGAAATCATCGATAACATAAGGCACTAGTTCCAGGATGTAACAGCATACATAACAATAGATAAAAGCATTTTATACAAAACTTTTAGTCCCATTTGAGATGACCAAGTGGTATTTTAGTGTTCCGTTTACAAAGATAATGACCAACAAGCATACTTTCTGAAGGTTGCTCAATTAGTCAATTCCCATGGTAACACGATATTTCCGCCCCTAAATGAGATGGTAAATAGTAAATGTACCAAAAGGCTTTCAAAATTTTCCAGATTATAAATATTTAAGGTAGTAATTTGAAAAACCGAATATAAGAGCTTGGATTTCCATTTTACGAGTAGTAATTTTCTAAAATCAATATAACTGATTCTAAGACATCGGCAAGAACCAGAATCTGAAAGATATGAGTGAACTGTTAGTAGGAGAAGAGCAGCCTTGGCTTGATAATTACAATCCAGGCAAAAGCTTTGCCCCCCATGAAAAAGGCAACAAATTTCTTCACCCTCCATGAAAAAGGCAAAAAACTAAAAAATTTCTCTTGTCCAATATAAGCAGAAGATAAGATCAAAAGTCAGAGGGAAACATGCTTATCCGTTGCATGATAAGGTAAGTGAAGTGCTCCCATAGAGTGGATGAAAAGTAGTGATCACAAGAAGATCTTCCATGAAAGAGATTTTTGTTTCACATGCATTACCATGTTAAAAAAAACATACATATTGAAAGGGTAAAGTCGAAAAGAACAACAATGACAAAACCTATCCTCAACAATATGGGGTCGGCTACATGAACCTGAGCTGACAATAAAAATTGTGAGACTTCAGAATCATTGAGGATTAAAATCGATGTACCTGAGCTAGCATCAGAGCTTGTTGTAGCAAGCGGTGCACTAGAACCCCCAGAAACAACCGGTGCCTGCTCAGAAGCTTTAGCTTTCAGAGACAAATTGCTCATAGCCCATCTGCATCATATATTTGTTATTTGTTTCTTTTTAAATTTAAAAATACTCAGAAACTACAACGAATTTCAAATATAGTGATGCATCAAAAATCAAATAAACATATTAGAAAAATTGGCAGCCAAGAAAAAAATTTAAAGACATCAAATAAACATAACCCCTGGTATTAGAGCAGAAAAAGTTCAGTGAACAGATGAAAACAAACTAGCATTGCTTCCTTCAATAATGTTTCCCCACAATCATCACAAGAAATTTATTCAGGCAATTGGTGGAATGCATACAATAAAGATTAATAACAAAACTTGAATACACTTGCAATTAAGGAAACTTATCTTCACAATCACAAAAATGGAAAAAAATGTCAGATGTTACTAAAGAAGCGTGAGCACATCTATTAGCGCTTAGGATTCCTCTCAAACACATAAAACAGTTGATTTTTAAATAATATATTGACAAAATAATCAATAAAGCTTTAAAAGTGATATTTTTTAAGTAAATTATTCCATAAACACATCCTTGTATGGTGCATCCACTGTATCTGTCCACATAAATTGCTATGTTCACACAAAGGGCCAGCAGATAAAAGATGAGGAAACTTTTTAACTTAGAACAGAAACTTTAATCCTCCAGTTTAATACTCACAAAAAATTAATGCCAAGTGTCGAACCCTCTATGTTTCATATACAAAATGAGAGGAACACATGAAATTTCTTACCCGAGCAAGCTAGAATTTCCAGGAGTGCCAATGTTTGCCATACTTCCATCTCCAGTATCACCCTGTCAATAAGTTTGTTCGAAACGGTTAGCATAGCCAAAATAAACATGTTATACACTTATTATAGGGTTACAAATCATGTGTAATACAGACAAAGGGAAATCTAGTGTTTGTAGGAGAATGTCTATAATTTAGCTCATACGTTCAAAAGAAGCTTTCAAAAGGGGACTAACTTCTTCCCTCTACCAAAAGACAATTTATTTAACAAAATTACAAAGATCATAAGCATAAAAACCTACTTCCGTCATCTTGAAGCAAACTGCATTTGCAAGCCCTCTTACCACCACATGACACAAAACAGGAAAACACCAGCATCATACCAGCGCACTAAGTATTAAAAGCGCAAGGTGCACAGAGGTGCAAAGAAACCTGAAGCCTAGGTATGATACACGAGGAGAAAGCGCGAGCTTTCCATAGGTGAGGCTAGACATGTCAAAGGCGGTTCAACTTGGGGTCTGGTTATTTTCAGTTTAGGTCGACATAACAAGTCAATGGAGTTTTTGAAATATTTCTCCATAAAAGTTTTCCAAAGATCTGTGTGTGAGAGTGTGTGTGTGTGTGTGTGTCGATGTGTGTGTGTTTGTGTTGATGTGGAACAGCGGTGCGGCAATGGTTAACGTAGTAAAGCAGCGGCTAACATTTAAATGAAGAGCATTGAGAGAATTAAAAACATTGTAATGGTTTTGGAACATTTCTTTTTTGCCTTAACCATACAAGAACTCACAAGGTCTTTTTTTCATTTCTTTTCTTTCTCTTTCTTGATTCCTTTTCTTTCCCGCTAATGCATAGCTTGGGTCGTAAGAGGGGGGCTAAAGTTAGTAAACATACAAAAAACCTAGACGCCAAGATCTGAACTCTCAACCTCTTGTTCAAAAACAATACTTTTATCACCAAGTTGCATCTTCTCATTGTAAAAGTTCAACGATGTTTTATTTTGTATAATGACCCAAAAATTTTCAGGGAGCTGGGCTCCTTTAGGCCTTACAGAAGATCCACCCCGGCCACGGCCCACTAGTGAAACTGAACAGCCCCTAAATATATTCTATGTACTTTTTTGAAGGAATAGGGAAGGGGTTTTTATTCAAATAACAGATTATTATACTTACAAAAATAGTACAAGGGTGATTATTATTTTTATTGATATTTAAGATCTTATATATTTTATGAACTTTGTACATGAACAAAGGAGCCACATACAAAAAATGTTTCTATAAAGAATTAAAAACGGAAGATGAGAAACTTAGCATATACCTTCTCATTATACTGCTTTACAATCTTCAAAAATTGATCAACGGCCTGAAATGACTTGGATCGAACATCACTGGGAATAACAAAGAAAGTTAATAACCATTGCCAGCTCAGAATAATCCACAATGGAAAGAAAAATATACAGAAAATTGGTAGTAAAATTTTACAGTAAATATAAAACGATCAGGAGTTTGGACATATAATTTTAATCACAAAAATGTCATACTATGAATTTGAATACGCACATATTTATGTTACATTGCAATACGTTTTCATATATGTTCCATTTGTAGCTCTGTCCCACAAATGTCCCCCGAGAATTTAGAACTCATAATTTAGTCATTCACATTTCATAAATCCTTATGTGTGCATTTACTAAAGAGAAAGGGTGTGCATACTAAGGTTACATCATATACTCAATTCCAATTCATGTTGTTTTCATTTCTTAAGGTCAAATGTTTACCTTAAATCAACATAACATCAACAAAAACTATCAAAAAATAAAAGGTTGCAAAAAAAACACTTTAAGAATCTAAAAGAATTCTTCTTTCAATGTATTTAGAAACTGAAAGTCCAGACTTGACATCTAAATGAGAAATTTACGAACAATAATTACACAAGCACTAAAATTAATAATCCTGCACTTAGTAGAATCAGCTGACTCAAGTAGATACCATAGACTGTAAGCATCAGCTGACTCTAGTAGTATCCATGAAATTAAAAATATCGAAATTTCTGATGTTTGGTAAATGTGAATTGTGTTAGAAATCCTAACACTAGTGCAAGGAATACTGCTACAAAAATGGTTTTTAGGTCAAAGAGAGCAGACCTGTCAGGATCTATAGTAAGCACCACTACAGTTGGCAGAATCCTTGTTGCAATTTCTGTGATGTCATAATAGGAACTCGTAGCACACAATGCCATTATGCCTGCCAGCCAGAACAAGAAAAAAAATAATACTTTACATAGCTGTAAAACAAAGAAACACAAAAGATGGCGGAAAATTTATGACTTGTATACCTGCTCCTCGTGCTGGGGGGAAAGTATCACGTAATGCACGAACAGTAAAAGCATTTATGAGAACCCGCTTCCTCGTCTACACAGGAAAAAAGAATCAATTAATTTCTTTTAAAAAATACCTTATTAACAAAGAGTACAATAAGTGAAAAGAGGGGGGTGGGGTGGGGAGCAGTGCAGGACATACTTATTATAATTCAATAACGGAAAATTATTTGAGGCAAATTAACAATGCATACAAGGGTAGCAAATTAGCCATCAGTTCAGTACTGGATAGCACACTGATGAAGGTAAATTTAGCAATGCAATTGCAATGTTTTGAGCTTATAGGGGGGAAAATAAAAGTAATAGATCTTCGAAAGAAAAAAGGCCAAACAAGGCCCAATGGCCAACAAAATTAAAAGCTGAAGTCACATCCGAGAAGTGGAAACGATTTTTATAAAGAATCAGATTTTTTGAGAGGTCATTTTTATGGATGCAAAGTGCACTGGCAAATTTCGTTTGAAAGTTTATCTGATTTAACTCGAACGATAAACCGCAAATTTAGCTCATAATCATTGACTATGTGTCAACGAATCGGGTACGAGAACGAGTACAGGAACAGGAGCGGAAAACAGAAAACCTGAAAATTATTAACGGGTACACCGTCTCTGTATTGTCCCAGACACAGAGACAGGGATCAAATAAATACCCGTGCTACATAGCTCATCAATAGTGACCATGAAGTTAAGTGTGATATCTTGGTCAGTAATGCTTTGATACATAAAGAGAAACAAACCCCAAGAAACTTCCAAGAAAACCCAATGAATGGTTTCACAGACCAAAACAAAACAATTGACCACAACCAGAGCCAAAATACAAAGAAGCAGGATAATCTAACTAATTGATTTTACAAACTAATGAAAAGATTAAGCACAACCATCCACCAGGAACACATGGAAATGCTATTGAAGAAATATGCACACCATGAGAAAAGAACGAGAAAAAAAGATGAAATGCTCACCCCTTCATTGAGATAGTTTGCAATGTTTCCCAATAATATGGTTGTATTAGTTCTAATTGCTGGCTCTTCATCAACCTGCAAAACTTGCCAGCATTAAATTTAGACACTGAAGAAAAAGGAGAGGAAAAGTAGGAAAACAAAAAAGCCTTAAAAGGCCAAGGTATATTAATATATAAAATTAAGCTAATAGAGGATCAAGAAATAATACCTGTAGCTTGGAAAGATACTTCAGCAAAGATCCTGACATTGTACGTTGAGAAAGCTGAAACAAAAAAGGTCACAATCAAAAGAAATAAGTAGAGCTCCTAATATGACGTTCTTGTTACTTTTTTAGAAAAAAAATACTAGGAAAAAGTAAATGACCATAAGAACTTTAAACACAATCACGCTCTAAACAGTGGGCTCGTTCAATACAAACATTCATAGAGCAAAAATGAAGTACAGATTGCAATCATGGTAACAGTCGCAATACGAATTTCAGAGTCAATGAGAATGGTTTTGCAGTTTTCTTAGCCTATATTTTATTCGAGGTAAGCTCAAAAAGTTTGACAATACAGTCGCAATACACTGATGGGGGGCTATATTTAGCACTATCCAGAAAAGAGATTTGTTGTACATAGTCAAGTCTAAGAAAGCAGCATACAACAACAAACACAACAATGCAAAAGCCTTAATCCCAATTCATGGCATAAGCTACATGATTCAAAACAATCCAACATGAGCGATCAGTAACATTGATGATTGAGTATATATCATTCACCCTTTTCTAGAAATATATTAGCACCATAGATACCAGCAACGCAGGTCGCCTCGCCATTTGACGATCTTGGTGAAGGCCAGCTTTAAGTAAAGGTGCAACTTTTTCACTCAAAAGCTTATGAAAAAATTCTAAAACATATTTTATACTAGAAAATTATGAATTCAAATTACAATAGAATAAAAGATCTAAAACATTCGATATAATTGCGCTGAACGGATCATTAATATAGCACATAAAGGACATAAGAGGGTACCTAAACCTACACTCTAAAGCATTTTGTCTAATTTTTCAATGTCTAAATGTTATCATAGTTGTAAATCACTAAATACTATTGACGCTAGAAACCAGTGTATGATATTTTCTCCTCCATCTGACAGTGCTTTCCTGAATACAGAAAGACGGTGAAGATTGAACTGAATCAGACAAAAGTGGGCCCATTCCAATTTCAAGAAATAACCCACACAACAAAAGAACACTGATAACTTCAGGTAGCTAATCATTCGGCTAGCCAAAAGTTTAATCATTAGCCAATGTGCCACATAATATAAACAGTGAAAACGATAAAAGGTGCTAAAAGAATGTCACCCAATTGTAAGCACATGCTGACCTGTATTCCACAAATTAACAGCAAAATATATTTTTACTAAATCAGAGTGAGACACAAGAAAAATAGATATGTATCAAATCAAAAGTTGAAAGTATTCCAAGATACCTTTGGTGCCAAAACAAGAATAGATTTCAATGTCAACTCCCTGAGAAAAGCTGATGTATCATTAAATCCAGTAGCCACATTAGGATATACCTAATGACAAATAATAGCAATAAATTCAGTGCTACAAAGAAAAGGATTTTCAATCGAGCTGCTACTGTGATAAGGGACTGAACTTGAAAGGAAACAACTGACAGTGAATCACTATAGAAAAAAATACAAAACAAAAGCACACTAGTGTGTTCTGATCATTTTCATACTTGCTCATCAACAATTTGTGCAGATAATGATTCTCCATATTGATCAATATGTTGGAGCAACGCTACTCTTACTGCCCGATCATTAGATGAAAAAAGCTTCACGAGGGTAGGCAGCACCTAGAAAACATAACAAAACAAAAACAGAAGACATAACAATGAATATCCAAAGAAATAAAGAATTGCATATGCAGAGAATGAGATGAGAGATCCCTCCTTAAATAAAGTAAAAGGATAACCTTGGTACTAAACTCTTCAGCAGGAAGCCAAGAGCCCATCTTCATCAACGCTGTCAAAGCAGGAGCACCTGCTGAACCAAACTCTAAAGCAGAAGCTAGTAGTGGAAGAATCTAAGAAAAAAGAAATCATATTTTAGGCCAAGTGGAAACGAAAACATTCAAAAACATGAAAAGCAAAAGAAAAAAATTAGAAGATTGAAATCGGCCAAGAGTAGTACTTTCTTCAGCACTATTGGGCGAGGAAGTTGGTCAGACAGAGTTGGTAGCTTGCGGAAAAATGTATCTTTCTCCACACTGTCCTTCAAACTGAGAACCTCCATGAAATGTATAGTATCCACCAACTTATTTTGAAAGTATTCTGAAAACTCATATTAGTGAAAATGTGTATCTATGTTAGCAGAGGCAGGCTTAATGCCAAAGAAATCAATAAAAGATACCAAGTGCAATAAAAGGTTATAGCTTCATTGGTATCATGTAGACCGAGAAACTTTTCAATACTTACCACTATTTTCAATAAGCTTGGAAGTATTTAATCTCTTGGACGGCATAGAACTCAATAATCTCTGATAATCTGGAAGCAATGACTGAAAGAACAATGATAAAAAGACATACAAAAAGAATTGTTGTCATCTTGAGGACCAAGTAGCAATTCATCATAGTTTTGCATATGTGAGAAAATTGTGCTTACTAACAATTAAATTCTGTAGCTATTTTAAGGTTTTTGACTATGACATAAAACGACATCATACAATATTTGATACCTTTGGAATTGAAGAAGTATTTCGGAGTTCTTCTGTCTTGCCAAGCTTCATACCAGCAAAGATTTCATATATCAGACAACCTGAAAGATACAATATACAATTTTAAGAAATGCAGACACACATATAAGCAATAAATTATAATACAACATAAAAATGCATGGTTTATTAGTGTACTAGAACAGTAAACGCTCAATAAAAACCTTAACCACCCAGTAACCGACTTGCTACCTAATATCTAGGTCATGGTTTTGAAAAACCTTAAACAACATTTGGGGCAATACAATTGGTTTCTGGTTCTTGCAACTTGCTACCTCATATATACGTCATGTGAAGCTCAAAAATATCCCCAACGATGTTACAAACCATTGATCAAAACACAATTTAATACCATGCTTCTCACTTAAAAATCTCTTGATTAATTGTTTTTTGTATAGAAGAAAAAACATACAAGTTTCGTCTTTTATATAGGCCCTTTCTCTCTTGGTGTCATTAAAAACATACATTCAGGGTTAGACAACTAAACTATGCAAGAAATATGAACAATTAAAAAGACGGAAGTTGCTTACCCATTCCCCAGGAATCGATTGCCCATGGTGGAGAATTTCTGATGGCCACCCAGTCAGACTTAACCAATTCATTTGGTTTGTATTGATTGCCAACAAGCCATGCATATTGCTACATATAGAGAAAAAACATGGTTAAAATTACTATTGTTACATAAATATGAAAATGATCCCAAAAAAAAACAAAAGCAAACATAGTACGCACGACATAAAGATATTTTTCATCACCAAAGATGCTCCAGCCAATGTGCTTTCATTTAGACTAAAAAATCCATATAAGACTGAAAACGTTAAGAAGTTAATCCAGATAAAGTAACCCCAGGAAATACCAAAATTCATACAATTTATTCCCATTACTTTGCAGCCAAGATTACACTAGAAATTTACTATCCCCTACTCAAAAATAAATAGGCAATCTTTCTTGCCCCAGTCCTCCAATTACATTAGCTCTTATGTGCGTATTTATTTCTTTTCCCTAGATAATCTCCTCAATCCTATTCATGTGGTTATGCATCTTGACCAAATGAAATCATAGATCCAAAGTCTTCTCTAGTCAATCAGTACCAGTGAAAATCACACAAAAATGAGAGAAATTCTCTTCAAGAATGAAAATATTCCATATACCAAAATTAAAAATATGTTCTCACTTTACCATAATACTGTTACCACTTCTAAAATCAAAAAATCAACTTGTATATAAATTACACAAGTATTTCGAATTATACTACCTCTGTTAATAGCTACACTTCTATCTTTTATGTGAGAGCTTTTTGGGAGAAGTGTAGCTATTTAAAAAACCATAGGATAGTATATGTTTCATTGCACACAAATTCAGTGTGATCTACAATGCAGCTTATCAATGGCAGGCCTAAAGGAGATCTGCATGTATAGGGACTTCAACCAAGGAACCTCACTAACTTTTTGGAAAGAATTTTTCAAAAAAAACTATACAGCACAACTCAATCCCAATGAAAGACAGTGAAGAAAACAAGACAACTAAAAGTTTGCATACCACAAACATTTCTATCCGTTTCCTAAGAGTTCCAAACAAATAATATCCCATTTCTAAATTCAAGTAGCCTTCAGTGCCAAAAGCTGCCCCAAGAATGATTAATTCCATTTTCAATGACATATTGCACAAGCATGTCTCTTCAAGAGCATGTTTAACTTTTAACTTGTATGTGATCAACAAAACTTACATTTTCAGAAGAAATCAGATGCAAGCACATGAACACTAGCAACTCAGCTATAGCTTCAATAAATTCATAGATTACAAGAGATTTGCTTCCATACAACATAGTCCATAGTGGCTTAGATATAGTGCAACTTAAGCTCAAAAACTTTTATGGATATTAGTATGTATCAGAGCCAATAAAATATCGGAAAAATTACCAGCATTGATCCAGTGGAACCTTCTTTGTTTCCATCAAACTCAGATAAAACATCAAAAGCATGCAACTTCCAGTCTAGAGTTTGAGTAACCACCACACTGGCTAAGCAAACATTAGCATGAATCTGTGACAGCAGAAGTTAGTTTATTAGAATTATTAATCATAAGTACAAATAATTCCAATAGTAGAGTGCAAAAATATTAAAAACTTTAAAAGTCTCAAATTTGAGAAAGAAAAGAAATCAAAATCATCATGAAAATCCCTCAGTCACCACAATGTGAGGTAACCTTGTGTACTAATAATTACATCTTATCACACAAACAGAATGTGTAAATAAACTTTTTAATAATAAACGATAAAAGACATCAGGTTTATAATAAATAAGAATTTAAAAAGGTTTCATACAGCATCAACATTTCCTAAAGGTGCAAGCTATAAAAGAGAAGCCTTACCAACTTACAATCATTATTCAAAAAGCTCACAGCTTTAGCTATCTGGTTCAATCCCCAGGCATAATACTCATCCCTGTTGTCAAAGATGGAATACAAATACAGCATTATGTTTGTGAACATATTAAAAATATTTCTTATAGTGAAAAGAAATTTATAGTGTGAGCTCGTATGTGTGTATCAGCCTTTCCCACAGTTTTAAAAAATTTAACATTTTAAAAAACCAAGGAGTAATAAGAAATTTGTCCACCCAGCATCAAGATATAGGAAAGAGATCATCATAAAACCTGTGGAACTATAAATTTGTAGAAAAGATAAAAGAGAAGCTAATAAGGAAGTTTTTTTAAGATGAGAAACAAAAGCAATTTACAAAAACAAAGAAATAAACTACATAGCTAATTAGCTATCCAGACAAGACTTTGATAAGTAGGTTTGAAAATCAACCTCCTCCTAATAAAAGTAGAAACAATTAACTAGTCTATCTTTCAATACAATTACATCAAAATAGATAACTCAACACACACATGCACACTCCCTCCATATTTGCATTTTGATATTTTGTTTCATTCCATTTAAATTGATCTTCCCTATTTTCAGCAGATTTTTTTTATTTCTAGTTTTACTTTTTACCTATTTTAGAAGAATTTTTTCCTAGTAAACAATTCATAGCCTAAAGCCCACTACCTATACCAATTCTCTCTAGAGATCTCTTTCCCAGTTAAAAGTGCATATAATAGAAAAGTAACAAATCCATTCCTTCCTCATTCCCACTGTTGAAGCTATGGTAATTTGAAATAAGAATATACAACAGAGAAAGTTTTCATGTTCAGTTAACGTGATGAATTTGCATGTTGATAGCTATTTGACTATTCATGACAGCAAACATTCAATAACAAAACAAAATGCTAGTGATACAAATTCCTCTCAATTGAATCATCTTTATCACTATTAGCTACCTATTAGCCAACAGGGGTCTCATTTTAAGACTTGACCATAACAGGATTTAGGTTAGAGAGAGACAAGTTCCAATTTAAATAAACTCCTCAAGAACAACAATGACTATGCATAAAATAAACTCAAAAATGTTTTAAATCCTAAAGATCGTATCTAATCTACCAACATGTATACATGTTGTGCCTTTAATCCACAAATTATATCCAAAGTATTAGTGCACCTGATAATAATCTGACAATCAACTTGATTAGTACTAAAAATTTCAGAAGAGTTCAAGGATGAAAAGAAAAATCTCTCAGGGTGTGTGTTGCCATCTGGATCAACTGTCAGAAGGTATCTTGTTAGGAATAAAAGAAAAAACACCTTTTGCCTAAGAAAAAATGTAGATGGATAATCATTTAAAGAAAAGATGCACAAAAACACATTCTTCAAATACAATAAAAAAAAAACTCTAAAAGTTGAAAGCAAAATTAAAATAAGAAAAACCTTTTTTCTTTGGTTTTTATAGATTCACAGCCCTAAACTAGAAACTTATGGGTGTAATTAAGTCATATACTCATACACCAGCAAGTATACCAAAATCTGGAGTACATTACTGGACCAACCAAAACTTTACATGATGTTGAGAACACACAAAATACTCCATATGCATACCTCTGTCGTCCATTCAAACCTAACTCCTTGATTTTTTCTGAAAGTGGCATAACAGGTTCAGTGACTATATAAATTGTGACCTTCGTAGTGGAACCATCAAAAGTCTCAACCTCGGTACTGTGAAGAAATGATAATATATTTGGGTGTCTGACCTACAAAAAAGCCAAAACAAAAGCATCTTTTAGTAATTACAATATCTCACAAGTAGAAAACAATGCATGAATTAGAATGAGAGAGAGAAAACAAAGAAAGATCTCTTAGATATAAAGATAACAAAAGGTGTGAGGTTCAACAAAGAGAAATAAAACCATGATGAAAATAAAACGCTAAAAGAAGCACAGAACATGAATTAGAATGAGCAAGAGAGAGAGAGAGAGAGAGAGAGAGAGAGAGCGCAAAAAAAACACATGCTCACATAAATCTCTCTTTAATGAACAAAACTAGATGCTAAAAAAATAATACTTTATTCAGCCCTATCTAATACTAATATGTAGAGCAGAATACAACTTCACTTTTATTACAGATTAATACCAAATTGTGAAGTATTGAAGTCATGATAAAGATCAATTGGAAACATATTATTTGTTGCATGGGTAGAGGCATGTACATCAGGCAACTCTTACACTATCATGAGAAACCCCTCTGGTGGAAATAGGATAATTTTGATGTCAGGATATTATTTGTTCATATCAATTCAAACGAAGAATATATCTTCTCAAGTTATCCTCTGGATTGCTTTGGTACAATCTAAGGACAATGAAGCTCAAGTGAAGGTAAGACTTAAGAAAGTGACGGTGCCTTTATGATTTCAAACTTTTCAATCAACACTCTTAAAAACAGAGGAAGCCCGTAATTTAAAGTAGATCTCCTTCCCCTTTCTTCCATTTACTTCTCTACTATTCGAACAAAATAATCCATTTTCTTCCTCCTTCCTCTCCCCTTCCATCCTAAAATGTTATTTAAGTAATGTATAAAGTTGCTTGCCAACTTAAGCACACATAATAAGAGTCAACATTGGATATAAATAAAATTAGTGAAACTCACTGGAGATAGAAGACAGCTTCAAAGAGAATGTATTATAAAGAGAAAGAAGGTTGATGTAACAGAGAAAAGAGAAAAAAATAGTTTTTCTAAGAATTTTACTTTTTAAGAAGAGAAAATTATTTTGGAACATAACAAATAGCGAAAAGAGTATATTACGGAACAGAGAAAGTAACAAGAAAACCTAAAACAGTACATGAGACTAAATCCCAGGTCTAAGAGGACTAAAATTTAATCGAGAAAAGAAAAAAACAAAAACACGAGTTATCTTACTGTACGCAGTCGCTTTACACCATTACGCCCAGCAGCTATATGACCATCTTGCACACTTCCTGAAAGAGAGAATATTGAAACTGGAGACCCATCATCCTGGAATAATAGATCAATATACTTCAGCCAAATTATTTCTTTTTCAACATAAAAAAATTCAAAAGTTTTTTCTCTCATATCTAAAAGCTCTGCTTTACTATCTATTTCATTTTAAGGAAAATTGTATGATGCCAAATGCCAATGATCATCCAAATTACAATTCATACAAATGGGAAATTGAACAGCTCCAGTTCCTACTTGGGATGCTAAATAGTATGGTCACAAAGTACCTAGAAGGCTAGAAGGCTAAATTCATATAGAACTCTTAAATGTTAGTTGTCATTGATTCTTTGTCATTGATTCTTCAAGACATTGATTCTTCAAGACATGTCAAACATATACTTCCTCCAATTCTTTTGTACCCACGACATTTACATAGTTGACAATTGACACTATCTTATCTACCAACCTTTTATCACATTCCCTCAACCACCCTGTAACGGATACGCACTTCGAAGATGTAGTTCTACAAAATTGTGTTATGGAAAACTTCAATTACATATAAATCCCTCCTACATCATGTATGAACATTTTAGCCTTTAACCACATAGTTAATCAAACATGTTATAAAAAATTATTTCATTGACCAGAATTATAATCCAATCGTACCATTATAAGATTTACAGTTGAGTATTACACTGAAGTTTGAAAGAATGCTTTTGAAACTAAACAATTGTAAATTCAGCTAAAAGCCCTTAATGTGAAATTTACAGAAAAATGTGTTGTGTTCCATGGGCTGCGATCCATATTCTAATCATCTATTACAAATCCATTTCCAAGGAAATAATTCCTGAACATGGGAAATCGTCCAGCATCAATGACATGCGTCTGGTAAAAAAAAACTAACAGTAATAATATAAGCCCCTCCTCATTGTCTCTCTCTCTGAAAAACTACTACTAATAATAATAATATTAACCCTCCTACTCTCTCTCTCTCCCCTGAAAACTAATAATAATAATAATTATTATTAATAATATCAACCCCTTCTCTCTCTCTCTCTCTCTCTCCCTCTCCCTCTCACAAGACTGATAATCAATCCACCCCTATAGGCCAACTGGGAAATTTCTAAACCATAATACCAATAGAACTCAACACAAGTGTGGGTAAAGGAACACAATATAAGGAAAAAGAAAGGACACTAAAAATGGGGGACATACATATAACAATGATCATAATTTAATAGGAGAAGAAACTTATAATCCCAAATCAATCATCAACAATCTGCAACCAACAATACTCTAATTGACCTAAATACCCCAAAACTCCATAGTACATTATCACGTACATACTTAAAAACCTAATAAACTATCAAATCAAATTTCATCCATCCAGCTTTTGATTATAGCTACATCCTACAGCATAGGAAAATGCAAATCCTTGCGTACAGCTTAGCTGCTATACACGCCCATGTGTAAAAGATCAATTTGATAACCAGCTATAATGTATATTCCTCAATCTCTACTCCAATTAACTCATTCAACCAATGAAATTTGCATATCTAACTGCAAATCAAAAACGCCTCCATGGTGAGCACAGTCAAATTGTTTGTTTTGTATTCAGCTCCCCATAATTTTTTTCAACATTTAAAATTTTCTATTCAGCTCCCTAAATTGCATTAATTGTTTGTTTTGCATTAAATTGAGCACCCACATCCCTTATTTGATGGGGCAAAAGAATGATAGTTCTTTGATTTTGGATTATAATGAAATACACATATTTATGTGAAGTTTGCTACCATGAGTCTATCGGAAACAACCTCATTGTTATCAAGGAAAGTTTGCATACATCTAACACCCAAACCCCATAAGTGGGAGTAGTTTAATGGCATTGGGGTGATGAAATGTTGTTGTATTAAGTTGGGCACCCCATAAAAGTTCCTAAGATCCACCACTGAATCACACAGCCATCTAGATACTTGATTGCATTCACAAATTCAACCCTATCAGTAAATCCCTACAGAATTGAATTATTATACATACCCAATCACACAATAAAACCAAAACCATTAAGTTCAGAATCATTTAACAAAACAAAACGGCACATCATGAAACCAATAAGAGGAAACCCAAGCAATAAAATAGGTCAAATCACTTCAACAAACTATGCCCACAAACACAAATCCCTCAATGTTGGAACCAAATACAAATACCAATTCAAAACTACAAAAGAGTTGATAGAAACAGTAATTTAAGCATAAAATTGGATCAAACAGCAAGAAATTAAACAAAAAAAGACCTTGGAGGTGCCAGTGGAGTGAGTCCAAGAACCCCAAGCAGAAGAGTAAGGTTCCCCAATATTGTAAGGAAGATCTTTAACGCCAGCTCCAGATCCTGCGACTACTCCTTTCAAAAACTTGAACATGTTCGTCTCTATCGAGATCTCTCAGATTGGGATTCAAGATTGTGATTTCAGATGGAGAATAATGGAGGAGAAGAAGCAAGGAAAGCAGGGGAAATGAACAAAATGCCCGATCTCTTCGATAATTCACAATTCAATGCTTTTAATCTTAACATGAAACGATGAATCAAAAATTCATCGGCTGTAAAAATTGTTGAGTTTGTTTGCCATTTTATTTTAATTATTATTAATTATTAATTATTAATTAATAATCATTTTAAATTAATTTTTAAAATTTTTGATTTGAAAGTTGGCTAGATAATTATGAGAATCAAAACCCTAATATATAGGTGAAAGAAAAGATCTTCAATTATTTGGATAATTTGTCATTTTTAATCATTGTATATTACTAAAATAGCTCATTTAAAAATCTTTAAAAAAATTAGCTCATTTAAAACCTTTATCCCGGATTTCCAAAAAAAAAAAAAAAAAAAAAAAAACCTTTATCGCGTACACGGGTGTGAGTTTTGGTCATAAACTTTCAAATTCTAAAGATTTGAGACCGAGTCCAAATCCACACAAATAAAAATATTTGGGGTTGAATTTGATCAAACCTTATACAGTGCTAAGGATGTTCTTGGGTATGTCCGACCAGATCTAAATTCATTAATTTTGTATGGACTTATTTTCGGACCTCGAATCCAGATTCATCGATTAATTTAATTGTTCTTACTTTATTACTATATTAGGAAAATATCATGTTGTAAACCCTAAACTTCCGGCTATTCCACGTCACGTGTTAGACAAACCTTTTTTAAAATCTATTTGGTAACCTAGTCCTAAACCCTTTTGATTTTTCCACATTTAGACAAAAGGAAAGTTTTTTTTTTTTAACTTTACATTATTTTTACCCAACGTAATGACTTTTTTCAAAAAACAAACATCGTGACCACCCTAATTAACCAATACCAAACTGTCATCTTATAAAGTGGCGATACTTAACAGTCATCTTAGGTAGCAGTTTAATCACACAATTTTTTTTTTTGAAAAAGAACCATCCTATGTGTACGGTACTATGGGAAATAAATTTCCTATCATTGTAAAGTGGGAAATAATTTTCCAAATTACAATATTAAGGGCAAATATTCCAAACAAGCATTTTCATGTGCGGGTTTAAGGTTAGGTATGTTCACAATTACTAACAACACACAAAAAATAACTACGAACAAATAATTTTGACTTTTTTGACAAATGTTTTTGTTCACTGTTAGTAACTGCGAATATGAAGATCCTTAAAATTAACCTTTTCCCCCAAACTATAAACCCCAACTCTACCATCTTTCATTTAAATCACATTTTTTCTCCGAAAACTAAAAAAGGTAGAGTTTGGGTTTATATTTTGAAGGAAAAAGTTGAAAATAATGACATTTGAAATGGTGAGTCGCATAGATACACATACAACAACTTTAAAGCTAGGAAATTCATGTTTTCAAACGTTTTGCTAAAAGGTCATGATCGAACAATTTAGTAAACCTCAGTATTACCATGTGAATTTTTTAAAACTTTAGTTACCACCTGGAAAACCTAAACTTCAGGGTTACACGTGAAATTTCGCTTATAATTATAAAGATCGAAACTGTAGGGATCGAAACCGGGGAAAAGCAAGTTTTCGAAAAAAAAATAAATCATCTAACATTTTCTGGAGTTCATCCTCATTCCTCATCAATCACAATCTCTTAGATTAGCGTTAGGCCGTTTGGAGTACTGAATCTGGGAGAAACTGTAGAGATCGAAAATGACGGAAGCTGTGATTAGGAACAAGCCAGGAATGGCGAGCGTCAAGGATATGCCTCTTCTTCAAGATGGTCCTCCACCTGGTGGTTTTGCTCCCGTTCGTTATGCCCGTCGAATCCCCACCAAAGGCCCTAGCGCCATGGCTATTTTCTTTACTGCTTTTGGAGCTTTTGCTTGGGGTATGTACCAGGTTGGCGAGGGCAACAAAAAGCGCCGGTATTACTTTTACTCTTTTCATTTTTGTTTTTGATGAATCCGGATCTTATTCTGGCTTTTTTGTACTTGGTTTGATTGACTTTTTGTTTAATCGCATCTTCCGTTGAAAATGATCGGTGGGTTTTTGGAATTGGAAATTAGGGTTTGAATCGCCTTATAGTTTGACGAACTGAATGCAACATAGATTTTCGTGAATTGGGAAATTGGTTTTTTTACATAGCGTCTTTGATTGTGATTTGTGGTGTTTTCGTATTGGAAAATGGGATGAATTTCTACAGAGGTTTTCATGTGTTTGAAAATGGTGGTTTTTGTGGTTTATTGGATGTTGGTGCTTAACTGATTATTGTTTGTGTGTTCAAATACATTTAGGAATTTAATCCCTAAATACATTTAGGAAGTCGATTTTGAAGTTCATCTTTTGGAGATTATTTAGATGAATAAACTTCAGGATACTTTGTTTATCGGATTGGTGCTTACTTAGATGAATAAACTTCAGGATACTTATTCTCCCACAGTTTTTTGTTTCCTCCAATAGTTAAGTGATGTAGGAGTTGTGAAATTTTGAGCTATCTGGCTCACCTGCTCTCTCTCTCTCCGTTAATTCTGTTACTACCTTGTGTCATTGGAGATGACCTATGTTACTTTCTTCGAGTGAACTCTTACAATGAGAGTTTGGCTTGTCTATTACCTCATCACTTGTGATATAGAAAGTTCTGTATCCCAAGGGCTGAAATCATGGATGAGGATAGATATGTAATGCAAGAGTTGAAAGCTCATTGTATTGTTTTTGCTGCTGGAGCTTTTTGTGTGGTTTTAGACTAATAATGTTGGTCTCTTAGATTATCTGTTCTTAGGGCTTCTCATTAACTTTAGAAAATAAAGCTAAATTTAAAATTGTGGTTTGTGGGCTGATTTTTGGTTGTGGCTTAGCCCTAATTGAGAAAAAGTTGTTTTGAAAAGGATAATGATTGTAGACATAAAGATTGGTAGTGTTTCTATAACAAAGGAATGAGGGTATATACTTATAAACTAAGTATCTGTGGTTTGGCTGGATTTAACCAATACTCTGACTTTTTATCTTTTTTTATCATTGTTTAGTTCGGATGATTTTTCTAGTTCTTGTTTGGATTGTCGTGTTTTGAAAGGTCTTGTGAATTATGGTAGTTTACAGGTTAATATTTTCGTCGGTGCTGATAATGGGTGATTAGGAGAGGTGTTATTTGATTGGAGATGGTTTTTTTAAAAGTAGATCCAGGAAAACTTGGTTTGAACCTGCAAAATTCGAATCATTAATCTGATATAGTGTATGCTCCATGTGGTTAAACATTTATTTATTATCTTTTTCCCTTTCACCCTCACCTAAATAACTAAAAAGATTTTAAAAGAAAAATTAGACATGGGGAAAAGTTGACTTATGAATTTCCTTTAATCTTCTTCTGTCACACCAATATCTGTCGATTTTGTCGGGCCTCTGAATATAGCTATGACTTTACGCCTCTAACCATCAAGAGTTTTTGAGAGAACACCTATGTTCTGACGTAATAAGTATATTAAGCTTGATTTTTATAAAGTCTTAATCTTAATCGTTTGATTAGTATAGAAACTTAGCCTGGATGTTGTGTGTTGGGAGTCTTATCTATGACTGTTGTTTCTGGGGTTTGACTTTCGAGTACTTCATGTGTGCTCTCACTGTGGTTCTCTGTCTGTGAACAAAACTAAGTGCTTGCTCAGTTTTATAGTGTGCTCAACTTGATGGCTGTTACCTAAAGGGCAAATTTTAGATTCATCATACTATCATTCAAATATGTTTATTTAGTAGATGAGGTCTTTGACTATGTTTCTCCAATTTTTCCTAATACCTTGCTGAACTCGTGTCCTACATGTTTTCTACTCCACAAATTCCTTCCGATGATATTTATAGTTTCTTATGCTCCTGAAGAGCTCTAAGCGATGTAGCCTTCAGGGAACTTGGGTTGGGCACATCAACTCAGGATTGGTCCCAGTGCTTAAGATCCCAGCAACTTGATCTTGTCCCTGGTTTATTATTTTTTTTATCAAAGTTATTTTACTTGAAAAATTGTATAAATTCTGGCATTTTGGACTATGGAGGTGGAAGATATGATGGAATATGAGCCTACTTATGTAGTTTTGAGTATGACCATTAACCTGGTGGAAAAATGTGTGTATATTTCCTTAGTTTTAGGTGCCTGTGAAAACCTATAATCTAAACTCAGTACCATCAAGCTCAAATTTTTTCTTCAGATTCAATGTGAGCATGCCTGTCTTTGATTCAACTTGTTAAATGGTAACCTTATTTAATTTGTTCCTCATCTTTTGCTTTGCCTATGTGCGCTCAGTTTTGTGTCTCCAGTACCTTCTATCTCTTGTTCTACTCCTTTTGCACTCTCCCCGCTTTTTCTGTCATTGATTGAAAAATACTGATTTGTGTTATTAGCTGGTGGCCCAGTGGGTGTTTTGGAAGTTAGGATGTGATGTCAAGTGGCAGGCAGACTATGGCTGAATGATATACATCTTCCTTGATTTCATTCCTCTCTATTCTTTTGCCTCTTATGTGTACTTAAAAGCATCGACACACATCACAAGCCTCTTGCTGTGTTAGTATAACTGTATGCTGTGTTATTATAACTGTATATAAGTGAAAGTTTGTAATTTCTAATGCATGGTGTTTCAAATTGTTGAATTCTGCTTTGTTCATTTGTCCGTCTGATACTTGGCCTTTTAATGCAATTGTAAACTGTTACTGAATTACTCATGTTGACTTATTAATAGAACTAACTGAAACATTCAACTGACAAAAACGACCCATCAAATCATGTGGAACGAAAAATTGCACTTTTTTAGCAGTGCACTAAAAGCTGTTGTATTTATGTACTTGTGATTTTCATGAATAGGGCTATCAAGGAAGAGAAATATGCTGCTCGTCGAGCTATACTGCCATTGATACAGGCAGAAGAGGATGAAAGGTAATGAAGCTTCTCATTTCTGTTGTTTGTTACTCCCTCTGTCCTCAAGAGATTGCAATACCCATAAATGACACAAATATTAAGAAAATGGTAGATCACTACATTGTGTGGGTCGGATTAAAACTGGGAGAAAATCAAAGAAGTGTGGATAAGAATTAAAGAAAGTAGTGGGGTAACTACCCAAAATAGAAAAGTTGCAAAGTTGAAGGGACAAAATAAAATGGATAGTGGCGGCAATTTCAGGGACAGTGGGAGTATAATTCTATTACTTCTTTAACTAGATGTTTTCTGGTGGGTATATGCCATTCTGATGGGTTTTGTGGTTATCATCAAACACAGATTTGTCAAAGAATGGAAAAAATACTTGGAAGACGAAGCCCGAATTATGAAGAACGTGCCAGGCTGGAAGGTAGGTGAGAGTGTATACCACTCTGGAAGATGGATGCCTCCCGCAACCGGTGAGCTTCGCCCCGAAGTTTGGTGAGCCGCAGCGCGTATGTCTTTCTTTTCAGAAATGTTTTTGAATCCTTTGTCATAGCAAAATTTGTTTTATGCCTCTTAGGGTACTAATAAGTTGCAACATTTTCCAAACGAATTATTTGCCCATTCCCCGTGAGTGACTGATCGACAATTTGCTGCTGTTATAAGTATGATTCAAGTGTCACTATGTGTATGGCACTATTGGTTTCGTTTTCTTTCTCATCGGTCTCGCCTTTAATCCAATGTATGATTCTCTATTCTCATATGCTTTTCTTTATGTAAGAAAAAGGAAGATTGTTGAACTATTGTTGCACACTTGCATAGTGTTTGAATTCGGAACTCATTGGCATTAATATGCTCGCACCAAGTGTGATAAAAAATCATCGATTCTAAAACCAACATTCTATCGCACCCGTTCAAGGTGAAACCAAGACATGGTAAGGATATTTAGACAACAAAGAAACCGTGATTCCAAAGGCGCACCGATCTTTATTCTATAGTTCGAAATGAGCATCTTGTTTCTTCTTTAATGATTCTAGAGGATTATTGATATGTGGGAGTATTAATAATTCCATGCATTTTTCTATGCACCATTAATCGTCATTCGAAAATAGTCTCTTTATTGTCGATAAATATATAATTGATGCGACTAGAGGTTCGCAACAACGCTTGTAATATAGGTTAACGATGGGAGGAGGAACACGGCACACGCTACTTACAGTTTTGTAATGTCAATCCAAAACATTTAGGATAGGATTCTTCACAACAAAAGATTGTGGAGTAGATAGGAATCCTAGGATAGTGATGAGAGTTATGATTCAAATTTTGTATCTAAAGCTTCCCCTCATAAGATTTTAGAAAGAGAAGTATGATAAGAATGTAGCTACCCCTATTCTCTTACTACTAACAAGTATTTCCTCCGTTTCATAATACTTGCTACTGATAGTGACATGTTTCCACACAACATGTAACACTCAGTAGCGAGTATTATAGAATGGAGGAAATATGTGTGTCTGTGTGGTGATCCTTGATTTATAGGAGCCAACTTATGGCTAAAGGTCTGGAACCCGAGACCTCTTACAAGGTCTAGAATCTGAGACCTCTTACGTTGCAGGTGACTCTCTAACCACTTTATTTCTAAAAGCATACCGAGAAAGAAGATACCGAGAGGATTATCATGCCATGGCATAGAATTAGTCAAAAGTGTAAAGAGGAGATGAATATATGCTTAGTTCACTTCTATAGCTTTTGGCAAGGACATATGCTTATTGATACAAAATTCTGTTGTAAAAGTATGCACAAGTGATTTTCATTGAGATATTGCCACACTCCATTGATCTCATGTAACAATCCTAACCCTAACCCTAATGGGCTTAACAAATGTGGATGCTTGATGCTTCAACATTGATTGGAGACTTCACTTGCTAGCACCGGCCACCACTTAGACAAAAGAATAGATGAACGATCTCGAACTTAACTTTGAAATGATAATAATCGGATTAAATTTAAATTACATACAAAACACGTATACTCAAAAAAAGTGTCAATTCCGTTTACATGCTTAAATGAAACTCAAAAATTACACTCAAGAGAATACAATGTAATCCCATATGGAGTTATAATTAAGCAATGCTGAAAACCACATGTCGTAATAGATTAATTAATGTGTACACACATTTAACGAAGTAAAACAACATTCATAATAAAACCCTGCGCAAAACGAGATTGCTTAGACAACTAACTATAATTTAGTTTTCGGTTTTTGCTTTGCACAATTTGTTCTACTGTGCAAACATTGCTCGGGCGGGTATTCAACCAACACATGATCATATAGAGATTTTCTATCTTACTCTAAATGTCTGATATTTTCAAAAGCACCACAAACGCACAAAAAATGAAGGCAACGCAAGAGGCCAAGAAGTAAACCAACCCAACGAGAACTCGTACAATATGCAACTAGGGCTAAAAAAACCGACCAGACTATACTAATATAGACCAGTGTAATATGATTCACCGGCTAATTCCCTTTTTTGGATTTACGATTCGCTCAAAATGACTCTATAATAGCCCAAAACCCGACAACAATTCGCCTTCTTTTAACCCGCGATTCGCAAAAAGTTTAGTGAATCATGTGACAGTGATATCGACTCAAACTTGGCAGGTACCCGATGCTTAGCTTATAAGACAAGTGAGTGAAAGTTACATCAGCATGAATGTAATATTATAAGGTGAAATAAACAGGTGATCCAGGAATCAGAATCTTTCACAATGATCACATAAATAGAGGGATAAACTGCATCTTACTATTCTTAGTATCCACCTAGATTCTTGGTGATCATTCATGATGCTGACTAGCTCTAGCTAGGGCCTAGGTTTTTGGTACAGGACCAATTCTATTCCTTAGTTTGACCTCCACTTTAATCTTTTAATCTCGAAAGATTAGGATCAGGCTAATAATTACACTACGAAAAAACAACAGAAGTAAAACTAATTAAGATGACAGTTGGAATGAATATAGTCAGAAATTTACATTCGGAATTCCAACTAATGTTTTGCTGGTAGGTGATTAGTCGGAAGTCCGACTGTTTGAGATAGTAGGAACTTAGACGAAATTCGACTATTATTCCTTAGTCTAACCTCCCCTCTAATGCCAAAAGATTAGGGTTGTCGAATAATTATGGGTTGTAATTAGGTTTATTGAGCTGGTTGTCACAAATTTATCGTTTATCTTGATAGAGTGTACAACACATATTGAAGTCTAATTATCAGCCAAGGCTAGACTTGAGATTCGTGAGGCCCGAGGCGAAACATTAATTATGGACTCTTAGTTACTTAATACTATCTATTATGGGCTCCGAACTATTAAAGTGTCGTTTTCTAATATTTTGGATGGTCTGAGGCACGGGCCCCTCTTGTCTTTTACAGGGTCGACTCTACTATCAAGTTAGATTTTTAATTAAATTGATCTCTTGACATGATACGAAAAATTGAGAATTAAAAAGGGCATATGTTTCTCCTTCTTTATTCAAATTTGGGACCGATAGTAAACGATAAACACTAACAAAGTAACAAGGTGTATCAATGGATAAAGGGAGCATATGAATCCATATTATTTAATTATATACTCTTATGAATTGAGAATAATGTGCTAGATTTTGAATCCTTTTTACATTCATAAATTCATAAATTACAAACCCATTATACTTTTATGGATCCATGTTTTACACACAAATATTATAGTCACTAGAGTTTACAAGATTATATTGTATTAAATAATTTACAATATGGTATATATATGTGGTTTCATGGTTTACAAATATACATGTAAAAGTGTAGGAACGCAATTCCTCTCTGTATATAGCGCTAAATATTTCACTTAAATTAATAAGAGGTGATTCAAACAAGTGACCTCTTATTATCACGCTGGTATCTAATACCATGTAAAAGAATAAATTCAGCCAAATGCTTAATCAAACGATTGAAGCCTAAGATATGTTTCGTAAATGAATAAATGCACCAAATTTGATCCTCTAATACAACATTTTATTACCTTAAAGCCATTAAATAGGTCTCACTTAAGGCTGAGTTTGAGAGAGTTGAAGGTTATATAATCTTGACCGGAGCGTAATAAGCTTTTGATTGTGACATAATGTATTCAAAATGGAAAAATGTGGAATATATTGACACTTAGGCTTTTAACATGAAAGATTCTTAGATAAAAAGATGCAAGTAGGAGGAGCACCACAAAGTTGGAAAAGAAGGGCATTTCCTTGTTGGCCTTATTATTGTTGTTCAATGTGGGAGAAGCACATATCAAAAGGTTCAAATTATTTGTTCTCTCTTAGTTTCACATATCTTTTCATGTCCCTTTTATTACAAAATAGGTTTGTAAATATTTCAATATATATAATAATCATCGATTCTTATTTCAGTTGGACGCTTTATCACCTTCTTATGATCGACTGAACTTTCTCTTTTTCTCGATCTATCCTATAATAAAAAAAATAAATAATAGAAAAAATCACCTTGAAAAAGCCAAGCTTTTTATGATTTTCCTACTATAATTTCAATTAATCATGAATAATTCCAACTTTATGAAGTATTTGCCTAGAGTAAGCTGTATTAGGTAAAATACTCCATAAAATTGGAGAAAATTTTTTGAAAATTTACATAAAAAATTCTAAATTTTTTTAACATTCTTTAAACATTTTTCTCAACATATATTAAAATTTATTTTTTTTTAAAAAAAATTAAAACTTGCTATAACAGTTCATCCGGTTGTCCGAGTTTGCTCTAGACAAATACCCCATAAAGTTAGGATTATTCATGTGTTTAATCAATAATTGAGAATATCGTAGAAAATCATAAAAAGATCAGACCCGGCCATAAGCAGGAGCAGGCGGAGCTCCTGCTCAGGGCCTCATTCTGGGGGCCTTCTAGTGTCGGTAAACTTTTTGTCCCAATGGCAAAAGCTTTTGACTTGCCAATTCCTAGGTCTTTGATTCTAGTCCAGTAGTCTACAATTTTTCTTAATTTTTTGATTTTTTCTATATATATTTGAATTCCCTTTTTTTTAAGAAAGTCTTTTACATTCTCAATATTGATTTTTTGGTCAATTCCTATTTATTATAATGATAACCATTTGTTTATTTTATTTTATTTTGTTTCAATTCAAATTCAATTATTTATGTTATTTTTTTTAGCTCTTGATTTTACAGAGCTCTTAATTTTTTGTTTATGTATACAAAATACTAAATTTTTTTTATATTCTTCTATGTGTAACTGATATAAATAATTTAATTTCTTCACTTAGATTATTTGTTATTACTCGATATCTTATAGTATTTTTTTATGCCATTGGAGGATTTAGTTACATTCTTGCGTAGTTTAACTCTTTTTGCTAATATTTCGATTGTTGGTGGCTACTTTTGTTTAACCTTTATTTAAGTTATGGCCAATAGTATACTAGGATTTAATTACATACTTGCGTAGTTTACTTGTTCCAAATTAAACCGTCCTTTAAAAAAATATAATATTTTATAAACTGTCAATAAGAAAAATAATCGGACACAATTTTTTTAAGGGCCCACAAATTAATTTCGCTCAGGGCCATTAAAATGTCCAAGACGGCCCTGAAAAAGATTATAAAAATTCTAGGTAATTTTTGGTAAAAAATATAGATAGATTGAAGTTCCATTGAGAATCATAATATTTGTAATGCTTTAGATTCCAACAACTATCACCTTTGTTTAAAGGAAGATTTAAGTGTTCCTTTGAACTGCTTTTCTTCATGCGCTGTTTTCTTTGAGTGATCGACCAAAGATTCTAGAAGTGACTAGACCTTTTTGGATATCTGAGATCATGTGATATTATATTATTTGGACTACTTCATATTTGTGTCTCTATGAGATTTTATATTTAGAGTATATAATATATCATGGGGCTGTCACTTTAAAGTGGAATATTTTGTGTTGTTTCGGTGAAGAAACTCGAATCGATGTCACAACTCGCAAACCACCTGGAGAGGAAGTGCAGAGGGAACTTGACCGCTTCTCGGTTGATATTGTGTGATTTCGCCTGTTACTCGTACGCCTGCATACAACAAGTTAGCCTTGTCCGGGGGTGATCTCCCGGAAAACCCCTCCGACGCTCAAGTCAGATGGGAGAAGTATGATCAAACCGAACAACAATAGACTGTTGGGGAGGATGATGATCTGTGGTGGTGAAATGGGAGATCACGATGAGTAATGGTCTGTAGTGATTTGAGCTGCGTATAGGTGTATTGTTTGTGGTTAGGTTCAGAATAAGTTAGAAGTCTCCTACCTTCATTGGTAGGAGCAGTTACTTCTGGTGGAAAAAGGATCAAGGAAAGAGTGGGGTAGTAGTGGTAAGTTACATGTAGGTTACTTGGAGGTGAGATAGGGCAGTTGGAGAATATGATGAAAACCGATTTTGACTGGGGTTATGGTTAGTCGACGGTAGCAAGAGGTGTTCAGGTGATTTAAATAAATCACATTAATTAAATAAGTAATAAGCGTCAAGTATGAAGAGAGCTTGGTGTTGCATCCACACATTTAGCCCAATGGGCTCTCGTGTGAGGAAGCGTGTTAGAGTATATAACATATTCTGGGGCCTCAAACATCAGCTTAAGCTTTTTGGTTGAGATGGTTCCTTGACACTACAATAAATTTAGCTTTTTGCAACATTGGATTTAGTGACATTAAAAAAATGCCACTGATTCATATTTTTAGTGTAATAATTATTGGTTTTATTTTAAGTTTTCCCATAAAGTGATGTAGCGACACTTGATTTGGTATTTAGTGGCATATGTAATTGTCACTATAGTCTATAGTGACATTTATGTGAAATGTTACTAGATCCTATGTCGCTAAAAGCTTTAGTGTGACTTTTTAATATGCTGCTAAAGGTTCTAATAAATGTCACTAAATCCTCTGAATACACCATAAAAAATTTGAAATAGCGACATTTAAATTAATTAATTATCAACATGCCCCTAAGAATATATGGAAAATTGTGAAAAACTTAATGTTTAATGCATTATTATAAAGATGACATGATAATCACATAACACATTTTATAAATATTTATTAAAATTTATTTTAATTCATTACCACTATTTAATATCATACCGTTCATAGACAAGCTTTTGAACTAATAAATTCCACATTTGACTTATGATATTATTAGTGTATTATTAGGAACGTAAAAAATCAACATGCCCCTAAGAATATATGAAAAATTGTGAAAAAACTAAATGCTTAATTTATTATTATAAAAATGACATGATAATCACATAATACATTTTATAAATATTTATTAAAGTTTATTTTAATTCATTACAGTTTACCACTATTTAATATCATGTGCTTTAAAGATAAGCTTTTTAAACTAATAAATTCCACATTTGTATTATGATATTATTAGTGTATTATTACGAACGTAAATTACATAGATATAGTCATATAGACGTTCGACATTGAATGTTTTATAGTAAAAGCATCAAGATGGTAACAATTTCTTAGCTTCACTAAAATTTCCACTATCTCCTTGTATTGGTCTATAAGAGTGCTCTATACAAAATTTAATAAAGTTTTGTATTTAATATATTAATTTTCGACTATATATATCATATGTGTATATAGATTACGAGTTTTGAGTTTTATCACTCTTCTTCTCAAATGAAATCTTTATTTTTAGGAATATAAAGCGTCAAAATGGCATTACCATTCTAACCCAATAGACTATAATATGCTAGTGTTCCATCATAGCTAAAAAAGATAAATAAGCATAAGATTTTGGTTGAATTTACTCCTTGACGTACATATGGTATCAGAGCAGACGATTTCTGATCAATTAAAAAAAACTATCTATTACTCTAACACTTATAATAAAGATGATTTCCATTGCCACAACAACAATTTTACATGCTTTAGCTGCTTTTAAACCCACATGAAATACTAGCTAACTTGAAGATGTAGCTCTACATGATTAAACAAGAACATAAAACTAGACATAGACAAGACTCTCTACATAGACAACTATCATGTTGATCTAACTCATCCTTATTCATCTACTTAACACGAAACTCTATCATCGATAGAATACATAACCAGTAAAGCTGATAGTTAACGTTCCAAGATATGTTATATACTCTATCGCTGAACGCAGCAAGAAAGCAAGCAACAACTAAAACATGATAGTAAATTAGTTAAACCCCATGTAAGGCCTAAGCATTGGGATAAGTTCTCCCCTAAGATGAAGGGACATAATCTCATTGGTGGACCCCTTACACTCCCCACCAATGAAAATTGAAGGAATAGGTGGATTATACCCATGTTTCATTATAGCTTTTTCCATTTCTTTCCCTTCAGGATCCTTATCAACTTCATAGATAAATGGGGTTACACCAAGTTCTAAGAACAAAATGTTAACAGTGTAACATAAGCAACATGAGCTTTTGCTAAAGATTACAACCCCATTTTCTGAAGCAACTCTTTTCACCTTATCCATGGTGGATCTTGTGATTTGGATCTCAATCTGAGGCACAACTTATGGTTAGTTATGCCTACAGATCCGGATCCGGATTCGCGGGTTTGGATGACTGATACACTAGCAAAATAAAATAGTTTGTGTATATGTTTGGTTTGGGATGGTGGAAGTTTGCATTTGCTTCATCAAGTATTTATAAGGGTTTGGTTGAGTAAAGGGTTTTGTCGAGGAATCAATTTAATCAAAAGTTTAAACTGATGGTTGAAATCTTAGGATGTGTTACACGAGAGTGTTTTAGCTGATTGAAGCAACATATGCTTTCTGTCACGTTGGTTTTTGATATACCATGTTACAGAATCAAGTCAACCTGAATGATAAATTTTTGGTTGAATTGGTTTTTTGGCGGGTTTTGATGATTTCTACTATCCAAGAACATGGTAAAGATATTGTGCTTTTGTTAGATGCTAAAAGCTTCTAAGTTGTAAAGTTACTTTTTTAGAGGTTGGAATTTGGAACTATATATTGTGTACTTGTTATAATAATATTGTATTTGAATGAATAACTTGGGTTATTGGTTGACATAATTTAGACAAGTTTTGTCTTATCATTTTTAATCAAGTCATTAAGAATGTACTTGATGTTACTTATTTTCATTGGGCTTAAAATTTATAATTTTTGGATTTGGATTATAATGAACTATGAAAAATGACTCATAAAATCATGTGTAATTTGTATGTATGTAAAAATTTACATAATGTCTGTTAAGGGTCAATTGAAAACGCTTTTGTGTTAGTGTTATCACTAATTAACAAGAATAAAGTTACATACATCTGACCCTAGACGGAAATAATGAGATGTTACATTAAGGTTGTAGCCGAAAACTTTGAATGACTAAGACTGTGGCTACGATAGTTGATAGTGCACCAAATGGTGTTCTAATATGCCTTTTTTAATGATGGTTTATGTTTTTTTAATATGTATGTAACACAAATTCGAATACTCGATCAACACGAATATGTGTTTAAGTATCTAATTTAACTAAAATATAGGAAATTGTTCCGAAACAAATGATGTGTTTCGCAAATTAAGTTTTAATTGTATTTGTTTGATTTTGATTGGTTGGTAGAATCGCTAAAAAAAATATTTAGTAATGACATTTAGCGAAAACCAAAAACTATTATGAGTAGCTTTTAGTTTTTAACCTACTTTTAACAATTAACTTTTACCTAACATCTTAGTAACAACGTGGTTAAACAACTTACCAATCAACATTTTCTGTTAAACCATCAAAAATTATTTTCCAAACAGACCCAAACTGCCAAAGTGTGTATCAATATCCGACTGTTACGATTCCAACACAAATACGTAGGTACAATGAAGAATTCGAATAACAAAAATATCTATCATGCAATGGTGAATTATAGTGAAGAATTAATAATAGAAAAGTAGAAATTTACTCCATTCGTCTCATGAATTTTGCTATAGTCCGTCTTATGGAATTCACTACGGTTTCATTTTTGGTCTTGATCCATACTCTTTTTTTAACTCTCATTCATATATTTAATTTCTTTTTTATTCTATTTACGTATTTTTCTCACTTTTCATATAAAAATCAGTCTCTCCTTTTTATTGATCTGTATTCTCGCACTACAACAAATTTATCTTTTTGCGACATTGGAGTTAGTTGCACTAAAAAATGCCACTGATTCATATTTTTAGTGTAATAATTATTGATTTTTATTTTAAGTTCCACCATAAAGTGATTTAGCGACACTTAATTTGGTCTTTAGTGGCATATGTAATTGTCACTATAGTCTAAAGTGGCATTTGTAAGAAATGTCACTAGATCCTATGTCCTAAAAGCTTTAGTGTGACTTTTAATATGCTGCTAAAGGGTCTGACAAATGTCACTAAATCCTCTATATACACTATAAGAAATTTGAGATAGCGACATTTAAATTAAATGTCGTTAAATATATTCCACTAAAAGCAAATTATGTTGTAGTATGGATCACAATATATACTTGTAGCAAATATAACGGGACAGTAGGTGGAATTATTATTACTAGGGTGGTCTTAGGTCTGTTTTCCACGAGATTCTAAAAAATCTAGTTCCATTGATGATCAAGATTAGCTTTTGATGGGCCATGATTCGATGTTGTTCTCATCAACTTGATCTTATTCTTTCTTACTTGATGGCTATGCAATATTCTTCATTTTTCTATTAAATTTACACCCATTCTTTACATCATTTTTCTCCATTTTCTAAAATAATAAATATTTTAAAGGTTTCAAATTTGGAAGGAAATTCAAAACCATGCATATATACACTTCATCCATTTTCATGCACATGTAAAAATCCCATTTTTTAGCTACTATTGTAAGAAACCGTCTCAGACGAATACAAAACAAAAAGCTTATGTGTTGATAATGTGTATTAGTCGGGTTAATTAATTCATATAAGGAATACATTTTACGGTGAAACTGTCTCATAACAAGTATCAATAAATCTAGCAATCCAAAGGCAAATCCATGATACTGATATAGATTGTGTCAAATATTCGATCTTTGTATGTGTACCAAGGTTTTTTCGGTTAACAAATATTGGCTGGTTCAAACAACTAAAAATACAAGTTGATTTGTCATTATTTATTAGCTAGTAAACTAACTGTTATGGAGATTTTCGATAAAAATCATTTGACTATTAATTTTAGGTTGCTTAGGTTTTGACTAATAAGTCATCTGTCAAATACCGTATATACTTTATATTACATAATTCAAAAGATGGTCAATACGTCAATTCTTTTAAGAAAAAAATCATACCCTATCTGTCAAAATACCATATGTTTATGTAAATAAGAAACTCAAAATGTAAAGAACATAATTTTTTTAAAAAAAGAACATAATTTTAATGTAATTATATTATAATTATTAAAAAAAGAACCATATTCTGTTTTCTTTTCCAAGCACTCAGGGCCATAAAACTGAGCTGTCTTCTTCCTTTGGAAGAATGTTGACTACTAAAAGATGCAAGGTCAAAAGTGGATCTAGATTCTAATGATGTTTAATTTGTATAAAGAGATTTTTTTTACTTTATTATTTTTGAATATAAAATGGTTGAGTTTTTGCCTAGTGTAAAATATCGTCAATTAACCTATCACGACTGTATTGTAAAAGTTTCGTTACGTGTCACGATAAAAATATAAATCCATGCAGTAGCTAAATCATCCACATTGTTCGAGAAAGCTATTATGAGATTGTTACTGTGACCGAAATCGTATTTTTAAGTATGATCATTATTAGAGTTATGTCTTGAATGATGTGCGTAATGATAACCACTAAATAAGATAGACTTTAAATTTATTTGAAGTTGCAGATAATATCAGGGATTAATTGGAAACAAACTTTTTAGTTATTATCACTAATAAAGGTAGAAGTAGTATTATACTTTCTCCGTTTCATAATATTTGCACCATTTGACTTTTCACGCAGTCTAATTCACTAATTCAATCCTTAATATCTCTAATTATGAATAATAAAAAATTATAAAAATTTAATATTAATAATCTTTGCTTTGAGCGACTCAAACGATTCTACTTGACTATATTTTAACTTATAGATTAGAAACTTATCACAAATTAAGGCTGATGAAAGTGCATCATTTTATGATAAAGAATTATATGCAATGAAAATCATGATTATATGCAAACTATCTACAATTAGAGAATTACCCAATGATGATCCCATATAGAAGAATTATTAGAGAATATATAACCTTAACATGAAGTCAGACTTTTCATTTAATACTAATTGATTTTAAGATGAAAACTTATTATCATCAAATCTAAGAGAGTGTTTGGCAATTGGTTGTTGGCTGTTGGTTTTTTTAGTTGTCTTGTTTGACCAGTTGAAAATATTGGTTATTTTTGTTGGCTTTTAAGCTAGCTGAAAAAACCAGCTATTTAAGGAGATGTTTGGTAAATTTAGGTATTAGTTGTTAGCTGTTTATTAGAAAAAAAAGGACCAACAAGCCAAAAACTAACAAAAAAAAAAGATCATAGGAGTAACTTTTTTTTATTTTGGCTTAAAAGTCAGTTTTTCAACTGGCTTAAAAGCCATTTACAGGACGCTTTTTGTGACTGTTTGACTAACCAATAAGCCAATGTAAAAGTTAAGCACCAAACATCTCAACCATTAGCTTAAACTTGTGATTCAGTTTGTTGACGTGGTCAGACTTTTAGACCCCACAATGAGTACATGTATTAAAAAACTGTACACAAATTCCCTATAGTTGTAAATAAGAAAAGCATGACACAAGACCATACATGATACAACACAATCTATGCCTTTATTCTTCATTAATGGAGGGTATTAAATAGCAAATACCAAATCCGAAGCAAAAGTTGAAAAATTTTTAAACCCCTGTGCAATTTCAAATATTACGATATTTCTTTTGATAACTTTGTATCTTTAGACACTAAATATACTTTACGCAATTCAATATTAAGGCCCCAAATTTTTCAGAACCCTGTACAATGAAACATGTTGAACATGCTCAGAACCTCCCTTAAAGTCAGATAGCTTTGGCTTGAATGAGCCTATCTTTAAGAGAACCATTAAGATGAGCAGCAAAAACATCAGCAACTGAGCCCACATATGTCCCACCAATAAAAAAAGCATTTGAAATGAATAAGATTATTTATCAAAAAAACATACAATAAGGTCATAATCAAACTTATTCCAAATATAAGCGCCTAATACCCCACAGCACAGGTTCGGGTCAGTTCGCAATTACTAAGTGCGAACAGAAGCAAGCTGGTAAAAAAAGTCAAGTGGATGTTCGCACTTAGTAACTGCGAACAGGTCAAACAGGGTCAACATGCTGATTTTAAGACAAGAAGACTAAGTGCGAACAGCCCAAACCTCAGGTTTGGAAATTACACGCTTAGTTTTGGAATAAGTTTGATTATGATCTTATTGTATACTTTTTTTTGATAAATAATCTTATTCATTTTAAATTATCTTGTACAGTGAAACATGTTGAACATGCTCAGAACCTCCGTTAAAGCCAGATAGCTTTGGCCTGAATGAGCCTATCTTTAAGAGAACCATTAAGATGAGCAGCAAAAACATCAGCAACAGAGCCCACATAGGTCCCACCAATAAAAACAGCAGGAACACTTGGGTAACATCCCAAATTTTTTAAGGCCCATTCCATTTCTTTTCCTTTTGGATCTTTATCCAACTCATATACTGCTGGGCTTGCACCCATTTCATAAAAAAGTGTCTCTATACTATGACACATACAATCTGTGCTCTTACTCATGAATATTATTGCTGCTTTTGTCTTTGCTACTTCATATAATCTTTCCATTGTATGAAGAATTAAGGATTGGATTAGGGTTTTTTGGGGGTTTTTGTGGGTGGGTTTTGGTTGGTTACTTGAAATTTTAGGATCAATTTATAAGGGGTGGGAAATTGTTATGGGTTTAGTGTTTACTACTATGAATAGCTAGAGAATGTAAAATGGATAAGATGGAATTGTCATGGGAGTATGTATGTGACAAGAAAAATGCTCTTGTCTCATTGATTTTGCTTGATATGGACCTTGGAAGATCAACAAGTGGCTTGAAGGTATCTAGGGTCTGTTAGCTAAAGTATATAACATATTCTGGAGTGTTAACTGTCGGGTTAAGATTTTGGTTGGGTTGGTTCTTTGACATGATATATGAAGGGAATGTGATAAGAGGTCTGGGTTTGAAATGAACACCACCACTCATTTAAAGTGCAATATTTAACTTTAGTGTTGCGCCTGCATCTACACTTTTGACCCCAAGAGTTCTTGTGTGAAGGGGCGTGTAAAGAGTATATAACATATCCTAGAGTCTCAACCAGTAGGTTAAGCGTTTTGTTGTGCTGGTTCCTTGACAGGGTTTGTTCCACTTCAGATAGTTATGAGAGTTTTGCAGTTAATTGTATATCGGAACATAATTTGTTGAGAAAAATCTTGAACATGCTACTTATGGTTATCGAACGTTTGTGAAAATAAATATCTGCATCACTACTATGCTGAACACGCTTAAAACAGGATGAGTGCATTTGATGAATTAGGTCTTGGTTGTCTACCAAAAAAGCAATGAAATGTCATTCATAAACTATAAAGTTCATCTCATAGCCACCTACTCTAGCACAATGTTTTCTAAATTACAAATTTTGTCAAGTTCACCTCATAGTGGCCTAGTAGATTCACTTTGTAAAACAGTTAGTTAGAGCAAATATTCTCAGACAAGAAGGTTCATAGTGATCATGAATATTATGGCATCATCATTTATAGCAAAGCGATATCAGAGCCGTTATTCCAAAAGATTGAGATCGGTTGCATAAAACAAAGCTTTAACGGAAAATCGATGGATGGTATGAGTTGAGCATGCATGCATGTGGTGATCAAGTTATGTTATTCCTGGTCTTTTATTTGGTTGGCTTTAAAAATAAGCCATAATATGATTCTGTCCCTTACTGAAGAAACAAGGAAGCTAAATATAAGTCTCTAACTTGCTTTCATAATTTCAAAAGGAATATATACTTTGTTCTTTGTTCATTCAGAGTTGTCTCGCCGTTACAAGATCATCTCATACTTTTTTTTTTGATTTGGGGTTGGCTAGATTATTCTTACAGGCAAGGAGATATCACACGAACGAAAGGAAAAGACTTTAACCACTAGACTTACCCATAACGATCAATTGTTACTCTTAGCTTTTAGCTTATAAAACTGATGTTTAAGTGACTCAAAGTTTATCTTTTTTACATACTTTACAAGCTAGCAATGAAGAATTTTGTCAAGATCATATTAATGATTTTTGAATATAAAGAGTACAATTAAATTAAGTTTTACAAGTGGAAATTGCATTAAATTGTTTGATTTTAATGTCGGTTGCTTATGATCTCAGATTACTAGGTAATTTTAAAAGCAGAGCACACATATATAATTTTTGAGATTCTTAAGGTTCTGTAAACTAACTAAAGGAAAATTATCGTAAACTACCCTTTTAAAATGAACACCTAAGGAAAACATTTTTTATGCCTTGTACGTGTATCAAGTTATCGACATTATTCTTATCGAGGATCCATAGTTTGTGTTCAAGAATCTTCAACAAGTTCATGTTAGAGAAAGTCGACGAGATACATAGTTCATATTCAAGTTTATTCGTGATCATTGCATAGAATACCATTCATTCTTGTCATTGTATAGTGTTTGTGTAGAAATTGCATGATCTTTTACACCTTTTGTACTAATCCCAACAATTTTAAGTGTTAATATCCTCAAGCAAGCATGACTAGTTTGAAGGAGATGAATTCAAATTTCGCCAATTTGGACGAACACATCTGATCATAAAACTCGCAAGGCCGTTGTTCTAAGCCTGATTCAGGCGAACCCACATCGTCTTCCAACTACCAAGTCAAAGCTAAGACCGGTTATGCGAAGGTAAGGAAGCAGATCAGAGTGGCTAGACGCATTCATGATCGATTTTAACCTTTTCATGATGGGTACCTGCACTTCTAAGATCACCACACCCACATATTCTAACCATCCATAAATATTTGTCGATCGTTAAAAGCGTCTAGCAAATCTCTGGTTTTCCCAATCTGCTCTAAACAAGTAAAATATGCACCAGGTTCGGTACTGGGCACGGAACCATCTATTAAGCAACGATAAACGATAATAATGGGTATTTTCGATGACCCTTGATATCAAATATCATCACATAACAAGTGCACATGTTAATTGAACACTTTCTTTGGAAAATAAAGTTATATTAGTAACCAAAAATTACAACAAAGCAAAGGAGAATCCCGCGAGGGAAAGAGATTTAAAAACCCTCAAAAGTAATCCTAAAACATCAATATAAGCAAGTCGGGCTCAAAATCGACAGAGCCACACGACTACCCGGGAGAGGAAAAAAAGCTACATGCCAGCCATACCACTAGCTCGGACACCCCAAAACAAAACTAACAACCTGATCAAAGGTAAACTATACAAATCCTAATTAGGAGATGACTACCAAAAAAAACCAGATAAGCATAAAGTCAACAGCACAAACAGGATTCCTGCCTCCACCAGTAAGCACCAATAAAGGAGCACACCTGATACAGAGTAACCCCCACCAAACCCGAACCTGCATCAGCAATTACCCAACTGTTGCAAAAACAAGACGCAGCCTCTACTAGTGCACCAAAAGAAACACACCCTACATATCAGCAGAAGAACAAAGGAAGAGGAGCCGCACACCACTGCCCTGCAGCAAACACACATCCCGAACAAAAACAGCAGCAGTCCTACTGTCCTTTAAGGAAAGACCAGCAAAGTCAAGGACAGTCACCCCACCCCACCCCAAACTCGCTGCCAAAAAAGCGGAGAGGAGCTACCTTCAACTCCCCCATGAAGTGCACGAATATCAGCTCACAAGTAGTGGCAAATCACCACTCTTGCAAAGCCAAACGGCGGAAAAAAAGGTGACACAGGTTTACCAGACGCTCACCAAAACTGCAGCAACACACAGGAGAACTCACACCCACCAAAACAACAGATATTACAAACCAACTACAGCATCCTGCCCAAATAAGGACACCAGAACACCCAGATAGACTGCCTTCAACCATTAGTCACCCTCGCAAAGACACCATACTAAATAATCAGAAACTAGTGAACTGACAACAATAAAATCAAACTCGGTAAACGACTAGCAAGAGGTCAAAATTGCCATTTTTACTCAACAGCACAAATAAAATCCTAAAGAGCAAAAATATATTAATCGCCAAAGACAGAAGAAATGGAAAGTTGAATATACAAACTCAGTTAAATATCTTTTCAAAAAAAAAAAACTCCATTAAATATAATCCAATTACTCAGTTAATATTCAGATATAAACCCCACAAAAAGGCTCAACTATGGATATGTTGATAACCATCATACATTCTCATATTCCAAAACCATCATGAACATGACCATCATTCATAAACATCTAATAAAACATAACACGCATAGAATAAGGACAGTAAAACAAGAAAAAAGGATAAGCAATCAACCCAGTCTATTGATTTTCTTTAATATGGCCTGACCCATTAAAAAATCCAACCCATTCAAGTAATTAACAGGCTTGATTGCAGGCTTTTAGCAGGGGCCAACCCCCGTTACACAACTGTAATCATCTGCAGGCTGGTTTTAACCGAAATCTTTTTTTCTTCCAATGTTGCTATCCTAGGCTGCTGTAAAAGTTACAGCCTACATAATTTCAAAGTATAAATTTATACAACCTAAATTATTTCAATTTAGAAACTTATGATTTCTTAGTTCTTTGGCAGTGAGCAACACGAATCAACAAAAATCCAACATTTGATCCCATAATATCTGCTCAATACATAAATAAAGTGCTATATGCCAGCAACGACATTCTCCTGAACCAAGAGCACTCAGCAAGATGAAACAAAATACAGCTTTACTATAGGAATTAGATTTTTAGTTCACTGCACTTTAGTAGGGTCACTTGATGCCAATTCATACAGAACGTTTACCATACAATAAACAACATGACCAATCAACAAATAGCATTGATCAAAATCCCTATGACAATCATGACTTAAGATCGAAACTCAAAGAACAATTAGGCTACATTAACATTATTTCAATACCCCAATGTCACTAAGTAACTACCACCTAGGGAGAGTTTGGGAAGTTCATGTATGACCTTACCCTTGCTAATGATAACAAAGAGTTTAAATCTAATTCACCCTTCGTAATAAACTCCAATTGCAACTTCACCTAGGGGGAGTTTGGGAAGTTCATGTATAGTGTGACAGTTTGTACGTCTTGGTACAGTATTGAAGACGACAACAACAACAATGTCAGAGTCTTAATCCCAAAAGATTTGGATAGACTACTCACTACATGAACCAATACGAATTAGGAACAGAGTCAGTTGCTCGAGGAAACAAAAACAAGGGAAGAACAAGCCAAATTAAGCAATCAAATCAAATAAAATTTCCCAAAATATTATACTCCACTTGATATCTTAATATTATAACTACAATTAGAAGTTAGAAATAAAGCAGTTTAGAAGTATTACAAGGATCACAAACCCAATCAGTCAATCTCCAAATCATACCTTTAACTAACAACAATCTTAGGGAGTTCTGTCATTGAAAACATAGCCCATCACCCCACCATACTAAACTAAATGAAATTTAATTTGTTTTATAGTATGAATTATGATTGTATTTAAAAAGAGATTATAATACAATTAAAATCAGCATGTAACTAACAAGTCAATATTTCCATTTTTACTCCTAAACACAAATAAATCAAAATGCAAGTAACAAAAAATTATTAATTGCTAAGGATTAAAGAATTGAAATATTAAATTCACAAACTTAATAGAAAATAATCCAAAGACTACAATTGAATTCAGAAACTGAATCCCACAAAAAGCTAAACTATAGATATATTGGTAGCATTCATACATTCTCGTATTTCGAAACCAAAAATCTAAAAACAAAACCATCATGATCATGATCATCATTCATAAGTATCTAAAACATGACAAGCATTGAAAAAAGACAGTAAATCAAGAAACAAGGATAAGCAATCAACCCGCGATGTTCTGAAGCTCCCAATTCCTCAACAGCTAAAAGCCTGGAAGAAACCCTAGTAGCCCAAATCACAAACACAGCTGCAACAATAAAGCCCGCAGTAGTTCCAGTGGGAGGTAGAAAAAGCGACGCCGCAGAGTAGATAACAATTGGCATCAAACAATAACCCACCACACTAAAACACCTGTAGAGATCCAGATTTCCATTCCTCCCAGCAAGAAAATTCAAAATCGAGTAAAGAAATATCGACGAAATCGCAATCCAACCCAGAATAACCCCAAACTGAACTTTACCCGCAAGTAGTTGAAACAACCCAAAAGCGATGTAGTACAGAAACGGTCCAGATAAATCAGGGTCCGAGTGCAGAGACGGGTCAACCCTAATAGGGTTAAGTAACGAGCGAGTTTTACGCCAGATTAAAGAAGGGTTGATCTCGAGTTCTTCAAGAAGAGGGGGTTCATCAAGGAAGAGAGTACCTGAAGATGAAGCGATGTCGTTTCGAAGATGAGGAGGAGGTGGGAAAGAAGTAGTAGTAGTAGCAGTAGCAGATCCAATGTCGAAGGACATGAAAGGGATGGAAGAAGGTCGAGGAGGTTGAAATGGTGCAGTGGGTACTCGGCGTTGCTGAACCATGCTTGGTGGGTTGGTGCCTGGTGGTCCGGCGTTTGTGGAGGCGGATGCTGAAGAGGTTGTCGATGATGGGAAGGAAACTGGAGGGATTGCGAATTCTTTCGGCATTGCTGATGATCGATCGTTGATCGTTGATTGTTGAAGGTTGAATTGGATCTAGAAGGAAGAACAAAATCAGGAGAGAACGAGTAAAATGGGTATGGAGTTTTGGGAGTAAACGTAAATGAAGTTTATTTTTTTTCTTACTTTTTTCTTTTTTTTTTAAATCTTTTTTATTTGCATCATCATTCATCATCATCCTACCCAGTATATTCCGCTTATAGAAAACTAAGGACATGGTCTGGGGAGGGAATGACGGCACCAACTCATACCCATAAAGGAGCGCGAGCAAAAGGAGTCTCTCGGCTCGAGAAAGATGAAGAGGTGTTCCTGTCACATGAGAGATAATTTAAACGTATATATTAAGAAACTATGTTTGACTAGACTAGATATGTTATTTATCCCGACTAGACCTGGGCAATGAGCCGAATAAGTTTAAGATTAAACTCAAAAAAAATAAGAGTGTAAATGGGTCGGGATTGACTTGTTTATACTTTTGTTATGCTAAATTTTTCATTTAAAATAAGTATTTCAGATTGAATAAAATGTCTTATGACTTAAAATTTGATGATTATAAATCTAAAATGTTAATGTATCATAACATAAAAAAAATGGTGCTCTCTTGAGATCTCTTGAGAGACCGTCTTTTGTAAAGACGACTCTCAAAAGTCCAACCCAAATTTATATTTAGAGTTGTAACAATATATCAGTAAGTCTCATGGCAGGGCCGTTCCTGACCATAGGCAAAGTAGGCATTAGCCTAGGGCCCAGAGTTGGAAGGGGCCTTAAAAATTAGAAAATGTATATTAATGGAAGTACACACTTAAAAATTTGTAATTTATGAGTAGTCCTTTTATCATTTATGAATTATATAATACATCTACATTTTTAATGCTGATTATAATATATAGGTCTAACTTATTATTTTTTCAAACACCCATTTAAATTCAGAATCGACCCTTTAGAGAAAGGGCCCACTTCTTTCAGCTTGCCTAAGGCCCATACAATGCCAGGAACGGCACTGTCTCATGGGAGACGGTCTATTCTATAGACGGAATCCATGAAGCCCAGCCCAAAAATATAACGTAGTATATTTGGGGTTACAATAAATTATTTGGGGTTATAATAACTTATATTTGGGGTTATAGAATAGTATATTCGAGGTTATAATACCTTACATTTAGGATTATAACATAATATAATTGATATTATAATAAAAAAAATCAGTTAAGGGAAATGGGCTGGCCCAATTTTGTGGTCTATCCTATAGACCGTCTCTTGTGAGATTTTGTGACAATATATATTTAGAATTGGATTGTGCTTTTGAGAGCCGCCTTTACAATAGACGGTCTCAAGTAAGAATTTGTGAAAAAAATAATCATTAATTCTTAAGATTGGGCCAATCCAATGTTTGAATTTAAAAAAATAATTAAACTTTTAAAAGAGCAGTTTTTAAAAAAAACAGCAGTTTTCTTTACAAATAATTAAAATATTTAGCCATTTTAGAAAAAGACGTTCTCTCAAGAGAGTGCTGATAATATATTGTCCCTTATATTTATGTAAAAAAAATGAAAAATTTGAAATGAATAAGATTATTTTATAAAAAAAAGCATACAATAAAATCATAATCAAACTTATTCCAAATATAAGCGTCTAATACCCCAGATCACAGGTTCGGGTCAGTTCGCAGTTATTAAGTGCGAACAGAAGCAAGCTGGTAAAAAAAATCAAGTGGGTATTCGCACTTAGTAACTGCGAACAGGTCAAACAGGGTCAACCTGCTGATTTTAAGACAAGAAGCTGTTTGCACTTACTAAGTGCGAACAGCCCAAACCTCAGGTTTGGGAATCACACGCTTAGTTTTGGAATAAGTTTGATTATGATCTTATTGTATGTTTTTTTTGATAAATAATCTTATTCATCTCCAATTTTCTAAAAAATGTGTATATAAAAAATATGTATATAGCCCACCGTATTTAAAGTCCTCATATGTAAGGGCTAGATTTGGGCCCCCGATGAGCCGTTTGCACAATTTTTGTTACATGTTGTGTCGTTTATGGGTCGTAACACAAGGTAAGCACGCAGCTTGTGCAGAGTACGTCGAGTCGTGTAATCGTGTTATGGTTCACAACACGAAATTTTTTGTTTTAACCTTTTATTTTCAAAAAATGGTTGTAAATAGTGTTCCTATCTGCGGGACGTGAGTTATGTGACAACTAATCTCACAAAATGATGATTATGGCACACTCAAGGCCCACTACAACGATTGACAAGCCAAGCACTGCCTTAACAGACCCAACATATTAGATTTTTTTTCCTATAAAAACAGCATGAACAATGAAACTGCAACCTAATCGCTGCAGCACCCACTCCATTTCTCACCCTCTAGCCTTGCGGTTAAGTTTTTAAACTGCGGGACTTGCTCCAATAATATAAAATAGGGTGCTGATACTATGACACATACAATATGGAATTAACATTAAATAGAACTATAAGTACTTGAACTGAATTAAATTGAACTAAGTTTGTGTTCATGTGTGGCTAGCTATTGGGGTTTTTAGGTTTCCTACTTGTAAGGAGTACATCATCAACATCATACCTAGTGTATCCTGCTCATAGAAAACTATGCTCGGAGAGTCGGAGTCTAGGGATGAAAGGACGACTGCAACTCATACCCATACTTACTCTAAAAAAGACTTTTTTGTAAAATACATAATTAGTGGATGCAAGTTTAGTAGTTTCAAGGATAAGGTTGAAAAATTCTTTCAAAAATATGAATTTTGCTCTAAAAATGACCCTTTTTGTAAAATGAGAAATGAGAAACGTGAAGTACTCTACGACACAATAATTTTAGATATGTTCAAGGTATATACAGGGCCGGTCCTATATATTTTGGGGCCCTAGACGAAATAGCAAATTGAGGCCCTTTTTCTTTATAATTTATAATCTATAGACCTTCTACAACTATTAATTTCTCTTTTTTGACATGGAGTCCTGGGCGACAGCCCCTCTTGCTCACCCTTAGGGCCGGCCCTAGGTATATATGTAACTGTATAGAATTTTCAAATTTGAAAGGTCACATACATTATTCTACACTTAATATGTTGCTTTATCATTTATTTTTTTTTTATTTGGGGTAGACTAGAAAATCCCTACAGTTAAGAGGAACAAAAAATATACCTTTAAGCCTTTTACAAGGATGAACTGTAAACTCTTAACCACTAAGCTAATTCAAAATTCACAGCAAAAAATTAAAATAAAAAATAATTAGGAATTTTTGAGGAATGTGATCCAAACATATGATCAAGATTCTAGATTATAGAATTATATAATTCATAGAAGAGATTAACCACTCTTTTTAGAGAATATACAATATCTTTATGGTCGGTTAAGTTGGTTAATTATTTAAGCTTCCTAGGCTTATGAAAGAACATTATAGAGTGGGTTAGCAAGTATATATTCTTCTTTTATAGATTTGTCTTTTCATGGTAGTTATTTAGAGAATATAATTTAGGATCTTACTATTTCTTAGTCACTAATATTTTATTATTTTTTATTCAGTCCCTTTTAATTTGCACCATACAAGTTAGAAAGATTTTTGATATATTCAAGTTTATAACGTAAAAAAAACATATTGTATATAATATAATTCTGTGTTATTATGTATAATAATTGTTCTAGATGCAAAAAAATTCATATGTCATCTATCGTCAAATCATTGTTCTTTAGAATAATTGAGTCGATTTTTGGTGGCATATTACTACAGAGGAGTCGTACGAGGTGAAAGTTTTATGTACGGCTTTGTAGAGTTATATATTATGTTTAAAGTCGTTCTTACTAAAGTTTTATATATTTCTTTTTCCACCAACTCAAAACCAAATCGGAAAACACAAATTCGTCACATAGTTATTACGTAGGCCCACTCGTGTGGACAAAACACAGGGCACCCGTGGACTCAGGCCCACAAACCCATATGTAATGCGCATTGACTTGCATATGCAGTTGATGAGGTTCGCTCTTTCTCAAAATTATATGGTAATCAAAAATTATATGCGAGTCCATAAGACCATAACCTAGTATTTAAGTAATGTGTGATCTTCCTTGTGAAATTCCAAGAATATAAACCAGTTAACCTTTATCATAATGACTTCTCGTATATCATACAAAAAACTAATTCATCAAAAAGCTTTAAGTAATACTCCCTTCGAATCAATTTAGTTGTCACATTTCCTTATTTGGCAAATTCATATCAATTGTCACATTTTCTTTTTTATCAATCTTTTTTTACTTAAATACCCCATGTTCACACAAGTAAAGACCAAAATACCCCCACTTTTACTACTTATAAGTTATAACACTCCAACTACCACATTTACAATTAATTTAATCAATTAAAATACCTCAACAACTACCTTTTCTATGGACCACACACCATCCTTAATAACCGTATTCAAGCAAATGAGGCAGCTAAATTGATGCGGAGGGAGTAGTTAAATTCTTACTATAATGTTATAGATGAGCAAAGTTACCTCTAGCATCTTATAAGAAGAAAGGAATGTCAAACCTACTATTTGATCCAAGATGTGTAGATGCTAAAGTTGAGCTTATATGACGTTTAAGTGACTTGGAAAATTCCAATTCCAACTTGTCATGAAGAAGCAAAGCTCTAGCTTAGTTTCATCATGCTCACTTTTTATTGCCTTGAAAGGTCACTTGGAAATGTGTATTAGTGTATGGGACCACCAAGGCCGACCCTAAGGGTGGGCGAGAGGGGTCATCGCCCAGGGCCTCATGTCAAAAAAGCAAAACTTATGGTTGTAGAAAGTCTGTATAAATTGTAAATTGTAAAGGAAAAGGGCCTCAATATGTCTTTTCGCCGAGGGCTCTAAAATATCTAGCTAGGGTCGTTCTATTCAGTTTGCTTTATTTTATTTTTTGTCATTGCGTTTACTTTTTTATTCTCATATTTACGTTTGATTTTCATTTCATCCACACATTTTCCATTTTTCCATAAAATACACCTTTTACCACCTTTAGTATAGAGAAAGCTGTATGCTTATTTCATTTTAACCGACAAGTTACTTGTTCGAGAATCCAATTCGAATCTAATTTGAGAAATCAGTGGAAGAACACTAGATCAATGAATTAACTTAACTAGCAACTTAAACTGCTAATTGAAGTTTTAGAGTTCATGTATGTAACATACACTATTACATTCACTTATATGACGAGTTTTTAGCTTAAAAAAGAGTGGATGAAGTAAAAATCACCTTCATATACTATTTAACGCTAATATTTAATAACTCCATTTAAAAGAAAGATGGATGAGATTTGCACCCATGACCTATTAAATCAGTTAGCTCCATATTACCAAATATTGCTACAATAATCATCATTTTGCACTCATTTTGTAAAGATTTTTAAATTAATTGCGGTTGTGACCGATATCATATCTAAACTGAAATTTTATTATAAGATACATTTACATTTTAGGGATTTTATGTTCATTTGAAGGACGTTTTAGAGAGACGACTTTCACAATAAGTTCAAGAAGTAAACAATTTAATATCGAACGTAAAAATCGATTAAAAGTGGATTAAAATGTTAAACTGAACAAGTACAAGTATTTCAAATTTTGGAAAATAAAGTGTATAAATACATAAGAAAACTTTTGCTTTTTCACATTTTTAAAGACCTAATAAATATCTATCAAAAAAAAAGACCTAATAAATAAAATATAATTTTTTAATATTGAAGGATAAGCTAGAATATTTTTACAAGTAAAGAGAAAAGAAAATCAATCCGCAAGAGTAAAATCAATTTTTTATTATTATTTTTTTCATCAACAAAACTCATCCTTAAATTGTATAAAAGTCAACCCACTTTTTATTCATGCATTTACCTTCGAAATTTTAATACAATATATCAATATCACATACCTAAAAGAGGATAAGTCAACTAGGGGATTTGAGGATGCATTTGCTTGTTTTATTTTAATTTTTATTTATGTATTTATTTATTGTAAATTAAAGAGCCATGCACACTTTTTTGAAAAAAAAAGTGGTATTATTCTGAATTTTTATTTATAAAATAATTTTTTTGTGAATATTCATAAAATAATACTCCCTCTGTTCTTTTAAGTTTGTCCACATTACTATAACGAGCAGTTTCATAAGTTTGTCTTATTTAGAATACTTTCCTATTTTGGAAACTTTTTATCTTACATATACTCTCTTAATTTATCCCTCATTTAACCCTCATTTCTCTCTTATAATACCAATACAATTATTAATTCACACCACTATGTTAATATAATAATACCCACTATCTACAACGATTCCACCTTTTTCAATAAAATAATACCCACTATCTATAAAGATTTTACATTTCTTAATAAAATAATACCTACTATCTACAAAGAATCCACCTTTTTTAATTTGTGTGAAATCTTCAAATAGGAGAATAAAAAAACGGAGGGAGTATGATTGTTGCATTATTGGTTAATTTGGAAATATGAAATATTAAGAAAATAATTATAATAATTATAATATGGAGTAATTAATATAAGTGGAGCATAAAATGGCTAGTGGACCAATGTGATTGTAACACGTGATTAGTGGTATGCATTAGCAAGAAGAAATTATGGTATGAAATAATAGTGAATTTGTGAGAAAAATCAAACTTAGAAATATGTTAAGCTAATGATTAAATGTGTGATTTAAGATATGTTATATGCTTTATTACGCTGCTTTATAAAGAAGTTTTTAACGCTAAAATTTGAATGCATATATGTCTGCATCCTTATGGTGTAAATAATTGACTTTAACTAAGGAGTGCATAAAATTTAAATATATCATACTTTCTCTGGTTTTTTATAATTGCTGTAGTTTCTGACTTTGTATAGCAACTATTTTTCATCAACTGATCTTATTTGGTATATATTTCTCTATGTATAATATAAACTCAATCTATAATTTTATAATATTAATTTTTAAAATTTTTTATCATATGAAATTAAAGATATTAAAGATTAAAATCATGCATTGGATAGCTTGAAAAACAGAAGTGTAGCAACTATTTAAAACCAAAGGAAGTATATTTTATCACGTTAATCTTATGATTCAGTGTTTAGATGTAAACACAATGAAAAAGTTAACCTAAAAAATTTAGTAAAATACTTCATTATATACTGGTTAAAAAAAATATATTTCAATGATCTGATTTGATATTTATATGTGGGTTATTTCATATCGAATTGAGTCATACTTATAACTCGTTTTTGATTCCAGTTAAACTTAAACTTTTTTACAACATTCCATGATTACTCTAATATATTTCGTAACGAAGAATGAACGTCGACAAACTATGATATGATGATGTATCATCAAAGCATATACAAATGTAGCTATAAAGCTTTTTATTGTCATTAACATTTCATTTGTTCATTACATAAAATGCAGCTATCATCAAGAGCTTACAAAAAAGACATCCCTTGAAAAACACCACACTATCTTCCAAGCTAGAGTCTATTTAACTCTTCATAACTCCCATGCAAAAAAAACCAAAAAAAAAAAAAACATACAATTTTTATTTTTCCCGATAAAGTATATAATATATCTGGGCTCTTCTCATACTTTTTCAACTACCAACTTTCAGACTTTATGTAAGTTGAAAAGTACTAACAACCCATCTGGTATAGGTAGTAATAAACGGTGGTAATGAGAATGAAAAATTAGTGCAATTTCGGTTGAAAAATCTCTTGGTTAACTTGATGGTCATGCTTGCCCATCTTCAATCATCTCATTTTCTTCATAAAATTCATTCCAACGCATTACCACCGAGAGATCAGATTCTATCAGGTGGTAATGAATATTTGTAAACAGAGACTTTTTTATGATCAAAGTTTCATTTCCATTACCATGGGAATGATATGAAACTTTTGATGAAATTTTACACTATAACTCATTCACATTACCACCATTTAATACCACTAACCAAACAGGTATCGTAATTGTCACAGCCTCAAGATATATTATATACTCTATCAGGTAGCTACAACCAAATAGCCTTAGCAGCAATGAGCATGTTTTTGAGGGACCCACTAAGGTGAGCAGCAAGGACATCTTTAGCTGACCCCACAAAGTTACCACCAATAAAAATAGCAGGAACACTAGGCATACAACCTAGCCTTTGTAATGCTATCTCAATTTCTCTCCCTTTTGGATCATAGTCAATTTCATACACTGTAGGACTTGCTCCTAAATCATAGAACAATGTTTTTATGCTATGACACATACAATCTGTACTCTTTGCAAATATTACTGCTGCCTTTGACTTTGCCAACTCATTTACTCTCTCCATTAAACTATTTTTAATTGTCGGACTGGCTGATCGAAGGAAGGTGAGAGTTAGGTGAGAATTGGACTTAGGATCTGATCTGTTGATATGAAATTGGATAAGATTTTAAGTGTAGTGACTTGATGTTGAGACTTGAGATATATGATGGGTTATTTATAGGGAGGGAAAGGGTAAGTATTGAAAAAAGAAAAAAAGAAAATGGGGATTAAATGAAAATTATATATATATTGAAAAGATATATAATAAAGAAGAAATTATTCTTGTAAGGAATCTATGGATATGGATAAGAAGACAACTTTTTACAAAAAATTATGCATAAGAATAACTCCTTTGTATTTTTCATCATGCTATATTTTATTAGATCATGATCAATATGCATGGATGAATTATCATGAGTGATATGACAATAGGTTACGAGTTTCAATCTCATTTACTATATATTTTAAGTAGAATGTTGAGCAATAAGCCTCCTGTATGTTGAGGGCATTTGTTGCGTTCATACTTCTAGCCTATAAGCTCATGTGTGAGGGGTGTGATAGAGACTAGAATATATTACATGTTATGAGACTTCAACTGTTAAATTAAGTTTTTGGTTATTGATTTAGCCTGGTAAAATATAAGTCTTGTTTGATAAAATATATAATAGGGAAATAGGGCTTATAACCATCTGTTTAATTTAGCAACGTCATAAATTCAAATTTTGTTCACTCATCCTTTTATATGAGATATTTAGCCCTTAACATGAGTATTGGTATGTCATTGCATCCACATTTTTAGCCGAACGATCCGAAATAGTAAAAAAAATGCTACAATTTTAAATGAGAAGTGGGGAGTGAGGCAGGGTCGGCCCTAAGGGTGGGCAAGAGGGGCCGTTGTCGAGGGCCCAATGTCAAAAAAGCAAAATTAATAGTTGTAAAAGGTCCATATAAATTATAATTTGTAAATAAAAAGGGTTTCAATGTACTATTTTGTCCAAGGCCCTCAAATATTTAAGGTCGGCCCCGAACAGTAAGGGAGTGATAAAGATGATACTTGATAGTGCTGTAATTTCAAGCTAATTATTATGCGTATGTGGAAGCGTCATGGACATAGAATAAATTCTTTTGATATTAAAATATAACTAATACTTCTTATAATGTTAACGAAAATAAGGATAGGTTATGTAGATTTAATTTCTCAAATTTCACTTTAAATAGGAGTGGATTAATGGTACTGAGATAATAGAATAATATTTGGTACTTCTTATATCATGTTATAATAATAACTACTCATTTCATTTTCTAATGAAGTTCCCATAATGAATGTGCACAGAAATTAAGAAAAATAGAATATTTTAGATAGTAGATATATTATTTTATTGAAAATTATTTTAATTGGAGAAAAGTAGGGACCATAAGCATTAAAAAAATATTAAAAGAAAATTAATGGAAAAAATATGGGAACCACATTTCACAACTGATAAAAGAAATAGTTTTTTAAAGTTTGTGAGAAACATGTGGAGACTATAAAGAATATAAAAATGTTAAATTGGAGTTAGTGGAAGATATGCAGGGTCCATAGCCATTATAAAAATATTAAAGTGAGTATGAATAAGGTTATTTTTGTCCAAAATTTGTGACATAAATAAAAAATTCTTAATGAGGACAACAAATGAAACACCCCAAAATGACAAATAGAAACTCCTTTAGGAACAGAGGGAGTAACATATAATATATTTTTTTAATATTATTTGAGGGTATAATATCTTCATGTAAAATGATATATATTTATTTATTATAGCTCAATTTTATTTATTAAACTTATTTAAGTTAAAGAGTTCAATTGATTGGTGTTAAAGAAGATTCTCATGATTTGTAAGATTGAGCAATTTTGAATGGAACTCTTTCAAGAAACTTGCCGGTGGCCGGCTTTCTAGAAATTCCTAAGGTTTAGATTTTTACTAGGTGATCACCCGTGCAGCCGTGCTGAAGCAGGAGACATAATTTAGAAATTATTATGCATGAACAATATAATCGTTACAAACATATTAAATAAAAGGTAAAAAAGAAAACTACGAACGATAATTTTTAAAAAATCACAAACAATAAAAGTTGAATAGTAAATATCAATTTATAAATGTAAAGAAGAATTTCAATCGTATTAAAATTATCAAATTACAATTTTATCTCATTTGTCTTTCTCTTTTCTAGGAGGACTTTTCTTTTGAATGCAACATTTATTTTCGGGTGTTGAGAAAATTGGAATGGTGAATGAAATTTAAAATCTTGCAAATGACGACATTTTATACACTTTCACTTTGCTACTCACCTTATCTAAATAGCTTTAAGCCTTTGAGTTACCCATTTTATTTTTAATAATAATATATTTATTTATTTATTTTATTTTTTTGAAAAAAATATGTTTATTTATTTTTGTTTGACCTCTTTTGTCTTTACTTCGCAATAGAAGGCAACTATTTTTGCAATTAGGCACTTACTCGATAAAGTTATTTATCAACCTCATTGAGTAAACATAATATTGTATAGAATGATGACTTATAATATAATATACAATATAAATAAAGAGACATGCTCAATTTAGAGCTAGAAAATATCACATAGAAAATATCACAATAAAATTTGTTTTCAAACTTACTTAAATCACATAAATATTCCAACACATATAAAGATAAAAATCTCCTTAATCTTAAAATAGGCAAAATTAATAGTCAAACTTATCACAATTATATGCATTAATAATGTATAGTAATCTTGTCATGAAGGCTACAATAAAGGTAAAGAAAGTGTATGTAAGAAGCTAATTTGAGCGGAAATTTTTTTACCAAAAGATGACACGTGTCATTAGGTGGTCTTTGCTTTAGTATAAAAACTCATTCAATGTATACATATTTTTTTTTGCAGCATAATTTTAATCTTTTAGTTTAGGTATGTTTAATGTACATATTTATTAGTACTAAGATGAACGAAAAAGAATTTTCGTTTTTAATCAGTCAATCGTTATATTTAACGTTGAACTACAGAAAAACGTCACTTGATACCCCTTTGAAAAAGCAAAAATTTTATTAGGTATTTTAAGCTAAACTTTTGTATTAGGTAGTTTTTTTTGGAAAAGAAAAAATTATTAAATATTTTTTTCTTTGACAATTTTCTCTTTTTTTTGATTAAGTTTACCAAAAACTCAAATTTTCACAAAGAAATCGGAAACATAAAGTCCATCCTTGGCTTAGGGTTTACAATTCATTCACATTAACACACAATCCCAATTCCCAATCGAATCGAATTGCATCCCTACTTTTTCCTCTTTCTCTCTCATCCAACAATGGCGATGCGTAATTTCATCAACGAGCTCCGAGGCCTGAAGGTGAAGGAAGTTCCAGAGAAGGTGAAACCTATGCTATCAATTTCCTACTTGAAGAACTCATTCGGGAAGTTTATAGACAATTACCATGCCAAATACATAGAAACTGATTCAATCATGCCTCTTTACCATGTATGCTTTGGTGGTATGGCCTTCTCTTACCTTGTTGCTCTTCCCGAGGAACGCCGCCATCTTGAACATGCTCAGCAGCACGGTCACTGATTTCGATTTTACAGGTGAATTCGATTTTTTTTCTTGATTTTGTGGTTTCTGAATTGGATTTTTTTTGAAATTTGTTTGGATTGATTTAAGATGGATTTGGGATATGATTAGTGATTGTTAGGGGCTGTTGATTTGTTTTGTTAATTGAGTTTCGAGTATTCAGAATGCAAATCGTGGACGGTTTTTTATTCCAATTGTGTTCCTTGTTTTTTGTAATTAAGGATTGGCTTTATTCCTTTTGTATAGATGAGTATGTGATACAGATATTATGCTATATTGTTCATGCATTATGCTTGAATTGGAATTCCTCTTATACATTGCTTTCTTAATCCATGGATATAAGATATTGTTCCCACTAAGTTTGCCTCATAGGCATTTGGTGGGGAAATCAAGGAGAATGAGATAAAAACAAAGCTGGGATAGACTAAAAAGGATAGTATAGCAAATTTCATGGAATAGAGGCTGCATTAACCTTTTCGAAAGATAGAATAGAATGTTCTTTTTTATCTTTGCAGAGTTTGTTATCTCTAGGGATTTGGTGTAACCCTATGTATTGTATACTATATATGTTCATAACGAATAAAAAGCCTTCAGATGGAGAATTCATAATTATAATATAAATATTTGTTATAGTGCGATAAATTTTTTATACTTGCAATCCTTAAATTGCACCGAGGCTTGGCAATTCGAAAGGTGTAGGGGGCCAGGGGCAAGTTTAAGGGTAGGAGTCAAGGTGCTGTGAAAATGAGAATATTGTGTTTGGTGATAGTTTTCTTTCACATTCTGAGCTGTTGATGGATTCATTGCATTCTTTTGGAATGTTTTTTTTTTTTGAGATATGTGAAGAGATTTCACATTTTTCTTCTAATAGGGTTTTTGATTCATTACTGTGAGTGTCCATTGTCTAGGAACTCTATGCTAAGGGGCTACAACTAAACTTGACTGATGTCAAGCCGCGTGTTGAGGTTAGTTATGAGAGGCTAATATGTAAAATTGTGACATAGTTAGTTACTTGGTTATACTTGGATCAAGAGAATGTCTGCCCACTTTTTCCCCTTGTATAGTTGTGGCTATCAAATAATTAATACCTTAATGTGAATGTGCAATTGATAAGAATTAGCAATGACACACCCAAAGTTTGTTGGAGACATTTGTTTGACCTCAAAGTATCAAATATTTGATTTGGGGAAGGGTTAGTTCATAATCTTGGTTGGATGGATATAAGCGTCATGCATGGGGTGTTTATCTTATTGGTTGAGTCAATAAAGCGTTGTCTTTTTGATATAGGGTAATTAACGGCTCAATAATGGGTTGCTTACGTTTTTACCTAATTTGTTTGAAGACACGCATATAAGGGTCCTATACTAGTTTTTTTAACCTCTAATAGTGGGATTTAACATACATTCTAAAGTTAGAGACATGTATTGGGATTTGAGACCATAATGCAAATATAGGATTTTGATCAAGGTCGCAAACACGTGTGGAAACAGATTTTGAGGTCAATGCGAATGATTTTGCGACCAATGTGAGTCTGTGAGATATGTGGTTGCGTTGGTTTTTCTAAACTTTTAGTTTAGTGTTAACTACAATTTAGTAATAATAAGTTAATTGTCTCAAATTATGTAAGTGATATTTCTTGTATTGAAATGTCATTTTTTTTACTAATGGATGTACATTATGCTAATATTCCATTAGCGATAATATTTTCTTCTCTCATAAGGAAAAAGTGGAAAATTCAGCAATTAATTCAAAATGTTGGGAAACATGACTACCAGCACATGGGTGTTTTCTCTCGTTTCTTTCTTTGGTGTGGCAAGAGTGAGACAATTTGATCAATCCATGGCTTGCTGCAAGGGCTTCTTATTTCACTTTTTGTTCTTTTCCAAGATGCAGCCACTTTTACTTCACCTTAGTGCATCATAGTAGCTCGAATGCCTCGTGTAAGTGACATTGTGCTGACTTTCTGAGTGTTGCTTTGCTCATGCTTCTCTAGAATTTTGCACTTTACATGAACAATATGTTGGGCAATAGTCCTTAAAACTCTCGCCTTCCTTTTGTTCAAACCTACATTCTCAGCAGACATACCAACCACGACTTCCTTTTGTTTCATTGGAATATTTGTTTCCTTGGGCTTCAATCATGATAGATGATCTGCTCAGGTTACACTTTTTCGTGGAAGAACTAATTTTGAAGTTCCAGGTTTTTATTGTCCATGCTCTATTGTTATGTTGGGAATTGCTTGAAACGAACAATTCCTTTTTTAATGTGATAATAGTTTGTCGTACGCTAGATTGTTTCAGAGATGATATTTGCAACTTGTCTTACAAAGGTTGTCTTCTCGTGAATGTAGGTTGACGTGCTCGTCTGGGAAGGCTGTAGGTGAACGTCAAGTCGCCGTTTGCTGTTTCTACCTTTTGCATTTGTTAATGTATTGCTTGAGCATGAACTGCAAAAATAAGTTTTGGAAATTGATGATGGTGATAATGTAAACCTCTTGAAATAACTTGGATCATTGTTGTACATGTTTCGGATTCCCACTCCCCCCTTCCTTTTATGGAAAGGTTTTCTGCTGGTATCCCGACTTACTAAACCCCATTTTGACATTCTATTTTATGTAGCATATATCATTGTACTCGTAAGCATTTATGTTATGTTGATTTTCGATATTCAGACTGCTATTCAAGCGCCGTTAAGAATGAATGTTGGCTCGCAAAGGGCATTGTTCAAAGGTGATCCGTAATAGAAATGACGACTAACCACAAGGAGCAAACCGTTAATTCGATTAGCAATTTGTCCCTTGGTACCAAAATGTTATGACAAAATTAATGTATCTACCCTACAAAGACCCAACCTAATTCAACTTCGTCTGGCTCGACTTAGGTGGACTACACACTCAAGATATGTGAACATCATCATCATATCCAGTGTATTCCGCTTATAGACACCCAATATATGTGAACATAATCTATAAACAAATGAAAACTTGCATAATTTTTTGAATATGAGACACTCAAAATGACTTTTAGTGCATGAGACTCTACCTTTGATTCTATATAAATCATGTTGGACATTACGCTATTTCGAGTTCAACTTAGGGTTTAAATTTTAAACACTTAAAGAAAATTATCGAGAATAATTCATATATTTTTTTTACCTTTTTCTGTGAATTATTCATACTTTTAATTATTCATGGATAATCCGAACTTTTAACTGTATTTGCTCACCTGTTCTCTTCCTACTCATTGCTTCCATCTTCTTCTCCCTTCTTACCCCATTTCTCCATTGTTAAACCAAAGTTTAGGAGAGAGAAAACTCAATTCAACCTTCCTATAAAATTAATGTTTTCATTTCAAATATATCAGAAATTTGCATATTTAAGCCGATAATAATGCCGAAACCTCCATGAGAATAGAAGCTTACCATTTTTTATGAATAACAACAACAAAAACAACCATAGTCAATTTGCATTCTTTGAATTGGGGGTGAAATAGCGAGGACATGAAAATTTAGTGTTTTTGTGATGAACCCTAGAATTTTGGTTTGAAATGAATTTGCGCTTTTTTGCAACTGTAATTGAATGGCGAAAGAAGGTTATTTGGTGACATTCAAATCAACTTTCAACCCGATGTAGCCGGTCAAATTTACGAAGGGGGTGCTGTGAGCAAATACAATGAAAAGTTCGAATTATTTATGAAAATGAAAAGTGGGGTTTATTCACATAAAAACGTAAAAAGTAGAGATTATTCACTGCAATTTTTCCTATGATATTAAAGGTTCTAATTCCAGGTCATTTCAATCTTTAACACAAAAAATTCACATTGAAGCTAAATGTTTTCCAAACCCTTAATATTGTGTTTGAATATGAACCCGACCATATATATATATAAAAGGTTTGAGCGTAAACATATACACATCAAGTCCAGTTAGGTTTCATAATAAGATATATACTACATTAATTATTTTGTACTATAAGTAATAACAAATATTTTCTTCTCTTATTTATCACGAATAAAAATATTTAGAAAATAGTTTCAAATAAGTAGGAGTTTTATAATTTATAATAAGGGTGAAATTTATTCGGATTAAAACCGCAAATCGAATCGGACTAAACCGAATAATAAATAATGTTTGGTGATTTTTTAAATTAGGTTTGAATTAGGTTAAAAATTCAAAAACTGAAATTATTGGGTTTGGAATTTTAGAAAACCGAAAACCAATTTACAAGATCAAAAACCAAAATTTTTAATAGTTTAGTACTTTAGTATAGCCCACTACCACTAACCCTAGCCAAAAATTGAAGTCCCAAAACACATATATAAAAGACGGTTTCACAGGAGACTTGTAATAAATAAAGGAAAGAAAAACCTAATTGCCTTACATTCTCTCTTCCCTAACCTAGTATCTTCAAGGTTCTAATTTCGTTTAATCTATATACTTTTTTGTGTTTTTGTGTTTTTTTTTTTTCCGTTTATTCTAAGTCTAATTTTTGTTTAATCTATGTATCTACTAGTTTTTTTTCCTTTGTTTATATGTGTTTCGTTTTTTACTTTTTATCTGTTCTGTTGTCTTTCGTTTTTAATCCATACCCGAACTGCTGAAAAATCGCCATAAATCAATATATGCGGATGATGATAGAGTAATTTTGAGGGGAATTTATTGTGTTTATTGTAATCGATACCTGAATTGTATCAGAAAAATTGTTTATCTTTTGAGAATCGTCTTTACAAAAGGCGATATCTCAAAAGAGCACCGGAAAGAAAAATGGGTTAGTAAAATTTATTTTATTTATTTTGTCTTTTTTCTTATCACGAATAACAACATTTAGAAAAAGTTTCAAATAGTAGAATTTTTTATAATAATTTATAAAGGCTTGAAAGGAAATTTTATTTTTTATAATTACCACCATGATAAACAAAAGAAAATAGAAAATGGTTTATTCAAAAAAAAAAATGTGTTAAAACGAGTTTCCGTTTCCGACCGCCATTTTCAATAGTTAACCTGAATTGTGTCATTCTCGAATCAATTTCAATCAGTGGCGGATCCAGAACATAAGTCTAGTGGGAGCACAATTGATAAAAAAATTCAATAAAAAAATTTTAAAAAATCATAAATATATATATATTTAATTTAGATTATAATTTATTTTTATAAAAGATTAAAATTTTAATCAAATTTTAATATTACATGATAATAATAGTAAATTGAAATTAAAATTAAAATTAATTGACATAATAATCAATTCAACAAAAGCGTAATTCAAATTAATTTATTAAAAAATTACCTATCCTTGAATTATGGTGGGGCTGTGGTGGCAGATGGGCGGCTGGCGGCTGGCGGCCGGTACTGTGGTGGGAGGCCGGGAATTGGTGGGTGGGTGGTCGTTGGATTTGGAGAACCGAATGGAATTCTTGCCGTGGGTAGGAATAGATTAGAAGAATAATTAGGTATTAAGTGACATTGGAAATTAAAATTGTCATTAATGGGCTTTTTGAGCACTGAAAATATTTAAATATAATATATTTAATATACTTAAATATAACATAAGTTGGGGAGCAGGGATGGTATCCTCTCTTACCTGCTATCTCAGAGGTCGTGTGTTCGAGTCTTGGTAGCAGCAGAATGTTAGTTTTTTTTTTAAGATCCAGTGCCCTCACGTGCGGGCGCGTGAGGGCATGTGTATCCGCCCATGATTTCAATAACTTCTAGGGTTCCGATAATCGGTCAAAACGTAGCATTTGGATTGATATACCTAATCAAAAGAAAGAAAAAGGTTACTGAATCCATTTTTTTCCTTCAAGTTTACATACAGTAAACGAAAATGGAGGTAGTGATGGCGTCATCTTCCGCGGATGAAACCGTAGGTTGCTGGGACATACATACTGGCGCCGAACAACTCCGTTACAAATCATGCCTTTCTCCTTCTCACGGTCTTATCTCAATTGCTGGTCGCTTCTTAGCTTCTTCTCAGATTCGCGAACCTTCCACTTCCGGTTACGTTCTTTATTGGTCATGGCACAAGGTTTCGTCTTTTTCTCTTCAATTTGTGTTACTATTTCGAATACCTGCTCAATTGGCTAATAAATTGTTTGTTTGAATCCTGCAGCCTCAACCTGAAGTCAAGAGTTTTCCAGCAGAGCCGATAAAACCCTTGGTGTCTAATCGTGAGGGTACTTACCTCTTCGGAGGTGGTTCTTCTGGCCATATTTATCTTTGGGAGGTACCTCAAATTTCTTTGACACATCTATTTGCATTGTTATTTTATCTACTAATGATGGGTTAGAACTGTAAGGCTTGTCCTTTTCAACTTAATTGCTGTTGATTCAGTAGTAATAAAGTAATAAGTACCTAAGTTCAGTTCAACTCAGCCTAGCCCTAGAAAATAGGGGTGAGATGCGCAATTAGCAGACTTATCACACCTTTTTGTTTTATTTTTCTGTCTTTATTATGGACTAGATTTTTACTGGTAGATTACTGAAGAAATGGCATGCACATTATGGGGCAGTTTCCTGTTTGGCATTGTCAGATGATGAATCCCTGCTTATTTCTGGTGCCGGAGATGGAGGTGTTAGAGTTTGGTCGCTCTTCATGTACTCTCTGACTTGCTAATGTTTTTGCTAATTATCAGTATTACATTTTTGGATTCTGGTTCCAGTTTTCTAGTCTTGATTCACCATTTTCATGTGGTTTTCAGGATGTTTGATGATGCCAGAAGAAAGGAAGCTAGGCATGATTTTGTGTATAGTTTTCGTCATAACGCACCTGTTACAGATGTCAAATCAGGTCATGGTGGATCTAATGCTGTCATTATTTCTGCTTCAGAGGATAAAACTTGTAAGGTTAGATAGTTGTCTTTGTTTAATTAGGAGACTATTAAAAAACATTTTCTGAATGTAAAAGGAAACTAAACGGAAAATAGTAGCAGCTCTAATACACTTCATGGAAGTGAACATTGAGTTCCAGTGAGGAAGGTTTGAAAATGATGATGCTTAACGTATGGAAGGGCTATTTCAGTGGCTAGTAGATTCAGCCATGTCTTTCCCCACTGTCGCATGTACTGGAGTGAAGTTTTCTGAATTTGGCGCATGTAAATGTGTTGTTTAACAAACTTGTTGAAGCTTCAAGACTTTTTTTGTATAAAAAAAATACTCCCTCCGAATCAGATGTCTCATTTGAGATTTCAAGGATTTTAAGGGTTGAGTGGGGTCCATTAAAAAGGTGGTAGTTGGGGAGAAGGTCTTAGTAAATAATGGTTATTTGCATGGTTGATAAATCACCCTTAGGTGGTAGGGATGTGATAGGATGAGAGTTTTGTTATTTTAATTTATCTTTTTTGGTTTTGTTTATTTTAATATTATTCTTTTTGTCTTTTTATGGTGATTTTGTAAATCATGGTTATTGATTAGGATTTTTTGGGTAGTTAGGTATTTTAATTGATTAAATTAATTATAAAAGTGGTAGTTGGGTATTGGGAATTGGAAAAGTGAAGGTATTTAGGTAAAAAAGATAGACAAAAAAGGAAATGAGACAATTGATATGATTTTGCCAAATAAGAAAATGGGACATCTAAACTGATTCGGAAGGAGTAACAATTAACAGCGGGCCATTTTGCATTTAATAAGAAGACACTAGGGAAAATCAAGATGCTTTTAACCTGAAGAATTACATTTCCTTATAGGAGGTTTTCTTGATACAAAAAATCAAGTGCTTAATCGTAAGCTTTAGATTTGATCAATGATCTAACAAAGTTAAGGAAGACATTGCACCTATGTACTTCAGGAGCATCTCCACCTAATTCTATATTCTACATTGCAAAGATATGGACTTTATGCTCAACAATGCAATTAGGTTTCATAAATTCTGTGCATCATGAACTTATGTGCAAATTTGACATAGAAATAAGGCATTGCCTTTTCTTTAATTCTTGTTGAGTGGTGTGTAGCATGTCTTCTTCTCCTATGTGGAAGATGTTCCTGGAAATTTCTTGCATTAGCATGAGTTTAGCAACAGGAAGATTGTTTATCCTCTTTAAATTTTCCTCATTTTCAGGTGTGGAGTTTAGCAACAGGAAGATTGTTGCGTGAGGTTATGTTCCCGTGTATTATTAATACAATTGCAATTGACGTTGGCGAATATGCCTTTTATGCTGGGGGTGAAGATGGCAAGATATACATAGCTGCACTTAATGCTGTAACTACGTGTAGTGCTGACTATGGGAAGCACATTATTGGTATATTACCTGATTCAAGGTCAATTACATACTTCTAATATTTTATTTTATCGAGCGGATTTATTGATTCTTTCTATCGCTTTCGCTCTTTTATGTTCGTCTTATGTCTTGACCGTAGTTTTTGCTCAAAGGTGACATAAATGTATATTAAATGATATTTTGGTCTTTGGATACCATAGTCTTTTTGGTTGTATCATAACAAGATCATCAGTTGTGGAGGATGAATTTTAGAATTCGGAAATTTTAGGTACATTTGGTGGAGGTGAAGGCCGGAGCATATGCAATATGAGAAGATGTTATACTTTCCTTGAGTTTATAGCTAACAATATATTGCTGTAATCATCAGTTCCACATATTTTTCCTTTTTCTAAGTGAAACATATAAATGCAGTCTTTCTTTCTAGCTTTTTAGCCGAGGCCCAGTGATTTGCCGACTTTTCTTTATCTATTTTTGTGCTTATATGTTTGTGTTATGTTTAGTGAAAATACATTGTGTATTTTGGCATCACTTATGGATCTTTATTTACTTTGGTGCATTTCTTCCTGTCTATCTTGTGGTCAGCAGTCAGGCTGTTAACTCTCTAGCCTTTTGTGCTGATGGAATCTCATTGGTTTCTGGATCAGAGGACGGCAAGATTCGTATATGGACTACAAGAACTCGTAATATTGTTCGCATGTTTAGACATTCTAAAGGTAGTGTGACTTACCTGACAATTTAAATATTGAAAATTTGACAGGTTGTTCTTTTTCACTACTTAGATGCACTTATCTTATTGTGTCCCTTATCAAGTACTAACCTGTCTTGGGAGGAATAGATAATGAGAACTGATTTACCTTTGACGCTGAGTGATGGAATAAAACTCCATTAAGCCTTTTAATTTAAATACGGGCTTTAATTGGGCCATTAAGCCCGGCCCGACCCAACCCGACCCGTTCATTGTAATTTATTGATTAAATTGCAAATTAATTTATAAAAATTAAAACATTTCACATCTAATACTTTATGAAAAATAATTATCATTCTCAACTAAAAAATAAAATAATTATCCTTAGAAGAATGACTGTAAGTAGCTCCTAAATAAGATGAATTTTTCCAATTTATCTGCAATTCCTTTTCTTAGTGATTGACAATTGGAGCAGCTAAATCTTGGTGGAAAAAAATATGCAAATTTATATATGTATATATGTATTTTTTGAACGAAAAAGCAAATATATTTTATTCCTCACAAGTTCAATTAACACTTTAAATGCTTCCTCATGAATAATTTATGCTTCAACTTGAAGTTGCAAACCCTTCCAAAAACATAGCTAGAGTAGAGAGATTGGGATCTACAGTAGCAATTTCATAAAATCAAACTAGTTACAGTACTCATACCTAGGGATGGTCACGGGTCTAGGACCCTGTTGGACCCGCCCCAGACCCGCCCCTTTTTTAAGGGTCTGGGTCTTATTTTTTGAGACCCTTCGGATCCGGGTCGGATCTGGATCTAAAAAATAGTTGGCGGATCCGGGTCCGGGTCCAATATTCGGACCCTAGACCCGCCCCTTGGACCCTTATAAATATTACATTGTCCATTTTTAGTTGTCTTCTACATATGAATTCCGCCCCCAACTCTTATTTTTTTCATATAATTATAATATATATAAATAATATATATGCTACTTGCTAAGTGCTAACCCAATTACCTTTATTTCATGGACTCGAACCAGTGTTTATAATAGCGTATATGGGTGACGCTATGCGAGTTTAGATGTTAAATTAGTATTAAATATTTGTAAAATATGATAATAACTCTCTTACAAACATACGAAAAATATAATGACTTACAAATGTTTCAAATTTGACAAATCAAAGAGATTTTCTTTAGACCCACTAAGGACCCATTAAGGACCCTAGACCCATCAGATTCGGAAGGTCTGGGTCGGGGTCTGAAAATTTTGGACCCTTGGGGTCCGAATCCGGGTCTGGATCTCAAAAAATTAAAAGGGTCCGGGTCCGGGTCTGGTTGGACCCGCTCCAGACCCGCCCCATGACCATCCCTACTCATACCACTTAAACCAATTTCAACGAATACATTGTTAATATTGAGTAATACCTTAAAAAATTATGAGTGAGGTTGAGGTCTGAATCGGAAGAGTATACCAGCAATATGGAATTAGATCCCCTTTCAATTTTGAAGGATCCATATATAACCCTTGTTTAGAACCCTTATCCAGGCCGTTTTTTTTACCTTGCATAAGGCCCGTTTGGAGCCCGCCCCGTTTAAAGTCCTGACTGTTTTCAACCCTTGTTATAGCGAGTTGGATCAGGGGCCCCAATGGAGGTGCAGCCCGATGCACAGGTCTATCCATGAGTACAAATAAGTAAAAATGATTGAAAGTAGTGCTGTTTTGTGCTCTAAAAATGTGAGCTTTTTTGGCTGTACAGGTCCAGTGACCAACATTTTGGTTACTAGTCTCCCAGAAAGTGCATCAAGGTCTCAAGCTACATCTGCAAGGAAAACCTCAATATTGCCTCCCCCACTTGAAAAATATGCAAATTCAAGCGAGGAACCTTTGGGGACGAAGGTTTTTATTGGCAGTGACATCTCTTCTCATCCAGTCGGTGTTTCTTACCTCACTGAAGATGTGATGAACAGCCAAATTAAAGAAATGCAGGTTAATAAGCCATTTTTCATTCATCTTCTATAAATGACGTTTGTGTAATGTCCGTTGGGGTTAACTTTTCTTTCATTCCTTCTCATTCAGCAAAAAGGTTCTACTATTGCAGCAGAAATGGAAGCCGAACGACATAAGCTGGACTACACGAGGGCAATGCAGATGGTTGAGCAATTGAAGAAAATGTACGACAATTTGCATCAGTTCTGTGTAAATGAGCTTGTCGATGACAGTCGAGCTAAGCACAGTGATTTAAATTCTGGTTGAGGTTACAGAGTGGTGAAGTTTGTCACTGGAAGAATTGACACACGAGATAATTTGCACAAAAACGTTTGTGAACGACACAGTCGATTGACTGCTGTTAATCACAATGTTTGTTTCAAGAGCTTCCAAGTTTTGTTAGCCATAGTGTCACATGATTTTTTGATCTCTTCACGAATCACAAAAGCTAATAAAGGTCGGTTTTGGCCATTTTTGGGCTATTTTTGGCAAATTGCAAATTTATTAAGCGAAATTGGCATGGCAATTTTTTGTAGGTAAGCTTTCGATTTAATGTTGAGATATCATTAAAATGTTATTGATAATTTGTGCTGATCTATATTACCTCATTGGTACCTACTTTTTGAAACTCAGATTTATGTTGTGTTTTCGTATAAAACGGATGAAAAACAATATAAATTTGGAATTTTTTTTTACTACTAATTTGCAACAAAATTAATTTCATCTCTTATCTATATTCTCTTTATACATTAATATGTGTTAATAATCATATATTCATATAAATAAATTTTAAATTTTATGTTATTTTTCACTAATGTTTTTGACGGCATTTGCATATGATCCATCCTTTCTTTTAATCTTCTCAAATTTTCCTTTCAACAAGTGCACTTTTTGGTTTTCTTTGCTTATCACACCATGTAATCGATACAGAGATATATTTTAGTTGGAATAGTTGTGAAAATATTACGTGATTTGCGTATGCAAACAAGGATAAAGGCAAAATTCTACCAAATTGCCGTTATATATGATTCAGAATGTCGAACTATTAGAAAGGGATCATTTAGGAGGACAAGGGTCGTTTAGATTTGTATATAAAGCGAAAGCTTAAAAGTTCGAATTTGCTCCTAACTTAGGTTATAGCATTACATTTGCTCATAACTTCAAGTTTTAATTTCAACCAAGGATAACAATTTGAGATAATGACTTTACAAATTACAAGTACACAAACAGTATAGTAGTATTAGTATTAGTATTACCATACTACTACAAATTATTGGCATGTCTTAACTAACAACAGAGGATGAACCTGTTCAAAGTTGACATCGTTGGCGTAAGATGGCGTGCAGAGGATGAAGTTTATGTGTGGTGAGGCCGACAGTGTCAATGTCCTCTTCCTGCCCGGCTTCCAGCCTCCATTCGAATTCTTGCACCAGCCGACCAATCGATGTACAAGATATCAACATGGCCTGAAGGGCACCAGCACAAATCCTTTTTCCGGCCCCAAAAGCCATCGTCTTGTAAAGATCATGCGGGTCATATCTATTATCGAGAAATCTCTCAGGAATCCACTCTTCAGAGTTTTCCCATTGATTGCTGTCCCTGTTACATCCATACAGGTTCACTATAATCTGCAATACACGGATTAGAGTCAGGTAGGATATGGAGAAAAAAAATACCATCAAAAGGAATTAAGGGCGAATCTAAGATATATACGCATGTATGGTTAAACTCATAGTTATTAGAATCTCGATCCTGACTTACGACTCTACGATTCGTGGGATCCTTCATAGTTAGTTATCCAAAGCATATTAATGCTTATTTGTAGGATCACACGATCCTACAATCCGATTCTACCAATTTCGATCCTACCCCCTCAACCATCCGAGGTAAAATCTCGATCCTAACAACCTTGGTTGTACTTAACCAACTCCACTGTCATTTTTTGTGTTATATGTTGCACAATCTAGTATACTAGTATAAGGGTGAACCACATACTCATCTAGTCATCTATACATGTTAACTGAACTATATTGGTTGTCATTTTTCTGTGTTATATGTTACACAATTTAATATTCATAGGAATCAATTGCTCGGGCCACCCGGGCCTAAATTCTCAAGAAGTTTTATCTTGTGAACAGTTTACTATTATTTACTCTCTCCGACCAAACTGAGATGCTTGAATAAATTTCAGAAACGGAATCAAACCTCAGTTCCGGCAGGAATGTGGTAGCCTCCTATCTGAGTGTCTTCATGCACATATCGTATAGGAATGATCGGAACAGGGCTGTGCTTCCTTAGAGTTTCATGAAAAACAGCAGACAAGTATGGCAACCGAGACAAGTGATCTTCTGTTATCTTATCAGAACCGCAAACAGTCTGAATTTCTTGATACAGACGATCCTATTAAACAGAAACACGTCCAATATGAGGATTGGCAATAGACAAAGAGTATTTAGAGAATCATGGATTAGCGTATTGGTTGATGGTTTTTCTGTTCACCCTTGTGACAAATTTCGAAGAATGAATTCCCTCTCCTCATTGTCTGTAAAGATTCTCTAACCTACCCTCGAATTCAAAAGTAAAAAAGATAATTATTTAACAGAAAATATATCAATGTGGGAGCAAGTCTTTAAAGCAACCTGTCGCGCAGGATCCTTAGCAAGTTCAAACAAGGCCCATTCCGTTGAGATTAGTGTGGTATCAGAAGACTCGATGATTGGCTCCCATAGCAGCATAGCTAGTTGATTCTCGGTCAGAGTATTAGCTTCAGAGAGCAAGAAGTCAAGATACGAATTCTTTTCCTGTTTCGGGTTAAGGCACATAGTAAATAACTCGCAGTGAAAATGATCTATAATGAACCAACACAGTAAATGTGATTCAATATCCCTTATTTCGATAATGCCAAAGATTTACAGTTATTTGGTTTTCGGATTATAGTGGACATAATAAAATGGCTTACTAAATCATAAGCACTTTTTATCTATGTGAAGTTTCACATGATATCTGCTACCAAAGATCAACTGAAACAACCTTTGTTATTACCAACAAGAATAAGGATACATACAACCGACCCCCCCAAACCCCACTTACGTGTGAGCTATTTCATAGCGTTTAGGAAATGAAATGTTGTAATTTAGTAAGATAGAAGTACCTTTTTGCCTTCATTTTGTTCCTTATGCTCCTTTATTAGTGTCTTCATCACCGCAAGTCTACGAAAGTCCAATTTTCTAATGTTTGCTTCTACCTTATTATTAGGAACCCATTTGAGGTAAGGGAAGAAATCCCTCCAATCAACTTCGATTGCACCCTCCATCATATCCAAAACTAGAATATGGAATATTTCGTTTCTTGTCAAAGTAGTTCCAAGTTCTTCAACATAAAGAGACTGCACGTCTCGTCCGATAGCCTGTGCATATACTTGTCAGTTACTATCAACTAATCTTAAGATCACACTCCAGAAACATTTTCAAAAGGGCCGAAGCAAAGATTTTAGAGACCCTATTTATTTTGCGATATCTTTTAAATTGAGGTCCTTTATTATATTAAAAATAATTTTTTTCCTCATCAAGAAAAATAATTCAAGAGAAAATGTAATATAACGTTATATTACTTCAAAAATAAAAAAAGTTTTACAAACAAATCACTTAAAAAGTGTTGCATGGACCGGGCCTGAATAGCACCATCTAATATTTGAGGCCCCTTATTTCGGAGGGCCCTAGGCAGTCCGCTACCCGGAATGTCCCAAGAACTGGCCATGCATTTCAAATCTTCTCGACTAAAGGAAAGAGGTTTACCTGTTTCAAAGCTAACCCGAAGAGCTCTGACTCGAAAATTTTCCGAAAGTTCACCGCTTGAAGGGGGCTATTCTTGATATGTGCATCAAAATAGCATACTACATTCTCCAACATGGTTTCACGGATATTTCGGTTGCGTTTCTATTGTATAGGGATGAAGACAATTTATCAATAACTTTTGAATCTAACAACAATAGGCTGATTCCAAATCAAAAGAACAGAATAAGTAGTTTAGTACCTGAGCATTTGAACCCAATAGGTAAGTCATTATATATTTCTTCACGGTTTTGTGAAACTCATTATAATCACTAGTTGCAACCATGCATTTATCATAAGTAAGAATTGTCAATGCATTTGACAATTTTCGGGTTGAGATGGAAGAGAAGCGGGTAACCATAGCCTGCAACACAATCAAAAATTAAGAACTAATGCTTCTTCTAACAGTCTATCATGATTTCCGCGCTGAGAAGGTGTAAAAAAATCATGGTTTGGTCTGTTTCGTATCAAGGGATATACCATGGTGCTGATATTTGGCGTTAAATGCATCAACATGTTTGTTACCACCATCAAGATCGTTTCTACGTCTTTGCAATATGATTTCACTTAGCAAAAAGCGGAAAATAGTGCTCTTCCAACTTTGTGAAGCAGATAGTTAAAAAGATTTAGTGAAGACAAGTGATTTAAGGTTCTTAAAGAAAAAGAAACCTTGCGCTACATTTAATAACATGTCGGAATTTGAACCCTTTGATTTCTGCAAGTAAATATGTTTGTTCGTATATACTATTTAGCGGAGGACCACAATGCTTGATTTAGATAATACGCAATAAGAAGGTAAATGGTATAAAAAATCGCAGCATTCCTCACAAATAAGTCAAGGGAATCCAACATTGTAGAAACTAGAAAGCAGTTATGAAAATTTTCGATGGTGATGTAAAACTTGTTGACATTACAAGATTCAAATTGTGCACCGCGATTTACATTTCTCATCATAGTTGTGTGTAGATTATAGCGTGATCAATTTCTATGGAAAATGTGAAGAACAAGAAATAACAATGCCTAACAATAATATCAGCCACTCAACGCAATGATGAGAAAAATTCATACTTCAAAGTTGATCCAAAAGTTAAAGCTCTAACTAGTGTCACAAGATTCGCTAATTGCCTCACGAATCGCAAATAAATAACGCGAATTGTGGTCAATTTTAGGCTATCTTTGAACCATTTGAGCGAGTCACGAATCCTAGAGATGAACTAATTAGCAAATTGTGTTTCACCGGCTCTAACATAGTATGATGATCGCTATTATTTAGGTGATTGATGTCCACAAACTACTTGGAGGGCATTTAACTACTTTAGCACGCATTAAATCGTGCATCAAGATTCCACATTACTTTCGTTTTAACGAAGGATTACAAAACTTGGATAGATAATAAGGTGTGTAATGCACTTATCGTTGAAAAAGGTTTATAAGTACAAAAGAGAAGAAAAACACCTCTTTGGCAACATCGGAATTGTTGAGCACAATCAAATGAGAAGAGCCAAGCTGAATCGAATAAATTGGACCATAAACCTCTGACCATTTCGTGAAGGTCTTGTACGGCTTCTTCTCTTTCAATTGAAGCAAATTCCCAAGCAAAGGCAGCCCGGGAACCCCTGCATCAACACAACTCGATTCAAACTAAATCCTCATAAGCAGTAAAATTCATAAGTGAGTGTATTATCTAAAAATTATAAGTGTGGTTACAGAAACTTAATGTCTTTCTTAGGTAATCGAATATCCGGCTAACTTGTGTTCAGCAACTTCTTTGAGTCGCATGTTGGCCCCTACGGCCCGACCAAACAACCCTCCTGGCCCAAAATGCCATCTCACACATGATCCCAAAACTCGAGTGCTACACAAATGCCAAAAGCCCCTACCTTGCCTCTTCCTCCCATGTCTCACTTATCTATGGTCACTCTACATAAACACAACCCTTCTTCCATAGTCCATACCTTGCTTCTCGAATGTATGCAAAATGAATATGATGTTACTTTTATTGAAATGGAACATAGGAGTAGGACTTAGTTAGGCCGAGTCGGTGCGTGAATTGCCAAAGGTTAATTGTTACAAGGTTCTTAACATTGTGATTAAGAAGATCAACAACTTGGGATGATCTTCATTGTTACACAATATACAACATTCTATTACCCCAATGTCACTAAATAACTTCCTCGGCCTATGGGAGGTTGAGATCGCATGTTTCGGATGTATGCAACCTGAACGTTAACCTTGTGAGTGATAACACAAATGGTCGTGATCCCGGTAATGAAATAATAAGATATCCCTTGATACAGCCCAGAACGCTACACCTTTACAACGCGGAAAAACATCAATTCGTTTGTTTTGAAAACATTTACAACGCAAATCGATGCGACAATGCCTTGTTTTTTATAACAAAGAGAAAGTTACTAATACCAAACATCATCAACAACTTCACAAATTAAAAAGTGTACATGATCGAATGAGTCATTTAACTACTATCCATTACATTCTAAAATCAAAGAACTATAAATCTTTCACCCATCGAAATTAAGAGTACAAAAACTCCGACTACAACGGTAAATGATGCAAAATGAGTGAGACGGCGAGTAAAGTTAAAAAAAAATTGAAAATGGACTGGAAAATTGAAAGAAAAGAACACTTACTGGGCACAGAAGGAACATCAGAAGAAACAGACATTTTCACCCCTCGGTTAAGAAAAGACTTGCCTAACAATAAAATGAACACCATTGATGAAACACTAACTATAACAATGGCGGTATTAAAAGGGTTTTCCAGAATTCTCTCAATTTCCATACCCATCATCTCCATTGATAATTTTGTACTAAAATTTCAAAATAAGAAGATTCTAGAAGTTTCCTTCCCCGGCAAAATCACAAACAGCTTCACCCTGTATAACCATTCATTCCAAACGCAAATATCATTAACCCAGTAAACTTACAAAAAAAAAGATGAAACTTACAGAAATTAACTGAAAACAGAGCAAGATTATTGATTTTTTGAAAGAAAAAAAAAACCCAGAAAGAAATTGTATGAAAAAACTTAAAAGCACAGAGAAATTCAATTTAAATTGTGGGGAAAATGTAAATTTTAAAAGTTTTGTTTGCTTAGCAAAATTTCTGAAATAAAATTGAGAGGAATACTTACTGTAAAGGAGAAATGATGAGAATTGGACCAAAATTGCATGGAGGGATTGTACAATAAAAAGTAGATTTATTTGAAGTGATCACACATGATATGGTCACTTAATGGCATACTCCCTCTATATCTATGTACGAAATTATCACATTTGTATATTACATAAAAATTTAAAAAAATTATATAAAAATTATATCAGCACGTCTTGTATAAGACCGTTTTATGGTTTCGTAAACTAAAATTTTTTATTAACAAATTATTTAATCAAGTATGAGACATATAACAGTAAAACCGTCTTATATAAAATTTTGTGAAATTACATAATTATTTGAATTGTACGGGTAAAAAGTTTAAATAAGTAAATACGAATAAAAAAATCAATACAAATAAAAAAATCAATACAAATAATTTCATTTAAAATTATTGTCATCATCATCATCATCATCATCCTAACCCAGTATATCCCGCTCATAGAAAACTACGGGCAGGGTCTGGGGAGGGAAGAACGGCGACAACTCATAAAAGAGAGCACGGCCAAAAGAAAGAGTCCCCCGACTTCAGGAAGAAAAAGATACGTACTTGTCACGTAAGGTTAAAAACAACGCATACTAAATCCAACGCATGTAAAAACAACCATAAAAAGCAACTAAGAGAGTAATGAAGGTATTGTGGCAAATAAAAGAGGTGCGAAAATCACTCCAAACTTTTTCGTGTAGGGAACAATTGTCTCAAATGACACTACTCCACACATGCCTTTCAAGTTTCAACACTATGTTGGTGTAGTGTTCGAAGTAAGTCTTTATCGGTATGTTTGGTTAGTGGTACTAAATGGTGATAATGAGAATAATTTATAGTGTAAATTTCATTAAAAGTTTCATATCATTCTCATGGTAATGAAATTTTAAACACAAAAAGGTTTTTTTTATACAAATTTCCATTACCACTAGCTAATACCACATCTCCCAATGGTAATGCACTGAAATGAATTTTATGAAGCAAATGAGATGATTGAAGTTGGACGAGCATGTCCATCAAGGTAGCCAAGAGATTCTTCAACCAAATTTATGCTAGTTTTTCATTCTCATTATCACCGCTTATTACTAAACGGGCCGTAATTGTAATGTATTGGTTAATAAGTTAGTTGTTTAAATCAATTTGTTATGAATATATTATTATTGATTTTTATTTGTTTAATAGGAAAAAAATGGGTTAACATGCTAAAAACTAATAAAAGAACTACTCATGAGTAGTGTATCACTACAACAAATTTAGTTTTTTGCGACATTAAATTTAGTGGCATTAAAAAAATACCACTAATTCATATTTGTAGTGTAGTAATTATTAATTTTTATTTTAAGTTCCACCATAAAGTGATTTAGCGACTTTTAATTTGGCCTTTAGTGGCATATGTAATTGTCACTATAGTCTATAGTGGCATTTGTGAGAAATGTCACTAGATCCTATGTCGCTAAAAGCTTTAGTGTGACTTTTTAATATGCTGCTAAAGGGTCTAATAAATGTCACTAAATCTTCTATATACACTATAAAAAATTAGAAATAGCGACATTTAAATTAAATGTCGCTAAATATATTCCACTAAAGAAAATTATGTTGTAGTGTCTTTCTGAAAATTATGTCACTAGATCTGAAATCTTTACCTAAATTTCGTCCAATAATTAATGTCCCTGGAACCCCGAACCCTGAATTCACCACTTGCATGAACGGTGCACCTATTAAAAGTTTTTAATTGCTTTGGAAGTAATACAATCGTGATGGATAATTATTGTCGAAAGTTGATATGCTTCCAAATATTTGAGTTTATTTCTGCATTTCTTCTTTCTTATAGAATTAGGTAAAATGTATAGATTTATGTTAAGATAACTTTTTATTATTTTCCACATTCATATAAATTGTTATTATTTATTAACTTAGGTGAATATGTACCAAGTTAGATTCTTTTAATTTAGTTTATTATTATTTATTGTTATTTTTCTTTTTGTCGCTATTTTTTTCTTTGCGTCATCATTTCATTTGAATATTTTCTCATAAATAAACTTTAACTTATATTTAACATATCGTGTGTTAATATAATTTCACATTTCATTCAATTAATTATTCGATTCACTGTACTTAAAAATAATTGATAACATCAATAACATGGATAAATTATGTTAGGTAATAACAAAAACAAAGATTAATTTTGATTACAATAAAATTATAAAAAGGAAATTATTAGTGTTGGCACTATGCAACTTGCATATTTTTCCTTTTATAAACAAAAATTTAAAACGGTTTTAATCAATCGATATTTTAGATTTGCGTCCACGTTGTGCTTATACTACTATTAATTTAAAAAATTAATCTTTATATATTTAAAATAGCAAATAAACTATGGTCAACCCATAAAAAACTATGGTCAAAATTTAGGGAGAAAAAGACAACGACAACTCACTATAAAAGACATATACAAATAAACATACTACTTCCTCCGTTCCATAATACTTGCTACATTTCACTTTTTTACGCAATTCAATGCACAATTTTAATCATTAATATCTTAAACTATACTTATCTAAAAATTACAAAAATTTAATATTATGAAAGTATGCGATTAGACGATTCAAACAAGATCCCACTTGACTATATTTTTACTTACACATTAGTCGCAATATGTAAAATATGTCTGAATGATGAATAGTGCACAAAAACGAAATGTAGCGAGTATTTCGGAACGGAGGAAGTATATCAAAGCAAACACATACACACTCATCTAGATCTCCGTTGTTAACAGGGTATAGATCAACAATAACTAACACATCATGTGGGCTCATGGTCAACCCATGGGCCAACGACCCAAATAGTTCAAACCGTCCCACTTAACACAAACACAAAAACTTGGACGAGATAGTCTCATTTTGGGCCGGCTCAACTCACGCGTGTTACAACATTTTTATTTTTTGGGTATTTATCAATTGACCTTAAAGGTATCAATTAAGGTTAAAATTGATACCTTTAAGGTCAAAATTGAAAATATCCGGAAAATAAAACAAAATGCCTAGGTTGTTACACGCGCAAATAAAGCTGGCCCAAATTGATTATAAGGTCATCTCGTCCAAAACCAGCAGTACCAATCTATAACTAATACTAAAACAAAACACGGCTGATGTCATCGCTTATTAAATTTGCTTAGGTGTCACCCTCTCAATTAAAACTTTCCCTCCAAAACTTAAAGATGATGTCATTGTTATAATGACTACTATTAATATCTTTGACTTTACTAATTTTTAAGTATGACTAATATTATCCAAATTGATTGATTTTTTACTTTTTCTATCACATCATTTTATGTATTAGGAAGTCATAAAAATATTATTTTATTTTGTTTTTTTTCAAGTTTTTTTATAAAATGATCTTTATTATGTTTTTTATTAAATGGGTATAAGATATTTTGAAATGGTTAAAATATTAAAGCGTAAATTTTTTTATTTTTTGGTTAATATAAATATGTCAAAAATTTTATTAAAACCGTGCATCGCACGGGCATTATCTAGTTATCATATATTTTACAATGAAAATAAACATGAGATAGCAACTAAAGAAACTCTCAATATGTAAACTAATTTATTTGGTACTTGGGAGTAAATGCTAATTCCAATAGAGTTTTAATGTCCAATTCCAATTCTCATGTATCAAACAACCCTAAAAATTAAAAATCTAATAATAAAAATCATTTCATGCCCATTTGAGGTGTTCAAACATATATGTGACCATATATCTGACTATGTAATTTAATTCGTCTTTAATACATATTAAAAATGAGTCTAAGATCATACAGATAATATAAGCATACTCAAAAAGTGATGAGTTGTCAACTTTTCGAGAGATGTTTTCCCTCTATTTATCGAATGTGATATTATAATTTGCTAATAAAGTGTGTGAAAAATATGTAACTTATTATTATATTAGCTTACATATAATTGTTTGAGTGAGATGTATGTCATTTTTCATTGTTCAATACACAATAACTATTTGCTAGCTTTCATATTTGAAACTAAAAAAAATTGTTCTCTGTAATAATAATTTGCTAAATTTCATTTTGGAAACAATACATAATAATTTGTCACTTATAATCTTATAGTGATCAATAAAATTTATGATATATTAAAAATAACATTATTTAACATCATACATAACTTATAAAAAAAACATTTTTAAAATCAAAAATAATTTAAATATTAGCTATGATATGCTATAAATAATACATTGAAAATCAATAACCAATACAATTTATTTTCTTTTTTTAAAATAATGAGAAACAATAAAATGAAAAAAAATGCATCGCATGGGGATTATCTAATTTTAAACTGAGCCAAAACACCTTATCAAAAATCTATAACTATTCCTAAAACAAAACAATGCTGATATCATCATTATTTTTTTATTTTATTTTTTTTGAGTTAGACATCATTATTATTATTTTATGTAAGTCAATTACTTCTATGTTTTATGACAAAAATTATTTTTTCATTGAACTTTTATAAAATAATTTTACATACTTTTATGTTAAATTTAATTTTTATAATTTATGTTAAAAAATTTAATAAAACCGTGCATCGCATCTGAATGAACAACTCAAATACCACCAATTAATTCATTTTCTTAATCCTTAATAAAACAAAGCAATAAACCCTAAATAAACCCTAATAAAACATGAACTAGAATCTCCTGTTTCTAGATTCTTCTATCCCATCTTCAAATTTCCTCCCACTTCACCAAAGTCTCATCAATTACCATATCACCACCATTTATCTCTGCTTTTCTCCATTAATCCCTTCCTCTTTGTCTCTCTCTGCTTCTTCTCTGATTCCAGCCATGTTTCGTGCAGCCGCCGCCCTTGCCAAACAAGCCAGTAGCAGCAGCCGCACTGTAAGTTTTGGGCATCCAAACTCCCACATTCTAAAACTTCAAATGTTATTGAATCTTTTGTCTGTTCTTTAATTTCCATATTCATGGCTTTTGTAGATTGGTGGTAGATTAAATTGGACCAGAAACTATGCTGCTAAGGAAGTCAGATTTGGTGAAGATGCCCGTAAATCAATGCTTAAGGGTATTGAAGAACTTGCCGATGCTGTTAAAGTCACTATGGGACCTAGAGTGAGTTTTTTTCATCTGGGTTTTCTCCTTTTGGTCGTATTAGATCCATTTCTTAGTTGGGTTGTAGTGTATTTAGGTTATAGATTGATGGGTGTATTTACTAATGCGTTGTTTGTGATTATATACAAATTGAATGTTAATTTGAGTTATTTGGTGTGTTTATAGGGGCGTAATGTGGTGATTGAGCAAAGTTTTGGTGCTCCTAAAGTGACAAAAGATGGTGTGACAGTGGCTAAAAGTATTGAGTTTAAGGATAGATTCAAGAATTTAGGTGCCAGTCTTGTTAAACAAGTTGCCAATTCTACAAATGATGTTGCTGGAGATGGTAAAAACCTGTTCTTTGGAATTCCTGATTTGTTTAAGAATTTAAATTTCTATTCTTTTGTATTTTATTGATTAATTTTGGGGTTATTGGAATTGCTAATTTTGTAGCTTTGATGTTTGTACTGTTATTATCTATTGGGGCAAGAAACTGGAATGTTTTAGTAATGATAGTAGGGGCCAAGGAATACAATGTGAATCTTGCTCTTAGTGTATAGTTTGGATAATTACTTGACAAAGTTAATGATCATGCTTGCCTTAGTGTATATTTTTCCTTCATCAAACTCATTTTCGTCCATTACACTAATGTATTAGATGGTAATAGAAGATTATGAAGAAAAATAATGTTTTGAGAATGAGACTTTACACAATTCTTAATGATATTTAACATTAAAAGGTAACTCCATTACCACCATCATATTTCGACAACTGAATGGTTGTTAGTGGGAAAATTGATTCTATCTATCTTTGTTTTGTTTCCGTCTTATGATTATGTGGTTTCATATACCCTCCCTTGGGCGGGACTCAGTGGGATGAAAATGATGATGATATGCTTTTTTGTTGGTTGTTATGATGGATAATACTCTCTTCAATCATTTTCAATTGTCCCATTTGGTTGGGCACGAATATTAAGAGTGGGATGAGATCCATTGGTAGTTAAGGTGTTTTAATTGATTAAATTAATTGTAAAGGTGGTAGTTGGGGTATTATAAGTAGTAAAAGTGAGGGTATTTTTGGTCATTACTTGTCTGAACATGGGATATTTAGGTAAAAAATTCATTGGCAAAAAAGGAAATTTGACAATTTATTTCTAAATAAGGAAATGAGACAATTGAAAAGAATTGGAGGGAGTATGATGTAGTGGAATGCCGAACACTTGGCTAAAAACGCACTTGGTAGTAAGAATGAGTTAAATTGATGAGAAATTAAATCTATTTTTCTCCTATCAAGATGGTTAAGATGCATGAGTAACACTAAGAAAATATCTTTGTGGGATTGTAGGAACAACGTGTGCTACAGTTCTCACTAGGGCAATATTGATTGAGGGAGTGAGGTCAGTTGGAGTAGGAATGAATGCTATGGACCTTCGAAGAGGTATGACTATGGCCGTTGATGCTGTGGTGACTTACCTAAAGAGTAGAGCAAGGATGATCAGCACCTCTGAGGAGATTGCACAGGTTTGTGATGAAATTTGCTGATGTATCCTATATCCGAATATTTTAAATCGACGATTTGGGTTGACTTTTTTTTTCTTCTTGAATGTTTTGTAGGTGGGTACCATCTCAGCAAATGGCGAGAGAGAAATTGGGGAGCTGATTGCTAAGGCTATGGAGAAGGTTGGAAAGGAAGGAGTTATCACGATTCAAGTAAGTCACTTTGTCTTCATTGTCTCTCTTTGTTATACCGAGTTGTTCTGCTATTGGAGTATTTTGTTGCTTATGTCTTTCGTACTTGTAATACATGAATCATCAAACTTTGATTTTGATTCAAGGGAGGGTAAAAGTGTATATATAAGTGGAGTGTACTAAAGCAAAATTTATGTAAACCATAGTGTAAAGTCCAAGTCCGCATCGCATCATCTGTATTGTAAAGGTTTTCAAAGACAATGAACGGATATTACATGCGTTGTGAAAAACATCTGCGTTTTAGGCCATATCAAGGGATATCGTATGGTTTTGACCAATATTTATGCGTTATGACATCACTTCCGTTAACGTATCACTGTTCCGTTACCGCATTTTTATACTATGATGTAAACTTATTTTTGAGGTCCTTATTTCTAGAAGCCTTGTACGGTTGGGTATTGCATGTTCTTAGAATCACCTTTGGTTTTAAATTGTGCTAATTTAGTATGTTTTGAATCGGCAAGTTATTGCATTATTGTGTTCTTTTTAGTTTATCCACATGTATATCTCTGATTTCCTACAGTCAGAAAACTTACGATAATGTTTCCGCTTTAGGATGGCAAGACATTGTTCAACGAACTTGAAGTTGTTGAGGGTATGAAGCTGGACAGAGGTTACATTTCCCCTTATTTTATTACCAACCAGAAGACCCAAAAATGTGTAAGCACTGCTTTCATTCAATCCGTTTCTTACTTTCGTCTATCCTTGTGGCTTTTTTGAAGCCTTTTAAGTTGCAAGCTTCTATCTTCATTGATGTTTTCTTTTATTCTTAATTCCTTCAGGAGTTGGACGACCCACTTATTTTGATTCACGAGAAAAAAATCACCAGCGTCAACGCTATTGTGAAAGCACTCGAACTGGCACTTAAGGTATAAAGATCGCCACCGATTTATTTCGAGTCTTAACTCCGACAGTCTCTTTTAGAAAGCTTATAAATGAATTGTGTTCTTGCTACAGAGACAAAAACCATTGTTGATTGTCGCTGAAGATATCGACAGCGAGGCCTTAGCTACTTTGATATTGAACAAGATCCGAGCTGGACTACAGGTATTTTTTTAGATCAGATTAGAAGCTATTATTGTTTCTTTGTCGTTTTACGTTACACCGGTTATGATTGTTTCATGAGTATTTGTTCCCTTGGCAGATCTGCGCTGTTAAAGCTCCTGGCTTCGGAGAGAATAGGAAATCCAATTTACAGGATCTTGCGACCCTTACTGGTGGAACGGTGATAAGCTTATCTTCATGGCTTAATATTTATACGCTTCTGTTTAATTTTTGAAACAAACTAATATACTTTTTGTTGAGCAGGTTATTACTGAGGAACTTGGCATGAACATGGAAAAGCTGGAATTTGATATGCTTGGTTCATGCAAAAAAGTGAGCTTTTGTTATAAATGTGGTTGAATAATAGTTCTCGGGTATGCATCCGTCATGTTATAATTATTGTTTTGGTCTTTTGTAGATTACCGTGTCAAAGGACGACACTGTGGTTCTTGATGGTGCGGGTGATAAAAAAGCCATCGAAGAAAGATGTGAGCAGGTAGTATGCCTCACTGTCACATGATTCACTTATCTCCTTGCAAATTGCGAATCAAAAAAGTGAATTGTGGTCGGATTTGGGCTATTTTAGGGTTATTTTGAGCGAAATGCGAATGCAAAAAACGAATTAATTGTCGAATCATGTTATTTTGGTTTACCTATTCAATTTAGGCTGTATATTTGCACGACATCATCGTAAAATTCTGATTTTTTGAATTATTCTTGAATACAGATTAGGTCAAGTATTGAACTTAGCACATCCGATTATGACAAAGAGAAGCTAGGAGAAAGACTTGCTAAGCTGTCCGGCGGAGTAGCTGTTCTGAAGGTTTGAATTGTCGTCGTTCTCTCAAGTTTTGTCAAATTTGGAGAATATGCCATTACTTATTTTTCTATTCGTATGTCTAGATTGGAGGAGCTAGTGAAGCTGAAGTCGGTGAAAAGAAGGATCGAGTAACTGATGCTTTGAATGCCACTAAAGCCGCTGTCGAGCAAGGTATTGTACCTGGTGGTGGTGTCGCACTTCTTTACGCTTCAAAAGAATTGGAAAAGCTACCGACCGCCAACTACGATCAGAAGATTGGAGTGCAGATCATACAGGCTGCATTGAAGGTAATTCTTTAACTCGGAATCCTTTATTCATATTTAATGGTTCAAAACCCATGTTGCCGAGGTTATAGTTCGACTTACGATGATGTATCTGGGAGATATTTTGTGTGCGAATTTGGTAATAATTGAGGAGTGAAAATGGATTGTGTGGATCAGTGGATGATATTTGGTAATAAATGTGTGGATGAGATTGAAGAAAGCGGTAGGATTTATTTCCAAAAAAGGAAATGACGCAAAATGAACTAAGACATCCTATCCAAAAATAGAAAATAGGCTAATTAAAAGGTAGAGAATGAGTATGTTAGTTGAACTCGAGCCAATTTAACTAGTGATAACATTGCTGAATTATTTACGCTTGTAGACTCCGGTGTACACAATTGCTTCAAATGCGGGTGTGGAGGGAGCTCTTATTGTTGGCAAACTACTAGAGCAGAATGACCATGATCTAGGTTACGATGCGGCTAAAGGTACTTATGTTGATTTCATGCTCCAAGTTCAATTTCGATGAACGGAGAACTGCGTGAATGTGTTTCTAATTGTGTTGATTGAGCAGGTGAATATGTAAATATGGTCAAATCTGGAATCATTGATCCTTTGAAAGTTATTAGGACCGCTTTGTCCGATGCCGCTAGGTAAATTTATATCAATCTTGCATTCTTGCTCGTTTTACCCGTAACCAATTTCTTAGCTTATGTACTCGATTTTTTACGGGTTTGTTCTGTGTTTTGCTTCAATGCAGTGTATCAGCGTTGATGACAACAACTGAAGCCGTAGTGGTCGAGGCACCCAAAGACGAGAAGGATGCCGCCCCTGCAATGGGTGGTATGGGCGGAATGGACTACTGAATAAACAGATAACATTTTTCTTGAACTTTTGTTCGGTTTTGTTCTTTAGATTAGGAAGAAATTGTGTAAAACATCATAGTCGGAGAGGATATAGTTTGTAGGGAGGCCTCCCGTGCCAAGAAAAATCCCTTTTTTAATCGCATTTGAGAATCAAACGAACATTGATTAATTTCTTTGGATATCCGCGCTAATAAAAAGCTAGCAACATCAACTGTCGAGCACGTTTTTTTGATGTGTTATGCTACTTATTTCGTGGTAATGCATACAGTAATGCTGTTGGTAAAGCTGCTTAAAATGCGGTTAAAACCTAAATCCAACCCTTTTTGGAGAAGGGCTAAGAGTGTGGGTTCATATCTGGGTCTCGATTTTCTTTTGCTTATCTGTCTTGCTCAATTCGAGTTTATCCCGAGTTTGGATATGGCTATATTGGTCATTTTCCATTAGAATTTAGCGTTAAGGAACGAGGAGAAAGAATCGGTTCTTGCATTTCATGTTTGTTGGCGTGTCTCATTTTTCGGCATTGAAACCTTCTCAAAGGTCTAAATTCTAGGCTCCTCCTTCCAAGTTTAGGGCAAAAATTATGTTCTGTTGGAACATGGAAGTCTTTATTTTACTTCTTTGGGCTTAGTTCCTGACCTACATTAAATTGAGTCTTATTCGACCCGTAAAAATTGACCGAATATCCTATATAAGGAGAACGATAGGATCTTTGACACCATGATCGTTCGTCTGTTCTTTTTTTCTCTTTGTTGAGTCTGTGTGCCAATTGCCCGATTGTATGGCTTGAACGTTCATCGCCTCATCGGTTCTTTATTCGGTTTGTAAGCATAGATCCCAAAAGTGCTCGTGTCGCTATTTTAGCAGAAATATATGGTTTTATATAAGGTTTATGTGCAAACTTGATATAGTAGATTTTTAATTTTTGTATGTGAATTGAATCAACGAGATTGTTATTTTTTGGGGTTATATGCTAATGTCTTAATGGTATTAGATTTTTAATTTAATTTAAAGGGTCAGTTTGATAAATAGTTGTTCGGTGCGGGTTGCAAATTTGCAATTATTAGCTACTATGATCATTGAAAATATTAACTTAATAAATCAACTGTTTAAGCTATTATGAAGTTGTTCATTGTCAGTTGTTTTATTAGAAACGAAGCGGATAAAAAGCCAATGTAAAACTGCTGCCTCTATTAGCTATTTATTTTCGACTTAAAAGTCAATTTTTTAGCTGGATCAAGAAACATTTGTCAAATATTTTTTAGCTATTTGTACAACTAAAAATTAACTATACTCAAAAATAACTCAAATTATGATCTAGACAGATTAATTTTCCTTTTGCATTCAAGTTAGTAAAGAACTAAATAAAACCCTAATTTTGGGTATATAATAATATAGCTATAACGTTTATAATTCCCTCCCACTTCACCAAACCCTAAACTAATGAATTTAAGCTTAACCTATACATAACTTTTACTCATACTTTGTATTCAAAAAGACAAGATATAATAATAATTATATAATTATAGGACACCTAATACTCCATTTCAGCATTATTATGTCAACAAAATTCCAACTACATAACAACAATTACCATGACGAAAACACGAAAGCTTATTAATATATTCAAAATAATTAAATTTATTTACCTACAAATTTATAAGTGGGTCTAATTTCCCTCTCTTTGAATATCTTTCTCAAGCCGAGGGATTTCTTGACCATATTCTTCTCTATGGGTATGAACTGCCGTCATTTTTCTCTCCCCAAACTCTAATCGTAGTTTTTTATAAGCGGAATATACTGAGTATGATGATGACAACGACGACGACCATGAGAACTCCCCAAACATGGATTGAATCAATATAAAAACTATTAGCATCATGATCATCATCAAACCCGATATCTCGCTCGAGAGCAGGGTATGGGTGAGGAAAGTTGACGGACAATTCATAAGGTACTCCCTTCACATGGAGGACTAGCAATAAACGGTCGATTTTACCCCCAAATAGGTGAAACCCTGCATATCAAGGATATGGGTGTTAACGTTGTCTTATAATTTGTAGTCTATATGCTAATAATAATAAATTATTAACATATTGACTACAAGTTATAAGATTGTCTTATCAAGAAACAGTCTCTCATAAGAGTAGCTTAACAACTGCCATGACGAGAATACGAAAGCTTATTAACAATTCAAACCAATAAATTACCTAGAATTATATCAACCAGTAAAAAGATAAAAAATCAAATTTTATTTCAGTTGGAGCACAAGTACCAATTTTTAAAAAATATTCTGTTGTTCAATTTTCACATAGTTCTCTCATTCTCTCGGCTTACCTATATTAAATTAAGTGTTAGTTAATTTGTATGATTAGGGTTGCTTAATTAGCTTTACAGCTGTCGTTGCGGCCTCCACGCGGCTAATTTAGAATGAGTCATCTAAAGACAGCTGACAGCTCATCAAACTCCCTTACTAATCATAATTAGTTGCAAAGAAATTTATCAAACTTTTTGTACCTTCATCTTCTTGTAGGTTTTCTAGATTTGAACTTAGGCCCTTTTTTGATTTGAGGTTTGTCAACCTACCATTATACTAAATCTGTATGTATGTCTGTTTGGTTGTTGGTAATAAATAATGTAATTGGTAATAAAATGTAGTCGGCCCTTGGGGTGGGCAAGAGGGGCCGTCGCCCACGGCCTCATGTCAGAAAACAAAAATAATGATTGTAGAAGAGTCCATATAGGTGATAAATTATAAAGGAAAAGATCGCCAATGTGCTATTTCACTCAAGGCCACAAAATATCTAGAGTCGGCTCTTGTAGTGTAATTTTAGAAGAAACTTTTTTTAATGGGCGTGCTATTGCTTGCTATATATTAATTATCTCATTTTCTTTACAACTTTCATTTTAATGTATTAATATTTATTTTAGGATTATAGAATATGCTACAATGCTGATAAAATGGAATGACAAGGTGACATTTGATCTCAATACCTAGCTTTTGTAAAGCAATACTTACTCTAAATGAGACAAGATCTAATTCTCCAACGTATTACCATTTCAAAAATATAGGTGGTAATTAAAATTTGTGAGAAAAAACTTTTTTATGACAAAAATGACATCATCACAGGTTTGACACGACGCATATGAAGATACATTAAAGTTTTAAATGAGATTAAAAAATAAAAATCATTGTCAAAATTAAAAATTCGTAATAAAACGAAATAGACTTAAATAAAAAAGGAGAGTTTTCTATAGATGATGCCTATGAAGTAATTAATTGCACTATTTTAAAGTTAAATAAACTTCTATAAACGAGATACATTGAATATGAAAAATAAAAAATGATGATTATAAAGTTGAATAGGCACAAATATTCTACACAAAATGATAACAATCAAGAATCAACCTACAAAGATACACAATCTTTGACTTCTTATAGCAAGTAGAAAGACCAAATGACAAGAACACTATTATATCACTACCAAACACTTGAAAGAGGATATATGTGATTTATGATTAGGAATGATAAACAAGTAAGCTTTTGCTAGATTTGCTCAAATTATTAATTAGAGCGTATAAATTTGACGTGTATACAATGAATGTAAATATAAAAAATCACATATTGAAAGAGTTTTGACGTACATGTTTTGCTGTATACCCACTCGTATGTCATTCTTACAAAAATTCTTTTTTCGTGGCGTAGTTTTCAATTGACTTGAATGTTCGAAAGATTTTTTTAAAATGCCCCGAACAAATTACATTTCTTAACACTCATTCCTCGTTTGAAGATCATCAAGAACACACATTCAAATTCATCCATTTTTAACTCTCTAAGTTCCCCAATAACTAAATGCAACTAATTATCACATATATATGATTATGAAGTTGTACGGGCTATGTATAAAACACCAAATTATAATTCAACTAATACTTGCTCCGTTTCATATTACTACTGGCACCAAATTAACTTATACACTATTTATCATTCTATGATAATTTACATATTTCAGCTAATATACGAGAAAAAGCATAGTCATGTGGGAATTAAAATCTTGTTTATTCGTCTCGTCAAATATTTTTATAATATCAAATTTTTATAATTTTTAGTTATGTATAACTCTAAGTATAAACAATCCTGACAAACACATCTTCGATTGCAAAAAATGTGTTATTTTGCAAAGGAAGAAGATAATATTTAATAATTTCTTTTTATCTTTCTTTTTTTTTTCGAAGATTTCTTTTTATCTTTCTTATATAGCTAAATATAGTCCTTATTACTACGATTATCATTTTCGAATAATTTTAAATTATTTGCAATAAAAAAGTTGTTCACCATCTTTTTGAGCGCATGGTATGATAACACGCACAAATAAGGTCACCAAATTCTTTCACCTTGTCCCAAATTTTTGGAGTGTTACTATTTCTCTCAATTAGCACCATCAGACTTTCTAATTAAGTAAAATCAAAAGCGATTGTGGCTTAATGGATAAAACATGTGCATGTGGAGCAGAAAATATGGGGTTCGACTCCTACTGAACGCAGATATCAATTGGGGGTTTCTTGACAACGCACATCTTTTTACTCCATCATTGGGGGAAGATGTATAATTTGTCCGCATCTTTCAGGAAAAATAACCCCCAATCGGACCCTGTCTTGTGCGGAATGCTGAGAGTGTCCTTTACCTTTAGACACTAAGTAAAAATTACTAAAAACGAAAATTAGATTGAGACAAAAAGTAAAATAAAAAATAAGTTGATAATAGAAATGAATAGCTAAAATAAAGAAAAAAAGTTTATAGATGAAAAACTAGGTGAAAATTGATCCATGATCTTGTTTAAGGAAGGCGGTACTTGCTCTAACTGAGATAAAACTCAGTGGCAGATTCAACATAGTTGACATCTCCTAAATTCAAAATTAAATCATATATTATATGTAAATGTGCCTAAATGAGTTGATTAGTGTATTGTCTTTCACATATGTGACCAGAGATCAAAATCCAGTATGCGCGTTTTACTCAAATTGACATCACTCATTTTTTTTATCTAATTCTGCAATTAAATTAAACTCGATTTTTCAATATATGGATGAGATTTAAAAAATTAAGCAACATCATCGACAATAAAAAAGGTGTAAAATTATTGTGTTAAATTAAAATAAAAAGTAATTTGAGTTGAAAGGGACTAAAATGTAACATGCAAAGAATCAACTAGAATGTTAAAGAATTCACAACAACGTTCATGTATTATTATTATTATTATTATTATTATTATTATTATTATTATTATTATTATTATTATTATTATAAGTACTTATCACCAAGGCCGTTCCTAGATATATTGAGACTCTGGACGAAATAGTGCATTGGGGCCCTTTTCTTTTGAGTAGTCTATATAGACCTTTTACAACTATAAATTTTGCTTTTTTGACATGGGGCCTTGAGCGACGGTCCCTCTTGTTCACCTTTAGAGCCGGCCCTACTTATCAGTAATCAATTTTATTTGTATTAAAAAATAGCCTCGAGCACCGCTAATATGGCAACGGTTAGTAAAAGAAAGATAAACACTCCTAATTTTGTCTTGATTTGTTTGGCTTTTATAAAAAAATTATTTTTTTGGTTAACGAAACTTCGCAAGTAACATTTGCCGAGTCCCACATAATTTGCGTGCTATGTTCTATGCTTGATTTAGAATTTTCAACCTCACACGTTGTTGGATGAGTTAAAATTTCAATATGGTATCAGAGCTAAAGTAATAAAGTACAACTATTCTTGTGAGAGACCGTTTTTTAAAGAGACGACCTCAAAACAAGAAGCCCACATTTTTATTTTTTCTTTAATTTGTATTAATTGGACTATTTAGCCCATATATCCGATGTATCTCTTAAAGAGACCGTCTCTCACTTAAAAGTATTATGAATTCAATTTTCTACTTTTCAATTTTATATAATTCGAATTTTTAACCTCACACAATGTATGAAGAGAACATATTGCAGTTATGCTTTTAGCCGTTTGAGTTGATTCCTTGAAAATTATACTCCCTCGAATTCCCATTTACTTAATTGTCATGTTTGATTTTTGATCATTTATCGATAATTCTAAATTTTTAATTTTTTTTTAGTTTTAGATTTGAAATATCAAAATATAGTCAAATGAGATATTTTTTGGTATTTCAATATAAATTTTATAATTTTTAGTTTTAATAAGAGATATTTAAAATTGAATTAATGCATTGAATAAAGTGTAAAAACCAAAATGAGACCATTCGTGTGAATTGCATGAAGTATTATTGAAAACATTAATTGAGAAGTGAATCAAATATATATTATTCATCTATTACTCTTAAATTTCATTTTATTATTAATCTATAAGTTAAAACATAATCATGTGGAATCTTATTTTATTCGTTTTGATGTAAAGATTATTAATATTAATTTTTTATAATTTTAATTATACATAATCCGATATATTAACGATCAAATAAATGCATTATATTGAATAGAGTGCATAAAGTAAATGAGACATTTAAGATGAATAGAAACGAGTATTAATTAAATATCATGTGCTCTCTTGAGAGACCGTCTTTTGTAAAGACGACTTTCAAAAGTCCAGCCCAAATCTATATTTAGTGTCGAGACAATATATATTTAGAATTGAACTGAGTTTTTAAGAGTCATCTTTACAAAAGACGGTATCAAGTAAGAATTTGTGATTAAATATTACATGATGGTTACTTACTGCGTGGAATTGCATGCTTATGAGAGACATTATGGGAATCTTGTGGACTAAGGTGACGACTAATGATAGAGTATTCTAATGGAAAAACGACGACGTTTACGCAACTGTGCTCACTAGTCACTAAAGTGATTCTTTTCCTTCTAATTGTGCTAAATACATACTACAAAAAATGTATGATTAGTTTAGAAATCAATTATAATTTAGACACATAAAACCTATATATAAGAAACAAAAGCATATACTATTAAATAAATAATTAAAACTACTTCTGTGGCAAATAACAATAAATTTATTCATAGAGTAGTAAGGATAAAGATATTTTTATTATGGGGTGAATAAAATAAAACATTCGAATTATAAGATTTTTTATCAGCTCTCAAAAGCACTATCTTATCATGTTACATAGACTTAATCCACAATATATTTTTGTTCACAACTTGTTAACCACCTCTTCACTAGCGTGCATTAAGCCCTCAACATACACTTTCCTAACACATACTTTGCTTCTCGAGTCTAAGATTATACATTTTTTTCGTTTGTTAAAGAAGCTCTCATTTTTTTTTGACAAACTTTCTTTAAATGTTTTTAATATTTGTAATCTTTATTTTCTTTTATCAAATTTATTATTCAATAAACTAATATATTTACCATCTAAAAAGTTCTTTTTGTCTTAAGTCACGTGAATGTTCTTGTTAGAAATTCATTAAGAATAATATTTTAGTGTGCACTAAATTCATACAAGACTCACTGAATACTAATATAGTTGACACCGTTGTCTCGAGTTATACTTCTTCCATTCCATAATATTGGCTACAAAAGTAACATATTTTGTAAAAAACTGTGACAATCAATAGCAAGAATGATGAAACAGACGAAATATTTCTTTACCGGTGTTTCCCGATAAGTTAAAATATGTGAAAAGTTTGAAGTGTTTCCGAACTTTCCAATTCGTAGGACTACAGTTTCCTTTTCAAAGCATATAAAAGAGGAGGGAGAATGGAGTTTGTGTTTGACAGCAGAGGAAGAGAGATAGAGAGAGCGCCATGTGAATGGTCTGCTCCTTCACTCTTCTATTCATACCAAATCCCCCACATTGATCAAGGAATTACACAAGATATACTCCTATGTATGTTTCCTTTTCACATTCTTACTCTTTTTTGATGAACATGCTAAATGTTGTTCAATTTCTCTTTTGGGTTCATGTTTTGTCTTATAAGCCATCATTTTGTGTATAAGTTTGACCTATTGAGGAATTAACCTAATCAAAAGTTTGTGGATAGTTTTGGGTGGGTTGAATCTTTTGTTATGTTGGCCTCTGATACCAAATTAACGAATTTGTTGCATAAAAGCTTAAGTTGTTAAGTTGATGGTTGTAGGTGTAGAATAGGACTTTGTTTCTCTTGTTTGTTACATGAACTAAATACCCATTTGTTGTTTTGCTTCACTGAAAGTAATATATTATCCAACATGGAATGGGACATTGATTGTTATAATTGCATTTCTTTGTTGGGTTCTTGTTCTTTTTTCAAATTTTTAGGAATTTGCACATGGGTTTCTCTAAAATTGAAATTTTGGAGATGGGAACTCTTGCATTGCTTTGAATTTATTCAAAATTGTGAGAATCTTTGATACCAAATTAACGAATTCACTTGACTAAGAGCTTAAGCTGATGGTTGTAAGTCGTAGAATAACATTTTGTTTCTCTTGTTTGCTACAAGAACTACATACCCATTTGCTGTTTTGCTTCACTGAAAGTAATATATTATCCAATTACATGGATCATTGATTGTTATAATTGCTTTTCTTTGTTGGGTACTTTTATTTGTTCAAATTTTTAGAAATTAGCTCTTGGGTTTCTCTAAAATTGGAATTTTGGAGATGGGAATTCTTGAATTTATTCAAAATTGTGAGAAATTGAGAAATTTGAAATGGGGTTTCTTGAAATTGGTTAGATGTGCAGGATGATGAATACTACTGGAATAAGTGAGGAAAAGATAGAAATTAGGGTTTCTGAGGCTGTTTATTTGGAAGAATTGTCCAGAACTCGGCATAAGAAGATCGATGTTTCATTAGAGAGAAGTAAGTCCTTAAGAGCTCGATATTACTATGGAGTTATCTTTCTCATCATCAATTTTGTTGCTTGGCTTGTTCGTGATTACATTCAAAGGGTCATCCCAGGAGAACATTGTAAGCTACTTTCTTTGTATTTAAGGTTCCGTTTGATTGTTAGCATCAAATCGTAGGAATGGTAATGAAAATCCGATGTTGTGTAGACACGATTTACGATAATTGAAATTTATTTACATCTATAACCATTGCCGGTTCTGAGCCTATTATGGGTAGTCGACTGCCTAGGCCCCCAGAAATAAGGGGCTTTAAATATTAAATAGCGCTATTCATGCCCGGTTCTGAGCAACACATTTTAAGTGATATGTCTGTAAACTATTTTCTCCCGAGGTTATGTGCCTCTAATCTCAATTATATAATCAACTACAACAATATTCCATTACCCTAATGCTAAGTGGCTTCCACGTAGGTGAGGTTTAGGGGTGTCGGATATATGCGACATTGCGACCTTATCCTTGTTATTGATAAAACTAATAAAGAGGACCCTTGATAGCAAACGTCATGTACAACTTCTCATAAATAAGAAACAAAGATGATTCAATGATCTATTTTACTTTAGTCAATTATAATTAAACCAAAGAAATATAAATCTTTGGCCTCAATGAAATGGTGACCTTTGTTTCATGCAGTTCTTAGGACTTGTGGAATCGGAGGGCATGACTGCATTAATACAATGGGAGTCCTTCGAATCAGCTTCGGGTGCTTTGTATCCTTTTTCAAAATGAATAGTTGTGTATGAATGGGTTCAGAAATAGATGCATTAAGGGGATTTAAGTTTGTCCACTAAGAAATTAACCGGTACTGTGAACCATCATTCTTACTCCGATTTCACTGCATTTGCGAAGATAACAATCAAAAATTTTATCGAGATAAAACAAAGAACTACTATAAATGCTTTTCAGGGCAAGTTATTTCTTTGTCTATAGTCTACTAACAAATTATATGAACAACAGTTTTAATTAATGTTATGAATTCGGATACTCTCCGGAAAATTATTATTTTAGGAGCTTAAATGTTTTAGTTGAAGCCTTAACGTACACTACGTATAGATATTTTTCTTTTTGATGTTTCTCACAACGATGAAAACAAGCAAGCTACAGGAAGTTCGTAATGCCTGGCATTCTGGTTGGTGGCCCGCGAAATGTATTCTTTTAGTTCTATCAATGACGTCTCCCTTCTTCTTGCCATCAGAATATATACACATTTATGGTAAGCCTAAATATGAAGCTCGTTCTATTTGGTAAATTACCAAGCTTTTTCCATTTCCGAAGTGTATTGGGTTTTTGATATTCATCATTTTCACAAAATCATAATCGTGATCGGTTTAATCAAAATAAATGACTGTGATTTTTATGGTTTGATGCAGGTGAGTTTGCTCGTATAGGTGCAGGGTAATTAACTAACTCTGTTAATCTCGTTTTCTTTCATAATGCTATACTCTTTTAATCAAGAAACTACAATATAATGTAAAAATTTTGATCGAGTTGTCAAAATTTTGTATACAAAAATCCCCACCCGCACTACCCAAAAAAGTAATCATACTAGCTTGCTCATAAAAAGTTTTCTTTTTGGTGATTTGTTGCTCCAATGCCAATGTGGTATGATGCATCATGCATTATATATCGTAATTTTCTATGCCTTCAAACCGCAACAAAAATTGTTGCGCTTTCTGAAGAAGCAGCAACAACAATGCCAGAACCTTAATCCCAAAAGATTGAGATTCGAACTAATATATCAGTTCCAATGGTCGTTTGGCTTCAGGTCATGATTACCACATTTAGCATCCCTAGCCCTTGAGTAGGCGAACAACTAATAAAGTGTCCCTTGGAACGTATTGTCTTTCACATACAATTAACAATATCTTTTTTCCGGTTTTCTTTAGTACTTCTCTTTCTTAAATGCTATACGGTCAATTTTTCATTGGGGAGTGAGGATAGGGAAGAAACTAGAATCTAAAATGAATTGCTAAAGTTAACAAAAATATTTATTTCTTATGATAAAATCTTGGAAAATGTCTAATTTTCTTTCCGATGGCTGTTTTGTAGGGTGTTTCTTGCTCTCCAACTAATTAGCGTGATTCAATTTATTGCATGGTGGAATAATTACTGGATGCCTGACGTGAAATGTATGCAAAGGTGTGTTTCTGAAGTATCTTAGGTCATTGGTTTGATAATATAAGAAAGAAAGAATACACATTGTACATATGTATAGTTCGAGGATCAAACATCTTTTGCTTGGGAAAATAGTTTGTTTCCATGCGAAGTTTCTATGTTCTTCAGTTTATTAGTTTTACGAACGAAGGACAAGATTCTTCGTGTTTATTAGCCACGAATAGTACTCTTGCATTTTGATACGTGTGAAAATATATCTTGTGTGCTAATTGGTTATTGTCGATCGTGAATGCTAGTCTGCGATGTCCGGTACTGTAATGTGCGAATTGAGCTTGCTAATATATGTTAAAACGTTTCATGACGAGTAAAGGCGGATTACAACAAGTCTTGTATGAGACCATCTCATCGTGAGACGAGCCCATACAAGCAGCCCATGAATTCACACTTGTACAAGTTGCAATTTTTTTTAAATAGTTTGGGCTGACCCAATTGAAATCGTCTCACGGTGAGTCGGTCTCAATAAAAAATTAGTGTAGGATAGCTGAAAGATTGAATATCGTCGCAAAAGATCAATATTTTTTTTTAAATATGAGAAGTCTTCTAATGAATCACCTAGTTTTTGCTGTTAACAAACTTGCTAATATATGTTATAACTTTTGTTCGTACCGAAAACTGATGGGACTATATTTTTGTGTATCATGAAATATAATCTTCCTGCGAGTCTAAGACTTCAACAAAAGATGCTCGCTTAATCTTTATATTTGTAAAGTTTGCATCAACTACTAGCATTGAGGTTGTCATCCCACTTTTGATCACTATCGACCTAATTTCAAAGTTAATTACTTTCAGTTAGAGGTGTTCATTTAGCTCATTGGGTTGATTTCGGGTTATGTTTTTCGGGTCGGTTCGAAATCTGGTTTTGTTTCCATATTTTTGAAATCGGATTCTGTTATACGGTCGGGTAAATTTCGGGTCACTGGGTCTATTTTGAACACCTCTACTTGTAGTGGAGAGTAGAATTAAGATTGCTACTCCATTTTTAAAACTATCGAGCAACTTCATGTTAAAAAGATATGTATATTTTGAATTTTCAAAAATGTTACATAAATTTCGAGTATTGTGAACTTGCTGATTCTTTCTTCGTTTGTGCAGCTGCTCTCTCGGGTTATTGATGTCTACAGTTTTCTACGTAGCTTCCGTATGTGGAGTAGTTGTCCTATACATCTTGTACGTCCCAAGATCCTCGTGCACTCTCAACATATTTTTCATCACATGGACAGCAGTTCTACTTCTCGTAATGATGCTTATTTCTTTGCATTCAAAGGTACATCCATTGTGTTACATGTTTAAATGGTTTTTTATTTCTTTGCATTCAAAGGTACATCCATTTCTCAAAAATGCTATGAACTAGAAATGCATCACATATTGACAACATGCTTTAATTCTCGGATTAGGTCAATAGAGGACTTTTATCTTCGGGAATCATGGCTTCTTATGTCGTCTTTTTATGTTGGTCTGCTATCCGGAGGTAATATGCTTAAGGCTGATACTCGTTGGAAGCAAAAACTTTTACCACCTTTTTTTTATTTTAATATGATGTTATTATATACATAGGTGAGTCGACCCAACAGGCCATTAAGTAGAATAAAAAAACTATTATATAAACTTTTAAAAAATAGGTCAAAGTGGGTCGGGTTCAAACAGGCTTTGACCCGCCCCGTTTGAATTTTATGTGAAATGTGAAGGATTTAATCTCCAATTCCCTTCCCTTCACCCCCTCCCTTTCCTCGTTTGTTATCCAAATTGAGGAACCTCTTCCCCCCATTTCCTATCTTCCAAACGTATGAATAACTTGTCTCGTAGTTTCAAAGAATGTAATGTATTTTGCGCGTATTTTGAGTATCTAAAGACAACTCAAACTTTCGAGTTTTGAGTCTTGAGCTAAGATATTTGCTTGTTCTGTGGCTTCAATCCTCAAAATTCGCGTGATAATACATTGCTCTTTGTATACGATCTAGTATTCTTATGACTTGACACTAATTCATTGCAGTGAGCCTGCTGGTAAAAAGTGCAGTCCGCAGAAGCAATTGAATGGACATCATGATTGGGTCACCGTACTTGTAAGACTCTCCTGGATCCTTTTGCATACCAATTGCATTGTATGGCCTTTTTAGATATAGTCGGAATTATAAGCGACCATTTTTGTTATTATAGTTTATGAAAATATTGTTTGAACACGAGGCTACTGCGCTTGCAGTTTTGACGAGACAGATAACTTGTGGATCATTTGATTTTGTTGTTCTTCGGAAGTATAAAATGTTTTCATTTCGGCACTTGGTGTCTAATGTTAACCTTTCTTTTCTAGAGCTTCCTCATCGGGATTTGTGCAATAGTGATGGCAACCTTTTCGACAGGGATTGATTCCGAGTCATTTCAGGTATTAAGTTCGGTGCCTATGAGCAACCCTGAATTAACAAGCCTGGGGCGTAAGATTAGTTATGGCCCCTAAACTATTGTATATATATAGAAAAGTTCGAATCTTTGAACTAGTTGAAAACTAAAATTTTTGGGGGGCACTGGGCACAGCCACGGCTTGCACTGCCCTTCCCCGAAAATCCCTTCATTTTGAACGCATATTCAGTTTATGTGCAAAGTGCAATTATGCGAAAGAAAAACAAGCAAAACTATTTGAAGTTCTTGGGTTGTAAGTACTTTTCCGCTAACTTGTCATATGATCTTCTTTTTCAGTTCCGTAAAGATGAAGTTCAAGAAGAGGATGATATTCCGTATAAGTATGGCTTCTTCCATCTCGTGTTTTCCTTGGGAGCCATGTATTTTGCTATGTTGTTCATAAATTGGGATATCAACAGCTCAACTAGAAAGTAAAAACCTTTCCTTTTGTTTTCCCCTTTTTTTCCTCCTCGAGTTGGCATACCGTCTCATCATTGGTTGCATATTTTTCTTGACGTAATCAGATGGAGCATCGATGTTGGTTGGGCAAGTACATGGGTGAAAATTATTAACGAGTGGTTTGCAGCTACCTTATACAGTGAGTTCCATAGACTCCTTCAATCATTTTTTTCATTTCAATAAATTTGCTCGCTTTGCCCCGTTGAATTCGCTAAACTATGTCCAAAAAGCTCTCGTTTCGATTTCAGCAATGTAGCTAGTTCAAAGGACAAAGGAATATATCACAAGAGTTTTGTCTAAGTATATACAACTTGACCAACTTGGAAAATGTCCTTTGTTATTGATCTAAAAGTTAAATGTCATGTGACGTACATTCGGGTGCTCGGACGAGTTTCGGGTATGATATCTATTTCGGGTATGATACCTTGATAATCTACTTTGATTTTTATATGCGGGTTATTTTGGGTCGGGTTGAGTTGAGTTATACTCGAATTCGGTTAATCGGGTCAATTTTAGACAACTCTAGCTATCTCCATACTAATACAAATTACAATGAGAAGAGCCAAGTGAGAGATAGGTAGGCTGATGGAAAACTTGCCATTAGCTAGATGACTTAATAAGGTTCACACTACAATTTAGCAAGCTGCATTATGTGCTCTCGTAACACCACAATATATGCAGGTCATTCTCGAGCCGAGGGTCTCACGTGCCACGACCTCCTTATCTCTTCGAGCCGAGGGTATGGTCTGCCGTCATTAAATCCTCCTCAGTCGCAAACCCTGATCACAGTTTCTACGAGCGAGATATACTGGGTATGCTGATGATGACTAATGTTCTAACTGATCGCCCCTTTCTTTTCGTGACTTGTCTATTACAGTGTGGAAGTTAATATCTCCAGTCGTCCGACAAGCCAAGATCATGGATGAAGGAGCCATGCAGCGTGATATCTTCACATCGTCGCCTTAGTTTAAAGCGAGAGTCCGATTTAGTGTTTATATTCGTAATTAGGCGGTATTATTAGCTCCATGTCTTCTGAGATGTAAGTGCATTGAATTCAAGCACTGCAAAGGAACACAAAGGGAGCAATCAGCATTAGTAGGTTTGTAGATTCTTTGTTCTAAAATCTTAATTCTTTTCTCGGCTGTTATTCATCGGCTTGGAGAGACAATATAATCTGTTCGAACCCATTGTACTATGATTAATTCTGTATTATTGCTATGAAACAATAAGGATATTAGACTAGATTTTGTATTACCGATATGAAACGATATAGTTATATGGATATTAGATCGGTTTATACATGGCTTTTTACATAGGCATGAATTTGTGGTAGCTTTCTTACCTAAATCAACTTCAAATGTAAAACCACAAACAACTGAAATTTGTCTTTCTAGTAGACCTGTCAAAATGAACGGTTTTAGGTTGTGTCGTCTGATCATATTCGGGCGAGTATAATCTAATTTTTCAATTTTTCGATTTGGGTAATTTTTTTGGTTTTTGGTCGATATTCAAATTATCTCACTAATTTTCGACCAATTATTGAATTAAGTTCAAAACGGATTAAAATTTAACATTTCTACTTCTAGGTTAACGAGCTCAACATGAGAGCTAAGCAAAAACTAAGCACTCACTTTGCAAAACTAGAACATATCATGGGGAGCTAAATTACATCAATTTTAAATACTTTAACAATATAATTGTAAAATTAATGCTATAATTTTTATGCGATTTTTAACACGAAAAGATGTTCAGATGAAGGATAATAAGAAAGAGATTTAAATTAGATTAGAGTCGTATCTAAGATTGAGAATTTTATTTCAAAGTGAAAGTCTCATCCTTTTTAAATCGAAACTCACTATATTTATAACCATTTTTTGTATTGAGTCAACATTTGTTTGTTAAAGCTTTAAAATCGTTATTAGTTTTCTATATAATTTTCAAAAATTTTAAAACTCTATTATTTATTTTTGGAAAAATGATAATATGTGAATTGACCCGAGTCCAAACTAACATAACTCAAAATCAACGACTAAAATCAAAATTCAACCATAATCCGTCTGATCGACCGTTTTGACAAATGTACTAATTTGCAACCAACTAGATTCTTCATATCTTATATATACACGTGGCAAGCACTTACGCATCCCTCTTCACAATACTCAATCCCTAACTGGGAAGAGGAAGTGTGACGGACTCACTCCATCGAATCTTCATCATCATCATCAAATTCATCATTATCCAATCCCTATTCCCTACTTTGATCATAATTTGACGCAAAACCCTAAACCTAATTTTGTTAATGCTTCTATTACTCATTATGAACAATTAAATCTTGAACCAACTTTCTGGAGAAGCAGGAATTACTGAAGCGATTCAAAGATGGTAGTTAAGCACCAATTTGTGGGTAAAACTCCTCAAATTCCTCAAAAATTTGTCAATGGTGGGAGATTACTTCCAGTGTTAGCTGTCCCAAGCTCTATTCGCTCATTTCCGATTGTACCCAGATGCGATAATTCTCTTTCATGTAATTTTCTTAAATCTTTTTGAGTTTATATACTTATTTCATTTGAATTAAATGGTTAATTGACGTGTAAATTATTTGTGGGAACTTCTTGAATTAGTCTTGATGTTGTTAGTGTGAGAATTGGGCTTCTTAGTATCATTGAACCCCTTCCCTTATTTTCCGTTCATCATCATCATACCCAATATCCCGCTCGAGAGCAGGGTCTAGGTGAAGAAAGTTGACGGATAATCCATACCCGTACTCCAGGACTAGAGGAAATTACCCAAAGAGAACCTTATTTTCCGTTGTTGCAAGGAATCTTATCAACAAAAAATGTAACTGATAATCGATTAGGGGTGCAAATGTGTTGGTTTGATGATGATGTGTCAGCTAAACTATGAGATTAGGTGAAGCTGTTGTGTTGCCACTTAAGTGGTTCCAACATGGTAGTTTGTGGATTGGATGTACTCAATTTTACTTGGGTTACAAAGAGGTTATTTTGGATCGACCCTTGATAGCAAACATCAGCATTTGTATATAGTTCAGCGTAGTCCGAAATCAGATAACTATAATTCTTTGCCCCTATTGGAATAAAGGGGCATTAGGTGAAGCTGTGGAAGAAAATTAAAAAGCTGAGTGATTGATTGTACATAACAAGACTCTTCTGGATGTAGTTGGGTTTTGTTTTCGTCCCATGTAATCTGGCAAAGAAAACTTTATCTAGCAAACAGAACTTTTTGTAGAGTATTAATTTTAGGCTTTTTAAAAGGTTGGTTGAATAAAAAATGGAGTTAAGTCGGAGTACATTAATATATTTGGAATCTTCTTTTTGCATGAATGATCTAAGATGAGATGTTAAGTTGGATACTTATGAGGGTTTCAAGTGCCTAAGATCCATTTTCCACAATAGTAGAATCATTCAAAAAGATGTTACTCATAGGATTAAGTGATATGCAGAGGTGAGACTAGAATATTGTGTGATCAAAGTATTCCGATAAATTTAATGCTTTCAGGGCACTACTTACATGGGTTGGGTCGATATGCTAGATTTTGCGCGAATTAGATGCATATATGCATATGTTAAGGTGGACAAATGGATACATCCTATGTGTCATTTGGTCTAATTTATTGGGTTCTTTGATCTAATTAACAATTAAAAGTTGATTCATCGATTCTAATTTCTAACTATCTCAATGGAGAAGGAAGAGGTTAAATTCTGTGGTATCCTTTGTGATATTTACTGATTTTTTCTTTGTACATTCTTCTGGAATACCCACAAAGCTGAGGCATTTAAGAAACTCTATGATTCCTAATGCCTATATACACCATACAATATAAAGTTAAATGTGGCTTACATTTTTATAATGTGATCCTGGAACCAATATATGCTGTACAATTTTGGCTCATTTGTATCAATCTTTCTTGTGTATGTTTGTTAAAGGAAGAGGCAGCCTAGCAGGAGCTAAAATCATGTAAGAATTAATGATTTTACTTGTTAGAAATTTCGATGGATGTCTTGTATGTTTTTTCCCTTGATCCGCATTGTTGGTTACTTGGTGTCATTATGTAATTGTAATGTTGTTTCTTGTCTGAAAGTTTTGTTTCTTCCTATTGTGAACTGTTGAGATAATTGTTTATCCGTAATTTTACTTGTGTTCTTGGTAGTGCGCCGTTGATTTTTGACTGAGTTTCATCAGTGACATTGATCGTCCTCTGAGAAGCCCCTATTGCTATTGACCATTTTTCTACAAAGTTCTTTGGATTTTGATTTTTCCATCAAATAACTAAATTCAGTTACATGACGTATCTTACTAATTTTTTGTAGTAAGACAAAAGGATGCAAGGAAGTGCAAATTAGTCTCAAGGCCTGTCCGAACCCAGGCTTCAAATGTAGGTGTTGGATCAAGCAATTATGATGGAAGAGAGGAGCTTGATAATGAAAATATATTTTCAAGTGGCTCATCCAGTAATGATTCCTCCCAAATGTGAGAACTTTTAATGTTGTAACCTAGGCTTGTAGTATGTTTACTTAATTTGTTTATCATAAACATGTGGTACTTCGTTGCAACATTCTAGCTAGTCATCTGAGTTGCAAAAAATTTAATTCTATACTTCTACTTGGTGATTGTGTCTCATGTGTTTCCGTGCTTTTTGTTTTTTAGCTGTAATAATAGTTTTGATGCGTGGATAGTACTTGTTATCCATGTCTAAGAAACATGTGTTGTGACCCTAAACGCAAATATTATGATATTTCTACGAACATTAATTCTTTATTGAGTCCGTCTCACCGTGAGACACTTCAATTGGATCAGCCAAACTATTTAAAAAAACTGCTTCCTGTGTAAGTGTGAATTTGGATTTCATTGTTTTTTTTACTAATGGGCGTTTTGTATGGACTTGTCTTGTGGAGATACAGTCTCATACCAGGCTTGCTTATTTACGAAAAGACCCCTTTGTATATGTCATGATTTTTTTTTTTGCTTTGAATATTTTATTATAGCATTTTTATCTTATTTCAAGATGTATTGTGTTGTTGTATGCAAAAGGCTACTGCAACTCCACGAAACTAAATTTGAAAGATCGTGGTGGATCTATTTTGCTCACTTCTACTGATTTTCCTATTGATAGTTATTGTCATAATCAGTATTTGCATGATATTGACTCATTTTGAATTTCAATTCTTTGACAGTGAGAAGCGTCCTAATCGAATTCCTTATCCTCTCTCTATAGCCATGGTACTAATTGGGTGTTCTATAGTATTTTCCCTTATTATATTTGTGAAAGGAGGACCTTCAACAATCTTGGCGGCAATTGCAAAGACTGGATTCACTGCTGCATTTGCGTTAATTTTTGTTTCAGAAATTGGGGACAAGGTATAAACTATGTACTAAACTCTTATGTTCATTTTAAGAAGTATATATTGATCTCTGAGCTACCTTGTTGTTTGAATCACATTTGAGTCTAAAACTTATACTCCATTTGGATAATAACTTCTTTACTATATGAGTATATTTTGCTCCTTATTGATAACTTGAAAAATTTGTTCTACTATCCTCAAATCAAAGAGCAAATGAACCTATGTTCCAATTGCAGTATCTTTGTTTTTTGGGGTTTCTTTTTTGTTTTGTAAGGGAATGGTTGACGGGAGGTGGGGCCCAAGGGGATTGGAAGCGCAACCTTGTACCATATCTTTGATATGGAAGCCGATATGACCTAGGTTCCAGGAAAGGTGGCTTCTTTAGACAGAATTGTGTGATCAAGACATTTTTGGATTTTGACTATTGTGCCATCAATTTTTGGTACTATGTCCCACAATAAGGCCTATGCTCAAACTTCAAATTAAGTCGAGCATCTTTTAATCTTTATTACATTTATGAGAAAAATTGGGTTTATTTTCATTTTGATATATGACTTTGATTGCTTTCGACAAATCATTTTGCAACTGTGATGATTGACTAAGTTGTGTTCTGTGCATGGACCAGACATTTTTTATTGCCGCTCTCCTGGCCATGCAGTTCGATAAAGGACTGGTATGCTCCTTTCCCTCTCCTGTGTAATATTCGTTTTCATTCTTGTGTTTGTTCGATTCTTAAAAAAATCAGCCCTTGTGTATTGTCATCGTATGGTCTAATGGTACTCCATGTTTTGATAATGTATGGCCAGTACGGCTTTTAAACCAAAAATCTCTTTAAATCTCATCTTGGGCGGAAAATATCTAATGTTTTATATATATTGATATACAATCGTGACTGAGTGGATTACATTACTACTTAATATAGAATAATAATCTCAAAATCTGCAACCTGTGCACCGAGGTAATTTATTTAGATTTGTGTAGAATTGCGCTGTATTTTAGAATTGCCTCCTGCTTCCTCTAGGTATGTTCGGCAATCGGCATTATCTCAACATGGCTTATAATGTGTTCACAATATCTTATGGTTTTGACCGATATTTAGGCGTTATGATAACCGCATCACTCTCATTACTTCTGGCTATTTCAAAAATATTGATGTAGAACTCAAAAATTCACCAAATTTTAGAAAAACGGGTTGGGTCCGTCGGGTCTCGCCGTCTCACTATTTCATTGATGCTTCCGGCTGTTCCTTTTGTTTTCCAAGCTTTGAATATACTCTTATTCAGTTATACTTGTCGTAACTGAAATCCTTAAACGCTCCAGCTGACTTGGTGCTAAGTCTTTGACCCCATACTGTAAGTCCATCATTCCATGAAGTGCCAAATATTGATACTCATAAACGTCCAAAAAAAAATTTACATTCACCAATGGATAGTTTTTCTGGTTCCCTCAATAAATCTTGAGAAATGGAAATCTCCGAGTGTATTAGCCGTGTATGATGGAAATTTTTTTGTGGGATGTCTTTCAGTTGATGGAAATCCAATATCACAAGTCATAACTTACTATCCCTCTTTCATGATTCAGGTGTTGTTGGGATCAATGGGTGCCCTTGGGCTGATGACGATCCTCTCAGTCATTATTGGACGGATATTTCAGTCAGTACCTGCTCAATTTCAGACAAGTAAGTGTCAACAAACTCACTATCAATGAGAAATGTCTACAATTGTTTGATGTAGAGAAAAATGGGTCAGTGAGAAACTGACATTTGACTCTTCAAATATCTATTATTTGATTTTTCAGTTGGGATAGTTATGCTAATTTATAAATGATTTTCTTCACAGCCCTCCCTATTGGAGAATATGCAGCAGTAACTTTATTGCTATTCTTCGGTTTGAAGGCAATAAAGGATGCATGGGACCTACCATCAGATGATAAGGACAAAAGTGAGGATGGTTCCGAACTCGGTGAATTTACCGAGGCAGAGGAGCTTGTGAAGGAGAAGGTCAGAACTCAGAACACATTATGTTACCAGGATCTTTTCATCTGCTTTTTTTCCATACCTCAAAGCATCACTTTACAGAGTTATCCAGTCCTCAAATGGGCGGGTAGTGACAACTGACAAGCAAATACGGGCAAGCTTTTGAATATTTCAGCCCGCGGGTAGATTTTTAAGGTTTTACCCAGTTTGCTACCCGCCCAAGTCCGCCCATGAACAATTCTACGTTACACTTATTTTGAGGGCTTAAGTTAACTTAACTCGTAGGCACTCGAAATCTCTCAATAATTCATAAGTACCATCTTCAAATATTTCCAGTCAAACATTCATCTTTTCCTTCAAAGTTCTTTCAACTATTTTGTTTGTTTGGGTGGGATGAATTATTATTGAGATTTTATGAGGATTACCCACTTTATATTTTTTATATCGACGATAGCAGATTTGAAAGGAGCAAGAAGTGTAGCCTGAGATGATTTTTTTTTACCCCTTCGTGGGAAATGATTATGATAATAAATATGAAAAGTAATTACGATCAATGGATTAGTTACTAATAGCCTATGTTTTGCACGTACAGGTTTCGAAACGGTTGTCAAACCCACTTGAAATTGTGTGGAAGTCATTCAGCCTTGTGTTTTTTGCAGTGAGCATTTTAGATGTTTAATTCACATGTATCTTGAACTATCTCAATTTTTCGAAGCATCCCTAACCTTTCCCGCCTTTTATTTTCTTTATCTAAAGGAATGGGGTGATCGCTCAATGCTTGCCACCATTGCCCTTGGTGCTGCACAGGTATAAATTGTATGACTACCATTTTATGAACTTAGCTTACTAGAATGCATCGATGATTTTAACCATTATGCATTATCTCTCGACTTTCAGTCACCATGGGGCGTGGCAAGTGGAGCCATTATGGGACACCTAGTTGCCACATCCATTGCAGTTCTTGGGGGAGCATTTCTTTCCAAGTACATTTCTGAAAAGCTGGTAAGTCTACGCCCTTTCGGCTGGTAATTTGTACGACTATTGTTTTTGATGGCTTAATGAGATCGCTCTATTTCATCGTAGGTTGGCTACTTGGGAGGGGTTTTGTTTCTTCTTTTTGCCGTAGCTACATTCTTCGGATTCTTTTAGTTTCTGTATGATTAAACAGAGATTGAAGGCAGTAGGAGCTTTCACCTAAGAAATTCTCGATGTTTCAAAATATCCCGTCCAGATCAGGAACTCCTTTCTACTGACACATTATTTGGATTCTACGAGCAGAGACCGCTAGCTAGCCAGATTGAAAATGTTCACACAAGTTGTATGCCATTTTGGTGCGACGGCATGTTGGATAGGAAGTATTTTCAGTACTTTATAATTTTAGCATTTAAGTAACTGTAAACTGTTCTTATAGCATGCACCTATTGTTCACGAAACGGGGAATTGTGTAGCGCCCTCTGTATAGGTATTGAAGTATTATTTGCAAACAGATTTTTTTGTATTCACATCACAATTGCTAGAAAAATCCGAAACCATTTAAGAATTGGTAACGAAGAAATAGTTCGGATATAGTATTTCCCTCTATTTCTGATTGTACTTGTTTTATTTTGTAATAAAGCATCTACAACATTGTATTCGACTGAGCGTCAATTTGGATACTGTAAAGTTTTCATTTTTTTGCACATCCTCAGTTTAATGCTCGTTCCACCGGGTGCCGTAGGAATGTACAATGATCTCTACAAGGATCACTACTCATCTTTCTTTTTTCTTTTGTTTTTCGGGTGGTGTAAAGTTATCAAGCCAAAGCACACAGAACAAAATTTCGTGCAAAAATAGACGATAATAATGAAACATAATGAAACATAATGGACAAGAAAGAAGAGATGTCCACTCTATGCAATAATGAAACATAATCATTTACCAATATCTCTATAACATGCCATTTAATCTAAATATCAAGTGGCTCTGGCTGTGCGGAATTTAGAAGAGTCAAATGTACATAACCTTACTCTTGTAATAGTTTTCGCTTGACTACTGATTACAAACAGTTACATCCGTGGGACCTCCATGAACATTAGTACACGTAATGGACAAGAAAGATTTACATCAGCGACTCGGAGGAATCACAACTTCGTCCACACAACCAACCGTCCTTTTGAGATCAAGGCTGTGATGAAATCATAGATGAATACAGCAATTCTATCAAACCCCAGGACGCTCGGACACCTCGCTTAAGAAATTACGAAACAACACTGTTGCAAGCATTAGCGCTTCAAAATGATTCGTGGAAAGAATGCTCCAAGATGAAGTTGGAGGATGAATATATCTGGTTCCATTTGTGTATCGTTTGAGTGACATGAACAAGTGTATAAGTTATTCAATCAAACACTGTCGAGTTCTGAATGCGCCATTTGTAAGTAACTCAACCATGCGTCTTTCAAGTCGCTTGGCACCAGGACCTGGCCTCAGGATGTTAGCATCACCCCATACAGCACAAGTATCGTTCGTGTCACCAACACACCAGCCACCAGGCACAACACTTCCACGGCTCCTGCCCAGAATTTCTTTATCGATACGATCAAGTATCGGATCATTTAAACGAAATTGTGAGGCAAATGCCGACCCACTGTGTAACATATCTTGGAAGTCTGAGCCATTTAGGAACCTGGGATTCTCATTTGAAGTTGTGTAGTAAGACGCATACTGTAAATTATGATTAACAGTACTCTCTTTGAACTCTGGTGAATTGCACACGATGGTTGGTATGTAGCTCAAAAGAGATGATGGGGTGTTTGCCAAGTACATCAGAAGAATTCTAGGTAAATTATCTGAACCCAGAACACAGAACTCCACAAACTTCCGATTCAATACAGAGGTTGGTGATCCTGCACAAAGAGAAAACCAACTATCAGCTGCCAATTCAATGATGTAAGATTTTGTATATTAGACGGCATAACTTTCCTCTAATTTTACATAATCTGAGAGGGAAACGGTGAAAAAGATTTCTAAATTATCTGCACTTCTCGGGTTTATTAAGGAATTATTTTGTGGATGTCACAGTCAAAATAGGCTGCTTTTATTGTATCAGGCTATCAGCCGAGTCAAGATTCCAAATCAAGCATAGTGATAGAGTAAATGAGCTCTCTCATACTAGGGTAGTCTTTTGGATGAGTTCTCTCGTTTGTTCTATAACAAAGCTCCTTATATTCTCTCAAGCTCTAATTTTATTTGTCACTTTTGGGCTATTATCAAACTTTTGGTTGGTAGTAAGCTCCTTATTTTTTGTATTTTAGATCTTGTTTCTTTTATATTATAATAAAATTCCATTTTCTCTTCATTGGAAAGTCATTGCACCCATGTAATGAGTTTTTTCAATTCATTTATTGGATTTTTTTAGTCTCTTCTATGTGATATGTTTTTAATTTTATGGTCAAAGTTGATCTATTGATGATCTTTGCGGCGTAAAGAAAAACATCAATCCCGCATCTACCAAAAATTGAGTAACTGAAAGACACTCTTTGAAAGTTGTATCAAAGAATAATGTAAAAAAGGTTATGCAAAAGTGTAAGATATCATGCATAACGATCGTGCTTTCATTAATTTAGATATTTAATTGAACACAAATTTTGTGTATTTACTAGTTTATTTTGATGTAGATGCCGTATGACTATTTTATCAATAAATTATTCTTAATTCAAAAAAACACAATGTCAAATCAACGCTCTTAGTTGGATTCATAGTGAAGGGTTCTCATGCCAGAACATATCAAGTTGAATTGACGTATGAAGCAAGGATGATGCTTTTTTTAACAAGCAGCTCACAATAGACTATTATCACAAATGTAATGGGACCTAAAGCTCTCCACAGTCTTAAAAGGGCTACACGTACAAACTAAATAGGAGCAAGAAGGCACCTTGATCACAAACCAGCATGCCACACATTATTTTCACTATTGAGGCCTAAAATCCTAGCTATGCCACCACTTTCTGGCTTAAAATGTCAAGTTAACTGCTCCCAAATGATGGCACCAAGAATAATAAAAAAATTCCAAGTTCCAAAAATATGGAGGATCAAAATGAGTTTCATCACAGAATCTGTAACTATGATCGTAATTTTCTCTTTCCTTCCCTGATAATTTCTAATGGAAGGAGACTAAAGGAAAGTTAAACCTTTATAGCGCCTAAGAAATGTGTTTGAAGGAGGCATAACTTAGTTACTCGTACAAAAGTAAATAAAAGAATCAAGGGTAAAGGAGAGCGATAGACTAAGATCTGTAATTTGAATAAAACATATCGATTTGACAGTTTCAAGAGTTGAAAAATCAAGATGATATGCTCACCTGAGAACAGCTGGTAGGCATTAGGAAAGTCTCGTTTTTGTGTAGCATAAAACATCGCAGTCTTTTCTGCAAGGTAAAGTCCAGGATCTACAATAATAGGTTTCATCCTTCGAGATCTAAAATTCGATGGACAAACCATAATTACTGAAGGCGAGACTTCTAAGCAACAAAGAATTCAATCAAATGAAGTTAAGAAAATTACTCACTCTCTCCACCCAATGTAGCTGGTATGATTCACAAAATTTAGGTCTTTGGGCAAATACGACAATATGTGCAACAAATCTGTACCAAAAAAAAAACATAAGATCAGAAAAGGGCAACATTACATAAACAGAACTAGAGGTCTTTAGACATGCAGGACCATATATGCAGCAATTTATCAAAATATGGAAGGATACACATCGTAAAATCAACTTCAATATGACATGGAAACATATGCAGCTAAATGTCTCACTGTTTCAGGCATGTTTCATGAAAGAGCGGCTAACATCGAATAAATCCCACAAACTTAGTATTGAACACCCATTAGATGAGAAATATTATCTATCATCTCATCATAGTCCAAAAATACTGTTTTGGTCATGGTTATGGTATCAATTGTAAAACGAATTTGGCGGTCGATGCGGATAGTTTTATGATTGTCTGAAAGCAAAGTGTAAAAAACAATATGGCATCCCATTTAAAGATAGATCTGGTCTGGGATGAGCTGGCATGCGAGTCGCCCACGCATGACCCGCTTGAGGCCCAATATGACACACAATGATTTGACACAAGGAAACAATAGGCATAATACATGGGTAACCCAACACGACAAAATACCTCATTTTGGGTGGCAAGCATGACATGACACAATACGACTTGGCACAAGAAACGACACGTGGACGGCCTGGCACAACACGATTTCTATGGTTAATTGCATTGCATTGGCCGCATTGTAAAGGTATTTGAAAAAGCAAACCGATATTTTCCATGTTGTATAGGTGTTAAAAAACATCGTTTTGGCCAAAGAATATCTCGTACTTTTGGACAATTTTGGCGCTATGAAAATTGCATCACTCCAATTACTGAATATTTGCACTATGGTGGTCTAGTGATGAAGTAGTTTTTTGGCAAATCCAATCTGAAGTTTTAACATGGTAAATATGAAGGAGGCTTTTGACAAAAAATTTCACTCATCAAAATGAATTAAACTCACTATTCATCCAATGTAGCTTACCCAATTCACAAACTTTAGATATTGAGGGCATGATTCATGATATGAGCAGCTAAATTTGAACAAAAACATAATGAAACCCTCATTGCAAACCTTATTTTTATCAAATTTCACAACAAAACATACCAGATTAACAATCAAAGCAGTAATCATCAATGCAGCAAATCAAATAAATACCCAAAGAACCCACAACCCAAAAACCCTTAACCAACTAGATAATCATCAAAACAAAAGGCAAAACATATAAAAGCGTACCATCTTGAGTGACAAGAGGATAATCTTTAGCAGACAAATTGATGAACCAATCCCAATTAGAATTCAATCGAAGCAAAATCGAAGCACCCCTAAGCAACGAAGATATAGGGGAAGAACCTTTCGGGTAAGCAAAATCAGCTTTACCAATAACATGAACATTCCGGGCAGCTCTAAAAACAGGCATAGAGTTAACCCTAATAGCCAAACGATCACGATCAGCTTGAGGTGCAAACCGGTCAATGTGAAGCAAGTAGAAATTCTTAGGATGGTAAACAGAAAGAAGCAAACGGAAGATTCTAGAAGCATCCCCAGAAGATCCAGTAATGAAGTAAGCAATGGAAGGAACAAAAGGAAGAGGGGGTGAATTAGGGTTGTTAAGAACATGGGGAGTATTGGGAAAGAGACGAGTATCAGGGGAAGATGAAGTGGGTGTTGTTGTATAGTTCGTAGAAGAGAGAGAAAGGAGGAAAAGAAGAGAGAAGAAAATGGAAGCTGCTAAGCAGTATTTGGTGGAATTGTTGTCTCTTGGAGTTGGAGATGATGGTTGATTTTGCTGCATTTTGGGGGATTTTGTGCGAATTTGGTTGAATTTGATGAAGATAACAATCAAAGATACATACAATTTTTGTTAATTGAAGAATTGGTAGAAAGATATGATCAATACTTTCCGGATCTGTAATCTTTAGGGTTTGTAATGCTAGATTTTATGCCCAGAAAATTGGGGATTCTATCTACCCAGTACCCACTACTACTGACTACCCAGTACTGTGGACTGGGCAACTAACTAGGAAAGGATGGAAATTGATGTGTGTTGTGAACCCATGAGATCCCAACTCCCTTTTAGGTGGGTCGTGGTCGTGGGTCACGCCCGAGCTATCATGTGCACTCGAGCGAGCCTAACAAAGCACGGGCAAAAGAGGTTGTTCGGTATATGGGGTTAAGGACCGATTTGTTTTATGTGGATTATTTGTGAGGCGAATGGTTAATGGTCAGGTATTTATTGGATTAAGTTATAGTACAGGGTCAATAACGGATTATATAGGGTTACTTTAAGAAAATAAATACAAGTACTCGTACAAATAAATACAAGTACTCGTACAAATAAATGTTACAGCTTATAGGGACGAGAAAGAGACCAGATCAGAAAGATTCAGATCAAATCAGACTGAATTAAACCGGATCAGATCCGATCAGACCTTAGTAAATTTATATCAAATTCAATTAGATCAGACGAAGAGAACAGACCCTAATTAGGTTGGATTTGGTTAAAGATAATTTGGAGTATCAAAAATAAATTCAAACTCATACTAGTCATTTTCATCAAAATTCAACTAGTTATCGATCAGTTGCAAGTATTTCAGAACAGAACGAAACTTGGAACAACAATTTTTTCATAACACCCTATCCACAAAATTGAACCAGGGAAAACCAGGCTTCCACTGGGCACTATTTGAGCAACAAAATTTGGAAATTAACAAATTTCCTTTTCTTGATTTTTTAAGGTAGAAAAAACTAGCATTCTCCACACACTTATTTTTGTCTTACTCCATAATTTTTGTTATTTATTGTTTATGCTTTTAAGTGGCTCATTATACAAGTTTTCCGCCATTTTTACAAAGCTCTGCTGAGTAACCATGGCGATTCAGGTAAGATTTCTTCATCATCATCAATACCCACTTCTCTTATGGCGGACCCAATAAGCTATTATAAGTTTAGGCCGATCAATCGTCTCTCCAATTCATTATTGATTAGGGATTTCATCAGATGATCCACTATGATTTAGATGTTATTATTTTGAAATAATTATACTTCTATATAGTATGATTTAAGGGATTTTGATGTTTTCTTGAAGGCTTGGTATATGGATGAAAGCAATGAAGATCCAAGGCTTCCTCATCATCGAACTCCTAAAGAATATGTGTCCCTTGATACCCTGTCTGGTATGTTCATTCTATTCCCCTTTCTCGTTAGATTCTGTTTCTGGGTTTTGTGTATTTGTTCTTATTGTTGATTATTGATTGTGGAATGGGATTGATTGCAGATATTGGTGTTCTTTACTGGAAATTGGATGCCAAAAACTATGAAAATGACCCTGAATTGAACAAGATTAGAGAAGAGAGGGGTTATAACTACTTTGTAAGTTTTGAGCTTTCTCCTTAAGTAAAGAAGTTAGGTTTATATGAAAATTTTGACTTTTGAATGTAATAATTTTGTCATGGGATGATTGAGGTTAGAAGCTAGGTTGTAGCTGATTGTTAAGAACAACATGACATAATTCGCCAGGGGAAAATTCGCAATTTCCTCAAAATAACTCTAAAATAGCCTAAAATTGACTGTAATTTGCCTTTTTGATTCGCGATTCACAACGAGATTGGTGAATCATGTGACAGTGAGAATTTGGATGTGGGGGAGTTAGAGAGAACTTTAAATTGTGCTTGATCCTCTTTGATGTTTTGTGTATTAATATTTAGGATTGTAGGTTTCCTATTTATTGCCCAATATTGAGTTGATTGATGGAGTTAATAGAAGTTTTCATTTAACCTTTTCACCCTTCTTAAAGATTCAATGAACTTTGAAGTTGATAATACACAAAGTTGTACCTCAAGTTTCAGCATATACCAGGTTACCTTGTGTTAGGAATGGAGGAAAGACGAGAAAGTATAGCCCACATAAATATGGGAGAGTTTTTGAGGCCATTTATGAGGGTGTTGTGAAAGATGAGGGTGAGTCTGAGTGAAGGGATATGGTTTGTTTTATCTTTTATATATGTCACATTTTGTGCTTCACAAGTTCTTAAATGAGACGGTCTCATAGTGACTGGTGAGACTATCTTTGTTGGCTGACTCATGTACATTTAGTCTATTAAAGTGATCACGTACAATTTTAAATTGCTCAATTAGAAAAATGGGCTACTTAATATGAGCCTGTCTCTTGGTGAGTTTTGGGTAGAAGTTCATGTACTGAAATGAATGTTTTGTTGTTTAGGCCTTCAGTATGTTTTTCTTTTTGATATTCAATGGATATTTTTTGGTAGAAGCTCAAGGGATGCACTCTGATGTGCAGGATCTGCTTGATTTGTGCCCTGGAAAGGTTGAGAATTATGAGCAGAAGCTGAAGAATTTTTACACAGAACACATACACGCAGACGAAGAAATACGCTACTGCTTAGAAGGAAGTGGCTATTTTGATGTGCGAGACAAGGCAGATCGTTGGATTCGGATCTTGGTGAAAGAGGGTGATCTAATTATTCTTCCGGCTGGAATTTACCATCGGTTCACTCTCGATACAACTAATTACGTGAAGGCAAGTGTAATATGCTATGAATCGTATTTTTATGTCAATATATGCATAGTTTAGCCACCATTGAGTATACTCCGTTGTTACCGTTGAAGGATTATGAACATTAAAGACTAGTTATGTGATTGATGTCTGTATGTAATACTGATGAAAGTATGCACGAAATGCAGTTGATGCGACTTTTCAAAGGAGAACCTGTTTGGACGCCCTACAATCGGCCCCAAGAAGATCATCCAGCGAGAAAAGAGTACATCAAGCATTTGGCTGGGAGTGGCGGGATGCCGGTTGCAGCTCATTAGTCATTCACGCCGCCTGGTTGGTTTGTTACCTTAATATATATCGACTGTAAGCTTTAGTATGTTATATCTATGACTGTTTGTATTGTGCATATATCATTTTGCTTTGTAGCATGAACTAATATGTAGAAAGAAAATTACAGGTCCTATGTTATGTTAGTGTCGTTATTGTGTCTAGTAACTCTCAAATACTCTTCTATGCTCTTGAGTACATATCTGTACTATGACTGATCATATGAATTTCGTGGTTATGGAAATAAACACGCTATAGTATATGTGAAAAATTGAGATTTGAGCATGTACTTGTTGTCGTATTCTTTCAGGATGGGCATGGGTCGAATCGGGCTAGACCCAGATCCAAACCCTATTTTTTTCATTTGACCCAGACTCGGACCCAGATCCAATTTTGGACTCGGTTGGGCCAACATTTAATCGTAAATAAAAGTATTAACTATTAATATAATCGGAACTTGAAAATTTGATAGATGTATGGTGTTACATAAGTACACAATAAATTACACAATTTCTTTGGCTTTCATTTTTAGCCTTAGAAAAAATTAGACCATAACACAAACATATCCAAGCACAAATAAACCTGTTTTTCTCAGTACTTGAGATGGACAATAATCCTCATCAGCGCCTCTGCCCCGTCTGTAAGATGCTGTCCGGTTGGTATTAATGGTCGAATCTCAGCAAACCCACAAGCATTCTTAAACTTTCCGGTGCCACCTGTGACCGACAACATCGACATAGCACTTCCAATCTTGTATATACCGTAGAAATTGATGCTGTCCCCATATTCCCCGCCCTCAAGCATAGCAGTAAACGCCATCATCTGTGTCGCACCTGCAGCTGAACTCGAAACGTAAACACCCTGAGCCTTTCCGACTGTCTGTGAACCCAAGTCAGGAGAAGTCGTAAGAATATCATCAATAACAGTAATAGTCCCGAATCCAAGGCCTAAACCGTCAGGCAAAAGTTGTGCTGTGTTGAGGTTCTGATTGTTGCTGTTCTTTCCTGCAAAGGATGTTCCGGCTAACCCTGTTCCTAACGGGACACCATTAAGGCCAAGAGTCGGAATAGACCCATCACTGTTAGGTATAGCCACCCCATTTTTCGGGGCAACAAACCCAAGTGGCCTAGCAAAGGGAACCTGCCCACTGTAAATATTCCCGAGAAGGCCCGTTATCGGCCGAGCTGTTGGGCTACTCCCTCCTAGAATGTCGTGCATGTATAATTCGATGATGGGTTCTTCACTAGGAGCCACAGCTTTTGCTGTATGCAATGCTCCTAGTAGCATCGTCGTGATGAACAATGACATCAATGATCTCTTGAACATGTTTTATTTCGGTTTGAGGGGATTAACGTTCTTCAAATTGATCGTTGGAATGTTTCGAATGATTTTGTTGAATGAGATTGATATGGAAAGTGCAGGTTTTATAAAGCTTGAAGGCTTTATGGGTTTATTAAGGAGTTGGTGCAAAAACCATAAAGTGGTGAAGTTGTTAAGACTTATACTATGATATATATTAGTGCATCAGAAATGCAGAAATGTTCCTGTTTGGGGAATTTGGTGAGGACTCAAAATGGTTCCAGTACAACAGAACCACTCATATACAAGAAGGGTGGGCCGATTACTGATCTCTATAACGGATCTAGGACGTCTGTATAGGGTGGGCTGAATACTGATCTCTATATATGTGAATTGACTTGGTTGTCGTTCTTTTGTGATGTATATCATGCAATCAAATATGAAAAGAAACTTTGATGAAGTTTATGCGTTGGTTTTAACTTGTTTAACAAATGGGTCGAGTTTGTGTTAAATATAGACACAAATACTAACTGGTCCTAATTTGAGCTATTAAGCAACGCAAATTCTCCTTTGAAATGGTCTTTCAAAGAGACCTTGATATTACACTGGCTGAATATTAAAAAATATAAAAATACACAAATTATATTCCTTAAGTTAATTATTGCTCTTTTAATTTGATCATCAACTTCCTTTTAGTTATAGTCCCTCTTTAATTACAAAGGCCCTTTATAGTATCAGTTGGTCTTGGACGAAACGGTCTTATAATGAGACTGTAATTTGGGCCGGTCCAATTTATGCGTGTAACAATCTAGTCATTTTTTTTATTTTTGGGCGTTTTTCATTATTGATCTTAAAGGTATCAATTTTGGCCTAAAAGGTATTAATTTTCGAAATTGATAACTTTAAGGTCAAAACTGATAAATGCCTAGAAAATAAAAATGATGTTACACGTGCGAATTGAGCCGTCTTAAACTGACGGTCTCATAAATGAGACCGTCTCGTCCAAGTTTTTGTGTTATAGTATCTATAAGCAAAAGCACCTACTTGAATTACAAAAATGCATACTATAATTAGTACAAAAGTATATTAAAACTAGTTTAAATGCCTATTTAAAGGGTCAAAATAAGCTATCAAAAATGGAGCTTAATGTCATAACATCATGAACTTGAGTAAGCTTAATTTCCTCTTTCTCATTATTCATTTGAATTAGATATAGTTGGCGTTTTTTCTTAATGTAGTAGGTATTTTGGATTAATGAAATAGGTATTTTCAATAGTCTTCTTTGTACTATTATAAGTAGGTGTCCTTAGATATAAAATAGATGTTTTAATTACCTTAAATCTTCATCAAAAGTTTTAATTATCATAGATTTCACGTCTCAATTTGATAATACCTCGGAATGTATTTCGTGAAGAAAATGAGATGGCTAAAGTAGAACAATGTAACCATCAAACTTGTCAAAAGACTTTTCTGCAAAAGTTACACTAACTTTTTATTATCAATTTCACTGTTTAATAACAATCAAATACTCCTTCCTGTTCACTCTACTTGTCTCATTTACCTTTTTCACACATGTCGAGACAACATTTTAACCTTTAATATCTTTAATTGTGCATAATTAAAAATTATAAAAATTTAATATTAATAATCCCTTAGTATAATTTTTCTATTTGCTTTTGGCTATCAGCAAACATTTCTTTAACAAACAATTAAAACTCAATAACTAGTTTACCAAATATTTCTATAGCAACCAATTTTATATAAATAGTCAAAAAAATAGCATAAAAATCTCTTATTTTGTTCATTTGAAATTGTTATTGATAGAAATATTTCTCCTCACATCATATCACTATCAGTAGCAATTTCAAAACGTCAAAAAAATCGAGAATTCGATAACAATCAACCAATATCCAATAGTCAAACATACTTGTGACTCAATGAATAGAGCATCTGCATGTGGAGCAGAAGGCTTGGGGTTCAACCCCTACTGGGCGCAGGTATTAATTGAGGGGTTTCATGACTGAGCGCATCTCTCTTTACTCCCTTCACTCGAACCCTGTCTTGTGCGAGATACCAAAATTATTAGACAAAAGATAAACTTAGTAGGGCCATGAATCCACTACACAAGTAAACAATTTTCATAGTTGTCATAATTTGGATTTCCATTATTAGTGATTAGAGACATAATTGATCCAAAGATGAGTAATAGTAAGTGTCAAAAATATCAACTTGTTTATGCTTGTCTTCTTCATCTTTAGTCATACAATAGTTTGGCTACCATCTTTGTCTTTCTCTAATTTCACCCACTTTTCACGTTCTAGAATCTCACCACAAAAGTCAACGCCAAGAGTCAAACCCCAACTTCATTAACATCTATTTTTTAATAGAAAAAGATCTGTGAGAATCGAATTTAAAATCTTATTAGAAAAAGACAGCTACATAAGGTTTAAAATGAAAAATCTGAACAAAAGAATTCATTTCAGTTTTTACAAGCGTTTGCATCTGAATTAAAAAATTCAAATTTCTGACATCTTATCAAAACAAAAAAGATAAATTTTTTCGTCAACTCAGACACGTTTATATAAGTTAGAAGTAAGGGATAGGGACCATCCTAAGGGCTAAGATTATTGACTATTATGGGGTGAGTTGAGATGCATGAATTTTCTTTTTCATTAAAGATTGTAAGACTAGATTACACTACAAGTTGGGCATATAGTTAGTCACTCACATGTTTGAAATGTTGAGTGGATGGGCAAATAATGAACTTTCAATTTAATCATCTATCAAGATAAGTCTCAATTGGTAGGAGTTAGGAGTAGTTCAATAGGCCTAATTTTTAACAAAAACAAAAGTTATTGTATTAAAAACATAGATATAAGAATGTGTTAATAGTCGTAAATATTATCGAGAAGATGAAAACAAATTGTTTAAGATGGTTTAGACATATGTAAAGATGGGGTATCAGTAAAGCAATAAGAAATACGTACATAAAATTAAAACTTGAAAAGTGGGTTAGAAAGACTGAAGATAACCTAGAGAGTAGGAGTAGAAAAAGATATGAAAGTTTCAAACTTACTGGTTGAGATGAAAGAAAATGAATCAACATAAATGGTAAAAGTCTGTTGAATAAAACTAAGTTTAAATTCCATTGATATTAATGCGATATTTAAAGTTTTACTTGATAAATTAATCTAAAGCTAAAATTAAGCCTATTATATGCAATTTTCAAAAAAGAATGAGGTAAAAAGGAAAGGGTAAGAAGAAGATATATATACTCCCTCTTATTATATAGTCGTGTGAGATCTTTGTTGAGTCGTGTGAATATAATGATTATTAATATCAACTTTTGATAATTTTTAGTTAAGAACAATTAGAGATATTAAAAATTCAAATTTTACCTCGACAAGTGTGAAAACTGAATAAGACTAATGAATATCTACGCTAAATGACTTTTTATACTAAGAATACAATTATAAAATACTCTCTAAGTCACTAACATATTACTACACATTTTTTTAGTTTGTTCCTTTACATTCTCTTTTATATCAAAATTTTCAATTATTCTTTTTTATTAATGTTTTAACTTTTTTTAATATTATCTACATAATTAATTCAAATAATCCGCATTTTCATAATCTTTATACTAAATCACATTATTGTAATAGTAAGTAATTTTGGTCAACACCTTAAACGGTACCCTTTATTGGTCAAAATCTATTAAATGCCAAGAATGTTATATCATTTAAATAATCAATCTACTTGCAACTTTGTTATAGACTAGTTAAGTAGTTAGTATTAAAAAATGAGTTCTATAAAAAGTAGTTGTGACTTGTGAATAGAGGTGTTCAGCGTGGCAGGTTGACTTAACGGGTTATTACTTATTAGGGTGTCGAGTTAATAATAGGTCGGGTCATTAACAGGCCTTTGTATAAAAGAATCGGATCGGACCGGGTTGGGTAATTCTAGGAATCTCGGATTTGTTACACCCTTATTAGCCCAGGTGCATGTCGATTACAAACCCAAAGTAATCGAGTACACATCGAGTTACAACTTAACATCAGATCGAGATCGATCGTCACGCTACAGTTGACTTATGAGTTGAATATAAGTCAATACTGAACATTTACATACACTTTTCTTTTCTTCATTGGACAAAAGGTAGGAAAACAATCACTCACTAATCACTAGTCATCTTTGTCCTAATAAATTTGTTCAACGTTTCATTTTAATCTGTCCTAATAACTTGAATAATTTTTATTTTTAAATATGATTCTATTATTTATACCTTATATTTTATCTGTCATTTCGAAAAATACCCTATAACTCAAAATTACTAATATAATTAACTTTTTAATTACGTGCTAAAAGTAAATAAAGCTTATTCATGGGACTGATAAATATATTGGGTTAACATATATCCATAATGTGACATCATTGCCAATTACAAATCTTATAAGCCATGACGAAAGAAAAATAAAAGTTAGCCAATTATTTTATTCTATAAAAGATTTCATGCATTTATTTAATGATATGATCTGATTTATAGTGAATAAATTAAAATATAATAATAAAAGGAGTCATATTATAATGCATGATTAAGGACCTTCTATAAGACGTGTAAACTGGCAATTGTTAAAGAATCCAAGTTTTCAGATTGGGAAGTATGAAGACGTGTCTTAATCCTTTGAACAAACAAAAATAATTAGGATTAATACTCAAAAATGAAAAAAATTAAATGGTAGTTTAATTTTTGTAAAGTAGTTAATCATGGAAGTATTATGATTAGACCTAACAAAACGGACGGACGAACGGATTTTAAGTATGTCGATCAGTTTGGATTTGGATTGACCTAACGAGTTAAGAGTTATCTTAAGAATATTTTCCTCATTAGAAGAGCAACTATTTATTTTTATTTATAGACGGATTTTCTTATAGAATAGAATTAATATGCATATTTTAAGATTTAAAAAGAAACATTGATACAAAATATTAAAGCCATTAGAAATATATATAGTGAGTCTCAACTGAAAAATGATAACGGAAATTAATAAAATTGGAAACTTGGGACAAAAAGATAATTTTAAATTATGATCATGTTTGACTCGGTTTTTTTTGATATTACATGTCGTATTGTTTTAGGGTTATCGTCAAAAATTTTCAAATTATAACCAACTAATTTTCGATTAAGTTTCAGGTCAATGTCAAATCAAATAAAGATCTAACCAGTCTTATTATAATGCATTTTATTTGTTTGAACTTTTGAAGTTGTATATGCTTGCATATGCCGTTTGTTACTAAATATAGACGCAAAACAAGCTATTCGTTGTCATCAACTAATAAGGATAAAGTTATACATAGCCGTACTAATACTACATGATCGATCTTTCAAACTCATCTAAACGTAAAACCATACGTCGAGTCGTGGACAATAATTAATGGCATCAGAGCGATGAAATGTAGTAGTATAATGTAATTAAATCATCATCATCATCATCATCATCTTATCCGGTATTTCCCGCTCATTGAAAACTATAGGCAGGGTTTGGGGAGGAAAGGACAGCGACAACTCATACCCGTAAAGAAGAACACGGCCAGCATAATGTAATTAAATACTACTTAAAAAGATGAAGATGCAATGGAAGTTTAAAGTTTTATAAAAGTAGTTAATGATGGGAGTTTCATAAGAACAATCCAAAAGCTACTTGTATTTTACTTCCCCAAAAAGTTGTTACCTTTCTAACTTTCTCAGCTATCTTCTTAGCACTAAAAAAGAGGAAGAAGCTGCTGATAGAGAAATGAGAGAATGAGATATGGGTTCAACAATTTGAAACCATGCTTTGTCGGCCATTAAAGCTTCACCCAAGAGCTCTCATCCATTCTTTCAATTTCCCATAAGATTTTTCCATAATTTTTCTAAAGACCCGGATTTTGTTTTTCAATTTTACCCATTTAACTTTTATTTTTTTTGGGTGGGATCACAGAAAAAAAACCCCCTCATTCATTGCATTTTGAGTGTTATAGCTTCAAAAAGGCTATCATTCACCTTGGAAAATGAAGTAACCTTATACTTTTTCATTTTTTTTCACTTTTTCAGCTCTAATTTTGCCTTTTTCTTAAATGATCCCCACAAATCTTGGGGAAAGCTGAATTGGGTATGGTTTACATGTTGTTTTTGATAATGGGTTATTGTTATAATACTGTATTTCCTCCTTATAGAAGCTCTCAGGCATGGTGGAGTTGTTGCCTCTCATTTTTCTTCTTAACAAATAATGGCCTAAGAGGTATGGCTATTATCTTTTCTTGATCCTATTTCATTGAATTTTTGAGGGTTTAGTTTTGTAATCATAATTTATAGTTGTTTTTCCTGTTAGATTTGTACCCAATATAGGGTTGTTAGAATGCCAATGCTTACTAAACCCCATAATTTTAGGGTATGGCTATTTCTCATTATCATTGCCCTAGAAATTTACTTGTCTTTAGGCTTAAATCCTGATGGGGTTTGTCTTTTAGAGCTGAAAAATGGGTTTAATGATAGATACAATAACCTAAGGAATTGGGATGTTGATGGTGAAACACCCTGTAAATGGAGAGGTGTGACTTGTTCTAATAGTACTTACCAGCCTGTAGTTCTGTCTCTTGACTTGACAATGATGAATCTTTCGGGTTCGTTAGGACCGAGCATTGGCTGTTTAACCCACCTCATTGTTCTTGATGTTTCCTTCAATTCTTTGAGTGGGGGTATACCTTCTGAGCTTGGGAATTGCTCGTCGTTAGAGTCGCTTTCGTTGAATAACAATCAGTTTGAAGGTCCTATTCCTGCTTCATTGGGTAGTTTGGCTTCCTTGCAATACCTTAATTTGTGCAATAACAAGTTGTCGGGTTCGATTCCTGAAGAGTTTGGGAATCTTTCGTCGTTGGTTGAATTTGTGGCATACACGAATGGTATCGGTGGCCCATTGCCGCGGTCGCTTGGGAATCTCAAGCGGCTGCAGAAATTTCGAGCTGGCCAAACTTCAATCAATGGAAGTTTGCCTGCTGAGATCGGAAAATGTGAAAACTTGGAGTATCTTGGACTGGCACAAAATGAGCTTGTTGGGAATATACCTAAAGAAATAGGGATGCTTACCAAATTGACCGAATTGATACTTTGGGGTAATCAATTGTCAGGAACCATACCGATTGAGATTGTGAACTGTACTAATCTCGAGACTCTTGCTTTATACCAGAACAATCTTGTTGGGGGGATTCCTGCAGAAATCGGGAAGTTTAAGTATCTTAAAAGATTATACCTTTATAGGAATCAGCTTAATGGAACTATTCCGAAAGAAATTGGGAATCTTTCTTTAGCTTTAGAGATTGATTTTTCCGAGAACTTTTTGGTCGGGAAGATTCCAGCCGAGATAGGCAACATCAAGAATCTGTCCCTTCTTTACCTTTTCCAGAATCAGCTTACGGGTTCTATACCCATTGAGTTAAGTACCTTAAGAAACTTAACGAAGCTGGATCTCTCGATCAATTATCTCACGGGTCCTATCCCGACTGGTTTTCAGTACTTAACTCGGATGATTCAACTGCAGCTCTTCAACAATAATTTAACTGGTAGCATTCCTCGAGGGCTTGGCATATACAGCCCACTCTGGGTTGTTGATTTTTCTGCTAATAAGTTGACTGGACGGATTCCTCCATTTCTTTGTCGTCACTCTAATTTAATATTGTTGAATCTCGAGTCAAATAAGCTCTATGGGAATATCCCGGATGGGGTCCTAAACTGCCCATCTTTGGTGCAGCTTCGTTTGGTTGGAAATAGGTTGACGGGAAGCTTTCCTACCGAAATGTGCAAATTGAAAAACCTGTCTGCTGTTGAGCTTGGGCAGAACAGGTTTAGTGGTCCCATTCCCCCTGAAGTCGGAAATTGTAATAGGTTGCAGCGGCTTGATCTTGCGAACAATAATTTCGGTATGGAATTGCCGAAGGAGATTGGTAAGCTGTCTCAGTTAGTGACGTTCAACATCTCTTCCAATTTTTTCACGGGGAAAATCCCGATTGATATAATCAAATGTAAGACGCTTCAGCGCCTTGACCTTAGTTTCAACCGCTTTGAAGGTGTTCTGCCAGCTGAACTTGGAACCCTTTTGCAGCTTGAGCTTCTCATGCTTTCGGAAAATAAATTTTCCGGAAACATCCCTGCTGCATTAGGAAATCTCACTCGATTGACCGAGCTGCAGATGGGTGGAAACTCATTTTCTGGTCCGATACCATATTCTCTCGGAAATCTTGCAGGATTGCAGATTGCTTTGAATCTCAGCTATAATAATCTCTCGGGTACAATACCGTCAGAACTTGGAAATCTTATTCTTCTTGAATATTTATACCTCGATAACAACCACTTAACTGGCGAAATTCCAAACACGTTTGGAAATCTTTCTAGCTTGTTGGGTGTAAATTTCTCGTATAATGACTTAACGGGGCCAATACCTTCGCTACCATTGTTCCAAACCATGGAAGCCAGCAGTTTTCTCGGAAATAAAGGTCTTTGCGGCCAACCTCTTGCTGCAGCTTGCAATGACACATCAACATTTAATTATGTTCCGCCTCAAGCAAACGCCGAATCTTCCCAGGGGAAAATAATCACGGTGATTGCAGCTACTGTAGGCGGTATTTCACTCGTTTTTATCGTTGTTATATTGTTCTACATGTGGAGACCTGTTGTGGCGTCTGTCGAAGAAAATGGCGATGATTCCTCGGTTTCAGATATATACTTCCCTCCTAAGGAAGGTTTTACTTTCCATGATCTCATCGTGGCAACGAACAATTTTAACGACACTTACGTTATTGGAAGTGGTGCGTGTGGGACGGTATACAAAGCAGTAATGCACACGGGTTTAACGATTGCTGTCAAGAGACTGGATTCTAACAGGGAGGGGAACAACATCGAGAACAGTTTCCGGGCGGAGATTTTGACTCTTGGAAAAATTAGACACCGGAATATTGTGAAGCTATACGGGTTTTGCCATCACCAAGGTTCAAATTTGCTGCTTTACGAGTACATGTCGAGAGGCAGCTTGGGTGAACTGCTTCATGGACCTTCATGTAGCTTAGATTGGCCTACTCGATTCTCAGTTGCACTCGGTGCTGCCCAAGGTCTAGCTTATCTACACCATGACTGCAAACCGAGGATCATTCATCGTGATATTAAATCCAACAATATTCTACTAGATGAAAAGTTTGAAGCGCACGTCGGTGATTTTGGCTTGGCTAAGGTTGTTGATATGCCTCATTCAAAATCAATGTCTGCTGTTGCTGGGTCATATGGATATATTGCCCCTGGTATGATTTATATTTGACATAGGAATATTTCGTATTTCTTTTAAATCTCTAATATCTCATGCTTACTTGTTCCTCGTATGATTATACAAATACTAGGCGTGTGAATTGTAGAATGATCGATACCAAGATGATATTTGCTACACGGGTCAATGGCGAACATCCTCTTTGTTATCACTAACAACGTGTTGGTTGCGTACATTCGACCCTCCCGAACCCCACTTATGTGGGAGCCATTGTATGGCGTAGGGGCTATGGAATGTTGAAATAATGTTGTTTACTAATAGCCCGCCATTGTACTAGCTCTAACGAAAATTTATACATTCAATTACCCCCAATGTCATTGAATGGCTTCCACGTAGGCCCCAACAAGGCCGGGTTTTGGGGTCAGATGTACACAACCTTTCCCTTATATTAACAAATATGTTGTTTATGATCGACCCTTAATAACAAATATTATCCGAAACATCATATGTTTAAGAACCGTATTATGATCGTTGCAGAATATGCATACACAATGAAGGTTACTGAAAAGTGCGACATCTACAGCTACGGAGTAGTTCTTTTGGAATTGTTAACAGGAAGAACCCCGGTACAACCACTAGACTTGGGAGGTGATCTTGTGAATTGGGTCAAAAACTACATCCGGGCTAACTCATTGACGCCTGGATTGCTCGATGCTCGGTTAAACCTACAAGACACAGGTACCGTTGATCATATGATAACTGTCATGAAACTTGCTTTACTCTGCACGAACTTATCCCCGTTTGATCGCCCATCAATGAGGGACGTTGTGTTGATGCTCATTGAATCTAATCAAGTAGATGGAAACTCCGATGACTCCCCGTCTTTTCATGATATACCTCTCAAGAATAACGCTTTCTAATCGAGAAAGTACAAAATGCAGGCTTTGTGGCTAACCAAAATCGTTGTGTATAGTCTATTATTTCTTTTTCGTTTTCGTAGCCCGCCATTTTGTTGGGTATGATATAGAAGTACTAATTATTACTTAGCTCTTGATTAAGATGAGCTTATAGAGAAGTAATTGTAATAGAGTTTTTTAACTTTCAGATAATTTATTGGTAGTAAATAAATATTGTGGATTTCTCTGTGCTTTGCCTATTTCGACCTGCTCGAAGAGCGCCTTTGATCTGAAGTAACTCAGAAACTCTTCCTTTTATATCTCGACTAGAGGTATTCAACTGGTCGGGTCGACCTGACGAGTCAATGGCCGGGTCACATTTAACGGGTTAATAGTGGGCCGGGTCAATAACGGGCCTTGGTGTAAAGGACATGGGGCCAAAATCTTCTAGCAGTAGCACCAAACGGACAGCAGCAAGCAGCAACATAGATCCGACAAAGCGCGGCAGCTCTAGCCTCTAGCAGCATTAACAACATTGATCAGACGAAGCGCAGCAGCCTTGCCCGAATTTGCATAGGACATGGCTTGAGTTCTCGATTAAAAACCCTATTAATATTTGATTGCGTAACATATATTACTAAGAATGGTAGTCGGGTTAGTTCAACACACATGCAGACGTGAGTGTTCGGCCCATCCTATACTAATATTTTGAATACGTCAATAAATCGGAAAATGCTCAACAAGTTGGTTCTAACAAACCTAAGATTAAGATTTATGTGTTTAAAGGTGAAGGTTGAAACTTACAAACCAAATTAATATAAAGCTCCTCGAAACCCACTTAATTTTTTGAAATTATAAAAATTTCCAATTTTAGATGATGTTGAATTTTAACAAGTCTAAATAATTCAGAATGTAATTAAATTCTTTTAAGACCCTATGTAATTTAAAAAATTATGATATTTTACTAACAACATTGTATCTTTAAACACTTAACATATACTACGTAATCTAATATTAAGACCTCTAATATTTGAAACCCTTTACAGTCATACATTCATACATGTTAAACATACTCGGAACGTCTCTTAATAACTACCATCAATGTTAATTGCATGCAAACTATATAAAAACAAGAAAACTTTTCTTAAAGAACATTTTATAAGAGTACATAACAAGAGAAGACATGCATACATAAAATAACATAGACATATGAATCAAACATACACAAACCCTAAAACCAACTTCCTATAATCCTATCCAACCTTAACTAATTTATAACTTCCACAGCCTAGAAACATAAAACCAAACTAAATTAAACTTATACTTTTTCCGTTTCAGTTTGTTAGTTTGTTATACTTTGACCAAAAAGTTTTTAATAATTCTAGTCAATTATAACAAACAATCAGTTTCAGTTTGTTACACTTTGACCAAAAATCCGTCAATCATTTTAGTCAAACATAACAAACAAATTAAAACGGAGAAAGTAACATCATGGAGTAGGAACAAGTCCAGTAGTATTAGTACTACTAGGACAAGCACCACCACCAGCACCAGCACCACCCGCACCACCGCCAATACCTCCAGCTCCAGCTCCTCCACCGATACCACCACCAGTTCCACCGCCTCCAAGGCCACCGAATGTCGGTATAGTCCCGGGTCCAAGGCCTTGAAAATCAATAGGAATAATTCCAGCAGCACCACCAACTCCTCCTGCAGCCCCCATCCCAGCAAATGCTATAAAATGCTTATCATCTTTACCATTCAAATGTGATGTATTATTTGTTGTAGTATTTATGGAAACTTGTGTATTAATTTTATTAGGGTTTATATTAGGTTTTGGTACTTCTCTTGATGATCCTACATGCAAAAGTGCAATTAGGGTTAGCACTAGAATGAAACATTTTAACCTAATTATTGCCATTTTGATGGGTTTATTTGAATTTGATTCAAGTGTAGTGATCATTATGGGTTCATGGGTCTTGAATTTAAAGGGCAAAAAAGGTGATGGGCAGTTGAGGGAATTAAAATGGATCATAAATGTAGGTTATAGGTGTAGCAATAACAACATACTCTATGATCTACCATGCAATAATATAAAGTTTACAACAGATCTGATGGTCTGATATTTATCTGACTTTTTTGATAAATTTGGACTTGTACACAAGATGCACACTAGAGGAGAGTTGACTACACAAAAACCCGTTAAGCTAAGGTTTCATGCTAAAACCAATTGTTAATAGAAAGTAGTCCATCAAGCTTATATATATGATAGTCAACCTTTCTCTAATGGTTCGATATGCGATTACATGTGGATTATTTTTCAACACTTGAAAATGAATTTGATTTGATTTGACCCGACTTTGAAAAATGATATTTAAATTATGTTAGACATAACATAGATATAAGATTCGATTTTAAACCGATTCTAAAATATTTAATCTGAAATCAACCCGATAATTCGAAGTAACACCTCCACCTATGTTATGTTAGACATAACATAGATACAAGATTCGATTTTAAACCGATTCTAAAATATTTAATCTGGAATCAACCCGATAATTCTAAGTAATACCTCCACCTACAAGAAGAACTAGAGGTCCTTGTAATCGGTGAGATTTGAGGATGGGATGTTCAAGGTTTTGATAATGTGACACTTGGTTTGTGAATACAGCAAAATCATCATAATTTAATGGTACATTGTTGATTCATTGCTTGGACTGTACACATGCATGCCACCCCATTAATTAACTTTTCTTCACCCTTCAATTTAGAATTTATAGCATTTTTGTTGTTCAAAGTCATGATTTAGAAACAATATATATATAGCTTTATTAACACCCAGGTAAGATTGCGTATATCTGATTTCATTTTAAATCTCACCTAATTATAGGAGTTGATATCACAAAATGTCGTTGTTCTGAATGAATCTAGTTATGATATTGACGAATTCAAGAGACTAGTATTGATAGAATTTAGAAAATGGGCCTGGGCAATCCAAACAAGGAGGAGAAGGAGTAGACCACTCATAAACCCAAAGAAGGTTCACTACTAAAACCAATTGGTAAAAGTAGGAGTTACTCCTTGAGTATATAAAGTGATGCATACTCTTCTCTTTCTCCGATGTGGGACAACTCACATGTGGGTAACAATGGGCACTTCAACAAGTATAAAATGGTTGGATAGTAACTCATGTGTGCTAATTTAATATATCTTCCATTTTTTGTCAAGGAACCAACTCAACCAAACGCTTAAGTTGATAGTTAAGGCCTCTGGATATGTTATTTACTCTAACACGCTCCCTCACACAAGAGTTTATTGGGCTAGAAGTGTGGATGCACATTGACGCTGAATATTCCACTTGAAGGGTGGTTGAGATTCGAACTCGTGACCTCTTGTCACGTTGGCTCTAATACCATATCAAGAAACCAACTCAAGCAAAAGGTTAAATTGATGGTTAAGACCTCGGGATATGTTATTTACTCTAACATTTTTAAATACATTGTTTAATATTAATATGTCTTTTTAATCAAATAATACTTTTATTTGCTTAAGCAACGCTAGTAAAAGTTTAGGGGTGGTTATGAACACATATAAACTGCTAGGGCTTTCTTAATTAAAGAGCTTTTAATAAAATTTTTTCAACATATCATCTTAATTTTCAATAATAAATTTTTAAGAAAATGATCGTGTTAATAGGTTGGTTTTTTATAAAAAATAATTTGAGGTGAAATTTTTAAAAGCTCACTATTATTAATAATAATGATATTTTGATTTGAAATTTTTCTTTAGAAAATGATTTGATTACTCATTTATTTGATTTGTTATAACTTTTTAAGGAAAAAAATACTTCTAGATACTTTAGTTACATGATTTGATTTGATATCTTTCCTCATGTAAAAAAAATTAGCATCATTTCATGTAATCTCATTAATTACCAACTACTTCCTCCGTTCTTTTTTGTTCTTCCCGTTTAGAATATTCCAATTTTGAGAGAGAAATTTGATAAAGATTTTTAAGACATTTATAGATGATAAAATATATCCATATGAGATCTCCTTAGATTAGTCTTAATGTATACTTTTTTATCATATATTTTTTATAATTTTTTATAATACGTAATTAGAGATATTTAGGCTCGAAAGTTGCTTTGAAAACTGTGCAAAAAGTAAATGGGAAGAACAAAAAAACGAAGGGAGTACTAATTTATTTTCTAAAATAAAAATTTAATAAGAAAAATTAATATCAATAATCCATATTTTTTGGTATTCAAAAAAAAAAAAAAAATCCATATTTTTATCCCTTGTCTTAAAAATAAACTTTGCTAATGATAAACTCAAAACTATTCATTAAACTAATTAACTTTTTCTTAATTAATTAGATTATTGTGTTTTTTTACTTCCTCTATCCCATAAAAATAGTGACGTTTTTCTATTGTGGAAGTCCCAACATTAATTAATAATTAAATATGGTAATTATTATTTTATAATAAATGGTAATTTATTTTCATATTTGTTGACTTTCAAATAATCACAATTTTTATGCAACAAATTGAGTATTAAAAATTTGGAAAAATTTTGAAACGTTAGATAGTATGGATTAATTGGAGTTTTTTTTTTGAGAACATGGATTAATTGGATCAGTTAATTATTATTAAAGTTCACTAGTGTTCGTACAATGCATGGTTATTTTAGGATCGCATATATAAACAGATTATATTTCAAAAATAAAGCCAAAGCAGCACAAGCACTCAATTTTGATAGTTATATTACTTATATGTATAAATTAACTCTGTAATTTTAAAAATTGTCAACGATATATTATGCAGTATGACAAATTCTTTAATTCACTCAATTTAACTATAAATAAATAAAGATCAAATTAATGTAATGTCATTTAGAGACGATAGCTAGACAAAAAAATTAGATTATTAATATTAATTTATCTTTTAAATATATCTAAATCAACTTTGATATATTTCCTAATATATACATAATTAGCAAGATAAGGGTTCCAATAATCCACCTACACCTATTAATTAGATGATATATATATTATATATATAAACACCATTATTAAACATTTTTTAAGTTGAAAAATATTGGTCAATTGCATTTTTATTTTCATATACAATTTCACAAAATTCATATTTCAAATGGCAGCTAAACGTATCATTTATTTGTTCTTGGTAAATGCAATGCCCATGTTGTTGTTAATATCTTTTTTTCTCCTTTCATCAATACCATCAGGTATTACAAAATTTAAATTTAAAAGTTGATGTTTTAATTAATTTAATCGTATTTTTTTAGTTTATTTTAGGGACTGTCTCGTAATTGATCGGTGAGATCGTCCTGAATCAAAAGTTATGATGGCTTTTTGGCTGGCTTGTTGGCTGAATTTAGCACGTACTACTTTTTCTAAAACCAAAAAAAACATGAGTTTGTTTCCACTATTTATCTCTCAACACTTTCCTTCTCTTAGTCTAACATGTACCCTAAAATAGCGTACATATGGCAGCAAAATAATTATATTTTTTTTTGGAAATCAAAATAATTATATTTTATTTATTACTGATAAGCCGAGGAAAGGGGGAGGGGTAGGTGAGAATCATACCCAAAACCTAATTCAAGAATGTGATACTAATAAATTGCTCTCCAACGGCAATAAAACTCAATTCACTACAACAAATTTAGCTTTCTGCGACATTAGATTTAGTGGCATTAAGAAAATGCCACCAATTCATATTTTTAGTGTAATAGTTATTGATTTTTATTTTAAGTTCTACCACAAAGTGATTTAACGACACTTAATTTGGTTTCTAGTGGCATATGTAATTGTCACTATAGTCTATAGTGGCATTTGTGAGAAATGTCACTAGTACCCATGTCACTAAAAGCTTTAGTTTGACTTTTTAATATGTTGCTAAATGGTCTAATAAATGTCACTAAATCCTCTATATACACTATAAGAAATTTGAAATAGCAACATTTAATATATATCCCACTAAAAGCAAATTATGTTGTATTGATTTTCTAACAATTTTGTTAGTTAATATGGTTTGCTAATGCATATTTTTCCCAATTAGGATTTTATAATTGATCATATGTAATTTTTTATATAAAATATTTTATTTATAAAAAATGTGTATTGTAAATTGCAGGAGAAGCAGTAATTTGTGAAGGAAAATGTTCGGATATACCCGATTGTGATGGGTTTTGTAAGAGAGTTGGTTATTCGGGTGGTCATTGTTATCCACCTCTTTATCAATATTGTTGTTGTGATTCTTAAAAAAAAATATTTTTGAACCCAAATATATGTTTTTGGGGATTCAAAAAATAAAATATTATATATATAATATAAGAATAAATAAAATGGACAAGTGATCTATTATTCGCGCTTATTTTAATTATTTTTTGTCGAATTATTATTTTTGTTATTGATATTCTATATTAAACTAGCTTTTATTGAATTTTAAACATTATTGCTACTAAATTAATACTCTATATATAGATTTTATGCGAGACCGTCTCTTTGAGAGACGTATCTCAAGTCCAACTCATTAAATATTAATGTTTACTTATCATATTCTTAATTACATCATTCTTAATACCTACTTATAATATTTTAAAAAATATATAATGTGTCAGCCCAATTATAGATGGTCTCTCAAAGAGGTCGTCTCTCACAATAAGTTGTGTTTACTAATTAACGAATAATGGGAAAAGAAAACATCAACTTATGTATTTTTACTATTGATTTGAGCTACAAATTAGAAATTGGTATTTTTGTAAGAAAAAAACCCCTTAAATTGATACTACTTTATTTATTAAAAGTTGGGAAATTCCATGTGGTAACACTGACGTTTTGGGTTTTTCACATGGTAATCCTGAGGTTTATCAAGCTGTTTTACTGTGACCTTTTTGTACATAAAAATGTTAGCAAACGTTAATTTCGAAGCTTTAAAACTGTTGTATGCCTATTTATGCGATTCTACATTTCAAATGCCATCAGTTCTAACATTAACCCCAAAACATAAACCCGAATTCTACCATCTTTCATTCAAATCATATTTTCCCCCCAAATCCAATCATTGTAGAATAAGGGTTTATATTTGGGGGGAAAATGTTGAAACTGGTGGCATTTGAAATGGTGAGTCGCACAAATTAACAGCATTAAAGCTTCGAAATTAATGCTTGCTAACGTTTTTATATGCAAAAAGTTCAGGGTGGAACAATTAGGTAAACCTCAGGGCTACCATGTGAATTTTTTAAAAGTTTTGACTACCACGTGGAAAACCCAAAACCCCATGGTTACCACGTGAAATATTCGAGAAATTAATGAAATATTGTACTTCATAATTACATAATTTGTTTTTCAGGTGCTCTCTTGAGAAACCGTCTCTTGTAAAGACGATTCACAAAAGTCCAGTTCAAATCTATATATTTAGAGTTGTAATAATATATATTTAGAATTGGATTAGGATTTTAAGAGTCGTCTTTGACGGTCTCATGTAAGAATTTGTATTTTTGTTTTGTTTAATATTTCCAATTTTTCTTCAACAACACTCTAAACTTTGAACACCCATAGGCCATAGGCCAGAGCAATAGAGCACAATAGCAAAAGGGCCAAACTTGTCCTACTCACTTGAACTAAGCCTTTCCATCTCCTTGATTCTGTGTCTGTATTTGTCCATCTCTTCCATTTTCTTGGGGTTTTACCATTAGATTTTTCAACATCAAAGTAAGGAAAAATGGCGGGGACAATTGCGAAAGGCTTGATATTGCCAAAGCCAGTAACTTTTGTCACCGGAAACCCTAAAAAATTGGAGGAATTTAAAGCCATTTTTGGCAAATCTATCCCTTTTCAGTCCCTCAAACTTGACTGTAATAATCTTTTCCTGAAATTTCCATTTTATTTTGTCGTTCAATTTGTTAATCGTTCCCATTGATTTCATTCTTATTTGTTCAATGCAGTACCCGAATTGCAAGGGGAGCCTGAAGATATCTCCAAGGAAAAAGCTCGTTTGGCTGCTACTCAAGTACATTATAATTTTTCTGCTTGTATTGATGAATGGGTTTTGAGGATTATTTGTTGATTGCTCTTAATGATTACTGGGTAGATTTTCTTTTTCTAGTTTGTGTTGATTAATGGGTATTGAGGATTGTGTGTTATTGCTCTTGAATCTTGATGATTATTGGGTAGATTTTTAGGGTTTTTTTTTCTGTTTGTATTAATTATGGGTATTGAGGATTATGTATTGAAAGCTCTTAATGAGCATTGGGTACATATGTTTTGCTGTTTTTATTGATTGATGGGTAATGGGGATTATGTGTTGATTGCTCTTATTGATTATTGTGTAGATTTTTTTATTCTTTGAATTGATTATTAGGTAATGAAGATCATGTGTTGATTTATCTTAATGATTGTTGGGTAGGTTAATGGACCTGTTCTTGTTGAAGATACCTGTCTATGCTTCAATGCTCTTAAAGGACTTCCTGGTTGGTTCTACCATTTTTTTAGAAATCCTTTTTTTAATATTACTCTTGGGTTTATATGTTGTATATTGTTTTGTAATACCCTAATTCTTGCAAATGCAGGGCCTTACATGTAAGTTCCTTCAATGATGTTGCTGGGTTGAGGTGCAAATTTCGTTCCCTTTTATATTTCTAGTGTCACATGATTCGCTAATTGCCTTGCGAATTGCAAATTGAAAAAAAGTTAGTTATGGTCAGTTTTAGGCTATTTTTGAATCATTTTGAGCGAATTGCGAACTCTAAAGCCGAACTAACTAACGAATTATGTTTCCTAGTATATTTCAAATGCTGTGTGGATGCCAACATGCTTCATTAGTAAAATCATGTTGGTGGGTAATCATGATCCTGGATTGAATCCGGTCTATATCACTATTCACCAAAAAAATCCTTCATGTGATGTGTTTTTCGTGGGATTTATTTAGCTGTATTGTTAGGGTAGTTAGAGAAGATGTAAATTTGTGGGAATATGTGGTCTATGTTACTCGGACCCTTCATTTTACTTCACTTACCCGTGTTCGATCCTTGATGCTCGGTCATTGGTATGAGACTTAGACACTTCATTTTAGGCGTGAAATTGAATTTTTAGACATCCAACACTTGAACGCGTACCAGTATCCGACATTAGTACTCGAGTCCAAGTAACATGGGATGTGGTTAGTGGTTTAATTTGAATAGTACCTTCCATGTTGACTTAATATTGAACTTGCTTGTTTGGCTGAAAGATTAGAGCTTGAACAATAACATTTGGTTTTAAATCTTTTTGGCTGTGTAAATTTTGCAATTCTCCGTAAAAGTTGCTTCAAATTCATATAGATTGGTTTTCAAACACACAAGGGACTTATTGTTGTTTACCATTATGACTCTAAGTAGTTTAACCCTTTTATGGAGTAAGTCCTAAGCCATAGAACGAACGTTTAGCTGCGTGCGTTGTTGAAAAATTGATCATATCTTGTGTCCTGACTATCCATGGTCTTTACGGGGATCTTGCAATACTTATGGTCTTTACGCTGACATGGTTACTTCTTCGTGTGTTTTTCACTGGTGATGTGGTGCTTTACGAATCACGCATCTGAAGAAAATGGTTTCTTGAGAAAATCGGTCATGAAGGTTGTCATTTACTCATCATCTTTATTTTTCGTTCCGCATGCTACAAATTATCGAGCTGACTCCTTTGATCTATGTTCGCATCTTGTAGGCTTAAATAATCTATTGATGGCGTATGAAGATAAATCAGCATATGCCATGTGTGTTTTTTCTCTTTCCCTTGGACCAAGTGCAGATCCAGTCACTTTTGTGGGAAAGACTATGGTATGTGTTTCTATTTACTGATCTCTTGTAGTTTAAAATCATACTATTAGGTCTGGTATGTTTCGGATTTCCGCAATATTGGCTATATATCGCTGGACAAATATTTTGCCATATTGAAGTTGAAATTTTATGATGTTTGAAATCACTTGTGAAGCCTGAAGAGTGAATACTATACTAGTTAAAGTCTTTCGGCATCGGAGAAGGAATTGCCTTTTTGAAAGACATTGAGATAGACGTTGTTGTCTTGTATTTGCAGGGTAAAATTGTTCCAGCAAGAGGGCCAAACGACTTTGGCTGGGATCCGATCTTTCAGCCTGATGGATATGACGAGACGTAAGTCTCGAACTTCTTTTGATGTTTATACTTGCACATTATACCTACACATGTGCATTTGAATTAATATCTACTCGCAATTGTCTGATTGCAGTTATGCAGAAATGTCGAAGGAAGAAAAAAACAAGATTTCTCATCGGTACAAGGCTCTTGCCCTGGTTAAATCGCATTTCGTCGAGGCTGAATACACTTTTAAGTCAGGCTCTTAAAAGAAATGTGTTCTGTATTTTTTTTAGGAAAGTTCTAGTACATTACTACATCCACTCTGTCGTGTTTGAGGTAGTACTGATGCATCTTATGTGACCATGTACTTGTATTAGTGAATTTTTCGACGAAATTTGATCTCGATATAGCACACGAGCATTGTCACGATGAGCTTTTGATTCAGTATAAGTGGAAGCCGATGGCACGTCTTGCACGTAAAATACACTTTCATGGTTTTTCTTCTTCCTTTGCATGGTCATCCACTTCCCCTTCCCCTTCCCCTTCCCCTTCTTTTCTTCATCTACTATTACAAAGCAAATATTAACTGATTAGGTAAGTTAATAGACAAAAGACTTCAAAGCTAAATTAGCTTCTCCTTCAAGTGTTTCATTGTCGAAAGATATGCTCGAGTTTGATGAGACAGAGTAGATGTAGAATTCACGGTTTTGTAGTTTACACATACTTCCTCCGTTCCATATTAGTTGCACCATTTGCTTTTTCACACTCCCCAATGTACGAATTGCATCATTAATATCTCTAATTATACATATCGAAAAATTATAAAAACTCAAAATTAATAAACTTTGAATCGAGACGATTCAAACAAGATCTCATATGACTATGTTTTAACTTTTAGATTACCGACAATATAAAAGTCAATTTGCTTAATGAATAGTACCGAAGTCAACAATGTAGCAAGTAAAAAAGAACGGAGGAAGTATATCTTAGATGAAAAGATGTTTATACTTGTCATCCAATCAATTTCAGTTCAGGTCTTTCGACACGGTTCAAAAACAGGTCTTTAGTCCACCTTGGTTTTAAAAACATTGTAAATCCAATTTATAAATAGGTCGAATAAATACCGAATAGATCTGTTTGAACACCTCTAATCCCGATCGAATGATGAGGCTTTGATGCTAAAGAAAATGACCCCAATAAGCTATGCCAAGGAGGTGTATAAAACGTATACTGGGCTACTTGCAGAAGAGATTACCGAAACGGGCAGTTTAAAAGTGGTTGGTTATTCTGAATATCACCAAATGGACACGCTTGTAGTTGATACACCACCAAGAATACACAACATAAAAACGAAGTATCAAATGATAGTCAAATAAATAACCAGAACTTGGTTAATTCAACAAAAACTTCTAATAAGTACAGAAACAAAATTTATTAACAGAGTTCAATGTCGATTCAAACTAGATACACGGAGACTATAGAAAACCATATTGAATTAGAACCGCATTCTTTCTTTTCAATGGTTGTAACGACAGATACAGGCCGCGTTGGCAAGCGCAAGAATACAAAATGTTACAGATTTTGCACAGATTCGGAATGTATCTTCAGAACTAATAGCACACAATTTACACATTCGGAAAAGAATGAATTATCAGGATAACAATCTCATGCTAGACAACTATATCTCGAGGTCATCCAATGAAAGTTCACTTGCGGACGACAGTAGCTTCAGTTTCTGCATAAATATCCAAAAAAAAAAAAAATCAGTGATGATTAGTCATCAGTCTGGTTCTCAGGAATACTTGGGCAGGGAAGGGAACCAAGGTTTTAGTTATTTAACTTCGTAATCTGCAAAATTTATATAATCATTTCATTTAGTGTTGCTTGCCCCCAAGCTAGTGTAACATTAAGCCCGGTAGCATGCATCGAGAAGGTGCCATGAACCTCAAAACTGAAATCTAAAAACTACCAATCGATATGGGAGTTATCATATAGGAGTCCTGATTCCTGCGGGAAACTTGTTACTGACAAAAAAACAGTGTATCTCTGTTCCAGGAAAGCTACCAAACTAACGATGTCACATGATTCGCAAGTTGCAAACCGAAAAAAGGGAACCCTTTCTTGGGAAAATTTGAGCGAATCGCGAATTCAGAAAACGAATAGCTAGAGAATTATGTCATACAGAAGCGAAAAGTAGGATACCCAAGACTACCATCCATACGAATATTCAGAAATAATGTAATATAATAAAATGGATCAGCATGGAACAATTTGGATAGCTCAGTTGTTGGAAAGAGCACCCATCTGATCCAAAGATCAAGGCTCACCCTTCGGTAAGCTGGAATCTATGTTATCCAACCCAGCCTGTTCAAGATTTTAGTCCCCCAAAAACTGTCTAAATGCTCGAGAAACAAAAATAGTACATTTAATGCTAATTAAATCAAACAAAACATTAATTTTTACCGTGATAAATTGAGGAGGATCGTCAATACTTGAGGAGCCCAAAATGACTTCCCTGTTCAACTTCGTCGTAAGCTTGTGACAAACTCTTAGCTGTGAAACAACGCAAATTGTGCACATATCAAAGAAAAGTGCTGAAACACATCCTTTCAATAGAAAATACAAGGAGCTACACTTACCTCTGACCTAGTAGCCCCGCCTACAATAAATACAAATATACGCTTGCCCATCTTTTTAAAATCACTTGAGGCATGCCTGAGAACTGAATCACTGCAAACATGAAAAGAAAATCAAATTCCCAAAAAAGCGTGGGAACAAAAAGCTACGGCAAACTTGTTTAGAAGTATATTTAAATCATTGTGATCACAGTACAACTAATAAAAAAAGGGAAATGAGAAGGTGAAAGAAATGATGAATAGATTCATAATCAAAGTAACTAGAAATACTGAATAAAGTAGCAGCAGCACTGAAAGGGATATCTGGGAATACTCATATTCTTGGCAGCATATGTCATAAGTATGGACATTAATACAAGTTAAAGCTATTAAAAGATCAAGTCCTACCTTGAATACCCATCATCAGAATTACGAGGTCGAGAAGCCCATGTTGGTGTCCGTCTTGACCTCATAGAGTGGGCAACTGGAGCCTCAGTATATTGTATCGCAGCAGGATGTGACGTTCCATGAACAGTGGGACTTGGCTCATTCATACAAGGATATTCGTTCTTCGGAAGTTCACCTTTACTGAGTTTTTCAACAAGTTCCTGAATAAATAAACAGGTTGATCATCCTTCTTCCATCAGAAATAGTACAGATCTCAGATGAAAAAGAAAAACAATGTCACATTAATGAGAAATATTTTTAAACAAAACCCATACCAGCCACACATCTTTTTCTGAAGACATATACTTCCATTCAAATATTTTATTTATTTCAAGTAGCAAATCCACTACACCCCCCCCCCCCCCCCCCCCCACACACACACACACACACACACCACCACCCAAAAGAAAAGTAATCCTAAAAATCAAGAACACAATCTTGAACACTAATTAATTAAATCATCAAAAAACCTATCATTCATATCTACACCTAGTCAAATCCAAAAATTGCAAATCTTAGGTGCAGTTCAGCTAAACTATATGCTGACAAAGTGACAGGGGGTGATCACAATGAATAATTGTGCTCCTAGAAAATTAAGTAGATCAATATATCCCAACTAAAGGAGGGTCATGTCAAAAGTCCAATATTGCTTGTGCATCATTCTATCGTATTTCAGATTCAAATTTTTTAGGGGTATCATAGAGTTGAGTCCTTCAAGGTTTCACGATAAATTATTTGATTCAAACTATTGTGAAAAGTATCATCATACGGTCCACAGATTCACAACAAGTATATTCACTCAATAATCTCTCTCTTCACTCTCTCTTCTATGATAACCACAATTTATTATCCTTATTTTCATCACTAAGGAGTCCATATACAAGGATTCCATATACTCCCTCTGATTCATGTGAGCTTAAATTGACCAATTACTGTTAATTATGATTTTACTACAACAAATATCAAAGCACTCAAGAGTCAATAGAAACAATTTCTTAAATGATACTCATACGATATACACATAAGATAACAATCCCTCTTTAATCCCAAGAGCAGCTAGCTTTTCACCAATTGAGTATCTCAGAAACTAACAGTAGGCATAAATACTTTCAATCTTTTAGAACCTTTGCATTCCAAATAAATGGATAACGAACAGAGGTCAAAGAGTTTTATTGGTGGCTATAACAGGAATAACAACTATCCTCTGTATAATAACTTGTTACACTTCTCAAATCACGCCTGCAAATGCACATTTTCAACAACTACTAATATTTCTAGTAATACATAAGTAAAAATTATGAAAAGTTGATTTTTTGAAATTATATACAGACTATAGTGGCAAATCTAACAAGATCTTAATTAGTTACTATTTTTTGTTAAAATAACCCAGTAAGGAAAATCAAATCAAAACTTTTGAATAGTATAAAAGTCAAAGTATAACAAGTAAAAAAATGGAGGAATATATCATCCAACCAAATCATTATCTTGAAACACCATAGGTAGATGCCCAAGCACATACAACAAAATAAAAAGCTCCACAACTCCCCCATACATGAAAGTAAACTCTAGAACATAATGGTAAGACCATAAAAGTGATATTGAATGGCACTCCACTGCCACAAAATTATCTAATACACAACAGTAATCAGATTTTTTTTCTTAATCATTATAGGACCATTCGCATCTTTTGATGACCTATCTTGACAGTAGTATGAAGTGTGTTTTGCTACAAAACCTTAACTGGAACCCATTGCAAAAAGAAAGGATTATTAAGAAGGACAGTAATCAAACTGCAAATTACATTTCATCTATTGCTTACAACTCTAGATTCACCATTTGCTTACACAAGTTTTGTAAACTTCAAGGTGATATTTTACTTTTCTATGAGGAACAAGTAAACAAATTCAAGCAACAATGGAATACCCAGAAAGATGTTATCCAACCCTTTTTTCTTTTATGGCAAGGAAAAGATCCCATATATTTTGTTTGTTGGATAACTATATTTAGGGGATCACTGCAACTTCAACGCAAATGAAAAACATAAGCCCCTATGAACTAAGGAATGTCCTCCTAACCACTTGCCAGCATAATCTCAATGAAAACAAGATGAAGAAGATATAGCAACATACAGGCTCTATTTCCTGGTTTGCCTATAAAACTGATGGGCATTCACATCCCTCAATGTTCAAAGAATAATACAAAAGAAAACACACAACTCAAGAAAATCAAGTGAGTAGCTGTTTCTTTTTTCATACTGCATGTCACAATGGATACAGATATTACATACCTCAATCATAGGGTAAAACCGAGATAATTGCCATGCTGTTTCTTCTCCTACACGTTCCTTTCTGACTCCATGCCTTTTCTGATCGCCGCAGAAAGAAAGTTAAGAAGAAAGAACACGAGTTGTAACAAGAATATACGTTAGAGAAAAAATCCATGTCAATGAAGATGTCAAAACCTTATTATCAAACTTCAATGCAAAAGCTCCAATAGAACTTTTCTTTGTTTCAGGGGGTGTGCCAAGCAGTTTCATGTTATTGACAGCTTTCATGTCATCTGATGATAACCTCGCAAGCTGGAGAAACAAGCAAAAACAATAACAGTGAACAAGCTACAAAGGGAAGGCTAGATTCAGAATGTAGAGGATTAGGAATTCAAGTAAAGATACAATTCCCTAATTTCTCACGCTCTTCTCCATTAATATTAATAGACAAGTATAAACCTCTTATCCATGATAAATGAGGAACAAGATTACAATTGTGGATCCCTATTTTGGCACAAAAGAGATGAGAACACAGTGGAAATTTGTGAACAAGAAATAATTGCAAGAAAAATGTTGTGCGAGTCCTGGAGCTTTTTTCAAGGGAATAACAACACCCAGTGGTGAAAAATACACCCGTTTTTAGTAAAATGCATTCATGTTCACATTTTATCCAAATGGTTATATAACTTTTAAGGATGGGAAAAAATCATTTAGATGATTTCATATTTCACAGAACTAATTTCAAGGGAGATACTTTCCAACTTTCCTCATCCTCACCAAATTGCATCCTTTTTTCATATGATCTACATCATCTCCTATTGTAGGCAGCATAATTACCACCATCCAGCTGCTATTAATGGCAGGTATTCAACATTCTATCAGCATTTGGGGTTACAATGTAAAATGAGTCTACAATGGCCAGCAATATTGATGGTCTCTGATACCTTGTCTGCTACATTCTTCTACCTCTATGACATACTTCACATCTACTAATCTCATTTTGCAGCTTTAAGCCACAAGGAGTAGGGACCCTCAGCATTTAAACATTAAGAACATTGATTACGACTTCCCCCCTTCCTATGCCACCTATATATTCACAAATGTGATGCCTTCTGAATCAGAGCAATGGACAGAGAGCACAGTGGTGAAGACTGAAGAGAGAGCAATCCATAAGAAATGGTTTATAGAGGGATAAGCTACCCAGGCCACTGATAGGACTTGAAATTGCCACACATAAAAAGCAAGTTGATAACAGGGACATCAGAAATAAAACAATTGCAATGGGGGAAGGGACTCGGATACAATTATTAGGGATTTTGATGGTTTTGAATGACTTATCCTCTATGGAAACACTATGAAAATGGAAACAGGAACTTGAAGAAAATGGGTTTTTGATAACCCCAATGTCATAAGATAGGTCCCACCAATGAGAGGTTGGGGGTCAGAAGTACACAACTTTACTTTCATTACTTCAAAGCAAATGAGATGCAGAAAAGTAATCAACATTTTATAAACAAAATGGAGCCAAAAACTTTTCCTGAACCAGAATTACAAGCACTTACCTGCATCAACTTTGAACCCTTGTCACCCTCAAATTTCTCAGGGTAAACAGCAGCATATACCATCAATAAGCGCAACTTATTTTCACGGCTCAAGTCCTACGAAATAATATTCATAATGTAAGCGAAGCATTAATATCGGAAAAAAATTAAAACCAGAACCTCATAGTTCCTACCTCATGCGTCCTTAAAAAGTTGATAACTTCTTTAGTTCCAGCGTCACCAAAAACAAGATCCTGCTCCAATTGACCAATGTCTTTGAGTCCTTGCTCCCTGATTATGCGATTTATTTTTCCAGCAATCTGTAGGACAGAAATAAATGAAGCACGAAGCACCATAATGACCATATTATATGCAAACAAATTCAGGTAACCCCTCGCGCTCAACAAATCTAAATACATGAAAATATTCTTGTGAGGATATACACAATCAATGAATATTACCAGTGTTCTTAGAAATTTAAAATTCCATGAGAAACATTAGGAGCGTGTGTTTGCTTTGCCTATTTAGAACGGAGTTAAACATGTTCCAACATTTAGTTGAATTTTTTTTCTATTGAATATGAATGCAAACAGAGTCAGACTCCTCCTCAATCCCCTAGAATCTCCTTCCTAGCACACCACTAAGTTTCTGCTCCACTCAAGATACAAACCTAGCTCTAAGCAGATATGTTGGACTCAGGTGTCTTACTGGCATTCATTCACTGCTTTATCAATTAGTCATGTTTTTAATATCAGATAGATTATTGATTCTCAGATCAGCAGGTGGATTCTTTTATGTGTAGCATAAATGAAATTCCAAAATACTTGACAGAAGAAAGCAAGGAAGGTGACAGGATATTGTGAATTGATGATGATCTTTTGCATGAAGCTACAAAGTCTTGATGTCAGCAAAAACGGATTGATCCTTTTCTTCTGTTTTACTTCTAAGAAATCAAAATCAAAATCAAAATCTACAATATATCCATATGTTTGGGAGGATTTGTTAAAAGGAGTTAGACGACCAAAATCAATATAACAAATTCACTAAGGATGCGTTTGGAAACACACATTACATTTCAAATTGTGGATTTCAATTATGAAATCATAATGAAGAATTTGAAATGACAAGGATTGGGGTGTCATTCTCAAATCCTCATTTTAATTAACTACTTTTATAACATTGGTGGATTTGACTCAAATCCAAATTTAAATTCTTGTTATTCCCAAACACTAACTTTAAGTGAAATTCATATTTGCAAATAAAATCATTATTCCCAAACATACTATAAGGCCATTGAACTGGTTCTATATAACTCAATCTACCCAAGGGTAATCACTTCACACCATTATGCTACATTAGCACCATATGCAATGAAATGACATCTTTGATTTCACCCCAATGAATAGAAACATATTTGGAGCTCTTTTCTACAGTCTAATCCCTTAGCCTCAAACTTGCCCCATTGAATAAAAGCGTAATTGGAGGCTGGGGCTCTACTTCACACGTTTAAGCCCTTGACCCCCAACTTGCAACAACTCTGACTAACCAGACCAACTCGTTTCACATGCCAAGTACATCAACCTTTCCGACAGTTATATGGAATTAAGTATAAACAAAAGTGTACTTAAAATTTCTCCTTCAAGTATTTACTTGAAAGTACATATCTTTTTTGGTTTCAATCATTAAGGATATATATTTCTCCTTGATTCTTATATTATGGTACTTAAAGATTCTAGGCAGTCTAAAACTATTTCAATTATTAAGGATATATATTTCTCCCTAATAATGGTACTTCTAGATTCTATGCACTATGAAACCATGTCAACGAGAAATACCCAACAGCCTGAGATAAAACTATGAACTTGTTACCATGAACCACTGAGGCCTCAATTCTCCAAATAATCCATAATGAATATAGATACATAAATCTTTGGTGCCACTGATCTAATACTACATAATCTTAGTGTATTTTGATGAACTAACCTACCATATAAATCTCTAATTACAATATAAGTACCAATAATACCATATTCTCTCTATTCTCTTTACCAAAATCCCCCTTACTTCAAAGTTGTGGAGATATCAACAACTCTAATTCACTTTTATGTATATCAATCTTCAATTTCAGCACACGCATCACTTATTTAGATTTTCAACAGAAATGTATGAACATGTCCAACAAAGGCGTGGAAATTTTTAACATCTGGTGTATGTTACACATAATTTTATTACAATCATTAGAAACTGAAACATAAGAACATCACAAGGGAACTGTTTAAGGTCATTGACTCATTGGAAATGATACAAAGCCGACTACAAAAAACATTTTTGTACTAGATTACGGAAAGATTCACTTTACAACTGAAAACTCAGAGCTTGCTCTTCTGGGAAACTAACCTCAACATGTAGAGAAAGCTTGTCAATTTGATCACTATATTGTGGCAAGGCTTGAACCATCCTTTGCAACTCACGTGTTGACAATTCACCACTCTCTCTGTGAAATTTAAGCTAAAACGTAAGAAACATACTACTAATCTTTAAAAGCACGCTGAAAGCAGTTCAAAATTAGAAACCCATGTTTGTCCTCACAGTGACTTTAGCTAATGGACGCTTACAAATACCAATGTCACAAAACAGACAGGACACTGCTCAAACTAAAGGACACATAGTTATAATCAAAACAAAATTTTCACCAATCAATTAAGGCCTAAGGGGAAAAAAACCATCGAGAACCTTCAAACTAGTCTTACAAAGTCTGTATTCATTTATCACAAAGTTTGTACTTCGTACAATCACATTATCAGAAAAATACACTACTGATTGATCCCATTGAGCTAGAAGCAAGGCTGAGTACATGGCTTTGCACAGAATACAATTCGGTCAACTGACCAGATTTATCCCAGAGTACCTACAGTGGCAAGGGTCAACCTTTGAAGTATTCATTTACCTGAACTTCAGTTGTTCATTTGGCAAGTAACTATTGATGTTCAGAAACAGATTACCAGTAGAAACAAAATGCTACATTTCATAATATGTTGATAATACCTAGAATTCTAGATCATGAACTGCACAATGACAAACATTTATAATCATTGTAACTGCAACATATGAAACATAGCCAATAGATAAACCTTCAGACAACCACCCATACAAGACTAAGATTACCGCACTAGTCATAAACATTCACAAACCAACGCTTCCACTAAACTACCTACAATATATACATCAAACAAAAAAAAATATAGATTGAAGGCCTGCTAACCTTGAACTGTGATGGATCTGTGCTGCTTTATTCTTTGTCACAAAGTTGGTCATCTTCTCATGTAGCCTTTCGCTAGCCTAACATCACATATTGAGATCAATAACATTTCACAAGTCTTGAAACAGATGGAATTAAGGGTAGAACGCACATCAGCAATATGTAAATGTCGAAGCTCAAACCAGATGGGATCATGCTCCTCCAAAAGAACCTCCTTTTTCTCCGGAGGCCCTCCAGCTTTGCCAGGAACCTATTTGAATGTATTTGTGTAAGAAGTGAAGCAGAACAAAGAAAATAAGGGGTTACAATGCTGAACATGTTTAACACACCTCATGGACATACTTATTCCCCTCTAAGTTCAGTAGATCACGGCACATGGCATCATAAGTCCACTCATGTATGACAGGAGCAATCTGAATATAAAAGAAGAGTTGGAAAGATATTCAACATGCAAAAAATAACAACTGATTTTTTGCACATAAGCAATAATCAAGCAACACATTCAAATACCTGATCAACAGATCGGTCTAGTACGAGCAACTCACAAGTTTCTGTCTGGGGGAAGTTGGCAATGCTAGTTTTAAATTTTGTCAGATGGTTCCAGATTCCAGCAGCAAGCTTTGTAGGAACTAGATCACGATAGGTTGTCATAGTATTGGCATCAAGAGACTTGGCAGCTCGATAGCGAACAAAAGGAAGCTCCTATAAGCAAATAGTGTAACTGTGTAAGTTTTAACATCCTTTCTACAAATATCGTATACTGAACAGGATGATATGCTTACCCTCATGGAAGCAAATGCTGTTGCAATTCGAGCAGCCATTATAGTTAAACATATATCAGCTTTACGATGGTTCTCGTCATCTCCACAGAGCTCCCCCAGAGCCCTCTCATTATCAGTAGTGAAACCCTAGACACATTCCCAATTTAAACTTAAGTTCTTATAGTAGAACCAAAACTAAAGCAAACAATGACACCAAAGGAATGACATTCATACACAACTCACTAGAAAATGGTAACAGATAAAACAAACATACTTCAAATAAAATAAATATATGAAAACATTGCTGTTATAAGCCATAAAGTACCAGCCACACATATCCACAATAATTACAGAAGAATAAAGACTGTCAGTACTCAGAACTCAGTACCAAGTACACCTGAACAAACATGTCTTACAAAGGGTAGGGGCAGCAAGTACACTTTAATTATTATGAGTTTATGACATGTCCCTTATCGCAAGAGCTAATCATGTGCATCAATAACAATCAACAGCATTTCACAACAATGCCAACAACTGATTAAAAAGACAGCAAAAGGTTTTTCATATCTAATTCAAATTGTTAGATAAGAGATAAAAAGCTAAGCAAACCATAGGGAAAAAAATCTACTTATCAGTTCTATATTGTATATATGTATGTATATATATATATATATATATATATATATATATATATATATATATATATATATATATATATATATATATAGATTTAGGATCAAATGAGAAGGGGTCTTAAAATGAGAAGGGTAAGAAGCAATTTCAGCCGTTTAGATGAAAGATCAATGGTCAGGATGAGTGTACATCCTTGCACGCGGTTTATAATCCTTTTACCCGGTTTTTTTTGCATTTTATGTTATGATTTAAGGTTACTATGTTTTTAGAAAAAGATACTATGTTATGAATAAGGGTTACTATGATTATGTATAGTTACTGTGTTCTCTCAATCTTAACAGAACATCGCAACTTTTAAAAATAAACATAGTAACCTTTAATCATAACATAGTATCATTTTCTAAAAACATAGTAACCTTAAATCATAACATAAAATGGACAAAAAATCGACAAGAAAGATGATTTTCACCCGTTAGATTTTCATAAGATCAATGGCTATAAATCCTTCTCATCCTTCTCATTTTGAGACCCCTTCTCAATGGATCCCTCCCCTATATATATATATATATATATATATATATATATATATATATATATATATATATATATATATATATATATATATATACACACACACACACACACATATATATATATATATATATATACACACACACACACACACACACACACATATATATATATATATATATAGGGTCAAGTTCCAGTGAGAACCAAGACCCAAGTTTATAAGAGAACCGCGAGAACCAATCTACATGATAAAAATTGTTACTTTTTTACAGAAAATGTGTTACTTTCGGACAAAAAAATGTTACTTTTATTAAAAAAAAGTTGTTACTTTTTAGCAAAAAAGTGTTACAGTTAGAAAAATTTTCAAAAATCAAATTATATAAAGTAACACGTTTTTTCCGAGAAGTAACACTTTATTATGTAAAAAATAACACCTTTTTGTTAGTTTTGTTCAGAATCCACTTTTTTGTCGAAAAGTATCATCTTTTTTTTAACAAAAAAATAACACTTTTTGCCTAAAGTAACACCTTTGTAAAAGAAAAGTAACACTTTTTTGTCAGATAGATTGGTTCTCACGGTTCTCATATAAGGATGGTTCTCACCGGAACTTCTTCCTATATATATAGAGAGAGAGAAAGAGAGTAACATATGAGTCGCATAAAGGTCCAACAATATTCACCTGTCTATCAATAGCAAAATACTCCAAATTCATCTGCACTTGAAGCCCAAAACGATTGTGTTATCTATCCATGAAATTAACCAAAAGCCAAAATAATATATTAAATATCAAAAGATATATTATAACCAACCTCGCTCAATGCACCTATTCGAGGCAAAATTGTAGCATCCTTCTTGATATGACCTACCAGTTCTCTGGCAATAGGTGAACTAAAGAAAACAAAAGCTCTGCACCAAAAGGTTAAGGAAAATCAAGTTAGATAAAACAAGAACACAAAACACAACATTTACATTAGTAGTTAAATAAAGAAAATAATATACAGGGTTCGATAAGATGCCATTAAAAGAGCTAACACTTACTTCTTGTATAAAGGCTTTTTTCCAGACATATCAGACATAAACATAATAACACTGCAATTAACCAAAAGAAAAGGTCAAAGTTAAGTGGAGAAGTCCATAATATCTTCTCGCACAAAATGAAAACAAAAAAGAAAAAAAACTCATAGCATTGCAGGGAGTCAAGGACGAAAAGGCAAGAATTTTAGATACTCAAAACCTAGCCAACTATGGTTGCCAAAAACAACATATGCATCAGGGACACCAATGTCACAACAATGCAACAACGCCAAAGCCTTAATCCCAACAATATGGGGTCAACTATAGTGAAAACAAATCAATTTAAAATATCTTCGGTAACATAAATTGTACTCCCTCCGAATCTATTTGATGTTACTATAGAGAATGTTCACAAAAATTAAGAAAAGTCTAATATTTTAGATGGTGAAGATATTATTTTAACGAATAATAGAGTTAACGGATAAAAAGTAGAGACCATAAGCATTAAAAAATATATAAAATATAATTAGTGTTAAAAATATGGGGACCACAAACATAAAAAAATTGTTAAAATATAATTAGTGGGGCATTTCAACTGTATGTCAAAAGTCATTGCAGTCTGAATCAGAGAGACAACCAGACAAAGGAGTGCCAGATCATTAATTTCAAGCACAGAAAAAATGAATTTTATTATATATTCACTATAGGTCGCATCAGAATGAAACTAGCCACAAACAAGTATCAACAACAAAGCATATGTATGGGTATAGAACATTAATAGTTCAAACAAAAAGCAACACGGCCAAATATAATGAAGAAGAGCAAAAGGAACATTACTTCTCCTTAGATGGCTGGATAAAGTAGATAGCATCCATTGTAGGTAATGGTTGTCTTCTTTTATATATGTCTTCAACCACTGTTTCACCAAAGAAACAAGATGCTTAAGATAAAATTAAAAATGAAAAAAGAAAATAAAGTAAAAAGAATATAGTAAAAGCGGGTTGGGGCAATGTGTCCACCAAACAATGTGTTGAAAAAGGTTTGAAAAGGTCTAATCAAGAAACATTCCCCCAAAGGCCGAAAGGACCATCACTCAGCTATCAAAACATCAAAAGAATATGGATGTTATTGGTTCTAAAGGAGCACAGCTGATCCTAACTAGCCATCCCCAATCGCTTAATTAACCATCAAAGATAATTGAGAGAGAAATGCCTCAAAAACCTCCATTATACTACAGAACCACATACTAAGATGGTCACAGAATGATGACAAACCCAAAAATCTCATCAATCAGTCTCTTCCACAACCTTTATTTTGTAAATTAGGAATAGGATTCTCCTGGAAAACCATAAATTTTTATAGAATGTAGTATATAGTTTCAAATTTTATATTCATGAATACAAAACATCAGAAGAATTGATGCAAGTAGCCAGTAGGTTGCTAATAATATGGACATGAGGGATTCAATTCTGAAGAAAAATAGGGACTTATTTTACTTCACATGAGATTTGAGCCCCACCAACTTTCACATGAATAACTAATTTGCTGAAAAGATAGCTAGGAAAAAAAAGAAAAATAGACTTGACTACTTGTTAGTTGTTATTCAAACAAAAAGAAGAGAGAAATTAAATCTGAAGGAATGCTCAACGGACCTAACATCTAGCATCAATCTATGGAGAAGGTGACTGTAGAAGTGTTTGAAAGAAGTACATAGACTCAACTGAGTTAACCACAATTGTCTACTTTTGATGGAACTCAACTGTAAATTTGCAACTGCAGATCTACGGTTTTGGTGAGTCCACTTTCTCCCTCCCAAGTCCAACTCATACTTTGTGTCGGAACCCAAGTTACACTATAGCGAGTCTGTGTCAGTCTATACCCCACAGAAATCCTCCACTAAAATCAATACAATCATCATCAACAACAACATTCCACTACCCAATGCCAATAAGTGGCTCACACCTAGGATGGGGTTTAAGGAGCAGATGTAGGCAACCTTACTCTTGAAAGTGAAAAGGCTAACAACGAAGTAGTTTCCGATTGATCGTAGGCAGCAAATGTCATGTGCAAATGTCATGTGCAATTTCACAGAAAAAGAAGTACGAATGATTTAACGAGCCACTTTACTTTAGTCCTTATAATTCGAAACCAAAAAACTATTAATATTTGACACCAACGAAAAAAGGGGCATATGTGGCCGTTATTTTTTTATTATTTCCATCATTACATGTTTCAATTTTCCATTTGTGAACCACTCCCGCCTTTGACAGTATTAGACATATTCCAATCCACAATAAACACTCTTGTAATGCAATGGAAAAGGCATGAAGAGTTGATATATCTAGAAAGTGGGAAAAAAAATGGAAAGAAACAGATGATAAATAGAAAAAATAATATCAAGTGTTGTTTTAAAAGTTTTTTGGAAAAAATAAAAATGTACAATAGAAGAATGTAGTAGTTCCTCCTCAATTTTTGTGTTCTTCCTCTCAATCATGTCTTTATCTCACAAATTAGAGAAAAAAAATGAGAGAAAAATAAAAAAAAAAAATAGTGAAGGAAAGAGGATGAGTATAATTTTCCAAAAGACAGAAAACAATTACATCTTCATCCACCATTGAAACTAATCAAGAACATTCTTCCTCAAAACTCCCCATCCTTAAGAAACGCAATACAACGTTGTTATTATTGCTTCCAAATTCCTCTTTCTACAGACCAACTAGAAATGGATTTGTATTCAGCAGTCAAGTTTACAAGTTTGTACAAAGTCCTCCAATCAGAACTTGACTAATTTGACCTCAGATGTAAGTTCGCCTACCCATAAAAAGAGTCTGTTCATCACAGCCTGCCTTTAGCATGACCTCAGGGTGTGCCACGAGGAGGTAAGCATAGTAATCAGCAGGCCAAATGCTGCTGAGTGTCCCTTATTCATATTTCATACTTGAGACAACACTTCATACTGTCTAACTTTCACTTCCAAAATGATCTTCAAGGATCAGACATCTCAAGATGCACACTCCTTTAAAAAATTATACTTCCCAAGTGCATCATTCTCACCATTCTCTTCAAAATATACCAAGCTAACAGAAATAGCATATTTCATTTCTTTACCATATCTCATCATCTCGCACAACACAAGAAACCAGAGAACCTTGCACATAATAGAGAGTGCAACGAATAAAACTACAGAATTAATGAAACCAGGAAGTAATAGCATAATGGGACTATTTGGTGACAGCCTCCTTCACTAGTGCTTCCACAAAATAGGCAAAAAAAATTTAGTAAAAACCAGTAATTTCATCTTAATTAAATACCAAGTCTAAATTCAGCAAAAAGGTAAGGTTTATGTTTCTTACGAGAGACTCCTGCATCAGTGATGTCTGCCATTTTGCAAGCATAAGACATTATCTTAACCGTAAATCTGTCCATGATGAGAACCTAAAAGTTAAACCACGTACACGTCAGAGAACAACAACTCATCTCAATCATAACGCACCAATATGATTGGTAAACTAGCTAACTGAAATATAAAGCATCAGAAGATAAGTAAAACTTGCAGATATAAGAAGATATGATATAAACCCCTCACAAACCTACCCAATAAAAATTAGTTCTATGTTGCAGAGGTAAAGTTGACATAAATATACATTTCAGCATAATTGAGCACATTTTCTTTCTTTAGATTCAGAAAAAACTATTAAGTTTTAACAGTGGAAATGAAAAAGCAACACCAGTATCAACAGATATCCAACAAATACCTTCCAAGTTGACCGTGAGTCTCCCTTCTTTGTTGATCCAAGCATCTCATGAAGCAACCCTAATGCAATCATAACACAAAAAAAAAAAGGAAGAAAAATTTGTTTTAATTGAAACAAATAACTTATTATAGAATCATTCATTGCATAGTGACCAGATGCTTTTTTAATTGATAAATTACAAATATAGATTAGTCACTTAGCTTTGCAATTTCACACAAAAGTCATCTATAACGAAGGTGGAAAGAATGGCAGCCAAATTCAAAAATTCAATCACATTCATGTTGAGGTCATGCTTGAATAGAGTTATGCATCAAATAGGAAAAATGAAGGTGAAATGAGATGAAGATATAGCTAATAAGATAGTGATAAAGGAAATAAAGAAGTAGTGATATAAGGAAGACTTAAGGCATATAAGAACTTTTACCCTTGCCAAGAGGGATATAGTCTAGGATAACTATTATCCTCCCCCCTCTAGAATAACTATTACCCTAACGGCATGTTTAGTTGTTAATACTTAATGCTAATAATGAGAATGATTTGTAATGTAAATTTTCATAAAATGTACCGTGTCATTTTTGTGGTGATGAAACTATGATCATAAAAAATATTTTTGTTCATAATTTTTCACTATTACCAAATATCGCATCTCCAAACGGTGATACATTGAAATTTATTTTTTTTAAAGAAAATGAGATGATTGAGTAGAACAAGCATGACCATTAAAATTTGTCAATATATTTTTCCTAACAAAATTACACTAGTTTTTCATTATCATTCTCACCATTTAATATTGGCAACCAAACGCATCGTAAATGAGACTCCTTTCTACTTTCTCACAACATTACCTCCAGCGCATTCCCTTTACAACATTAACTCCTTTCTCCATAACAATTCTAGAATCAATACTGAAAGATAATTGTAGGTTCCTTCCAGGTGTTCCACCAACAAAGTAATGAACTTATAGGAAACTTCTTGCTTTCAATAGTTATAATAATCAATGTAATTTATAATAGCTTACCTTAGAAATATGTCAAAGTCTACACAACTACAATCTTAGAAAAAAAATTAGATGTCGCCATGATTCTTTTAACAGTCGCGATGTCAGGGATGCGGCATCTAGAGGTGTTCATTCGGGTCATCAGGTCAATTTCGGGTTAGATGTTTTAAGTTGCTTCAGAATTGAATCTTGTGTCATGTTTGTTTTTACATTGTTGTTAATTCATTTGTCATATCGGGTCAAATCGGATTTGTTACAAGGTCGGGTGTCGGGTCATCGTGTCTGTTTTGAACACTCCTAGCAGCATCATAACTTGTAATGTGAGCTGTTAACTTGAAAATATTCAATTTATCAATGTAAAGTTTTCTAGAACACGTATTTAAATGAAAGCTTATAATATACCGTTTTGAACTATACGTAGTTAAAAGAGATTATAATGACAGCTAAACATTGTGCAAAAACAAAGTTGCATCGCAGTAACCACGTTGTAAAAGTTTTAGAATATATTGAACAGATATTTTAACATTGTAAAGGTGTAAAAAACGTTATGGGTCGTTTCAAAGGAGATCTAACGGATTCGGTCGATATTTGGTGTTAGGTTTATTGCAACAATCTCATCAATCGTTTATCTGTAAAAGTGTATAAATCATGGTTAAGTAAGCTTAAATCCCTCATAAAAGGGCCATCTAACGAAACATATAATCATGAATGATTCTAAGTGTAGGAAAATAAGAAGTAGAATAAAATAAAGATATTATTTCAGAATACCATGTTTTAGGAAATTAAAATATTTTTAATGTTTAGAATATTAAGTTTATTTTATTTCCTAATTAATTAAAATTAAGTTAACATTTTGTTTCCTTATTTTAGTCCTTATTACTTTTATAAATAGAGAAATTACCTCTCATTATTGTTCAATACAAATCAAGTATTAAAAACCCAAATCAATCTTTATTTCCGCATTATGATTTACAACACTAAGCATGTGCATCGTGCAAGGCATAAATTAAGGGGCCTCAAATAAAAGTTCACATTAATTTTTCTTTAGTTAAATTGCTTATATTTAGACCCCAAAATGTTGAGAAATCGTAAAAATAAACAGCATCTCATTAATTATTTTGTATTTTACTCCATCTCAACTACATTACATGCCTAAATCCTTCTCTCAAAATAATAGTAGCATCAAGAAAGCATCTAATCGAAATCATAACATCTGATAAGAAAACATGTCTACAAACTATTAAAGCTACCGCAAGCACAAACTATCATTATCATGAAATCCAAGTTGCTGGCTTTGCAAATTCTGATAGGTAGCCACTAACCATGCTGAATTGCAGCATTTCCAACATTTAAAAGGCAATAGTCATCTTTTTTCCTGAGTTTATTATCCTAGAAAATTATATTTCATCCAAAGAACATACTAGAGTGCAATACTAATAGCTAAAATCCTTTTGAAAATATTAAGAAAAATATGAAATAATTCAAGTGACAATGAGAGTAACTTACGATCACGAGTGATTTGACGAAAGTATTTATAATCACCAGCATGTGACGAGGAATCTGAATCTGACATCGACATGTTTAGGATTCACTTCTTCAGCTGATCAAACATAGAGAAACATAATAAACACGCATAAGAAAATTGAAAGGATTTGTGGATGCTTTAGGATTAAAATGATTAGAGCACCCTATGATCCGAAACAGGAGTATGGAAGCTAACAAAGGGTTTGGTAGCTGGCTTCGGCAGGTTCTGTGGGCCGGTCAGTAACTGCCTGGGTGGAGTTGCCTCCGGACGGTATAGGATAAAGGTGGCAGTTAAGGTCAGTGGCTGACTGGCTGCCGCAGATTCTGTGGTAAAGGTTTTGAAGGATGAGAGGAGCCGAGAAGACTCATTAAACAAAGGAGAATTTTACTTTGTAGTCTACCTAGGTCATTGTCCTGTCATTTGATAGAAAACTTGAAACCTATTGAATTGGGTAATATAAAACACAAAACAATGATAGACCTGGTTGGTGCAGCACAAATGCAAAGGTAACTGTTCGAACAACTCTCTATCAGTATCTTTGATACGCCATAGATAAAAAAAAACTCATCAAAATTCAACAACAAACATGGCAAAAACAAGGAACCTCCAGATGAATCAAAGAATACTAGAACAACAAAACACCGATCAAAGATAAATCTAATTGAAACTACTAAAAATTAGACCAGAAAGATTTAGTAAATTATCAATTATCAAAAAATTATAATTAACTGACCTGGATTCCCAAAAAGCACGATTTGCAAGAAATTGGAGTAAAATCCGAGTAATAGCTAGAAAGAAATATGGAAAAATTGATTTGCAAGAGTATTTGAAGACGAATTAGTTGCTAAACGAATTTTCGAAGTAATCAGCAGTAGCCATGGATTGGGATTCCGTGTTGTAGTTTGCAATTGAAGAGGGATCTAGAGGAATGGCGGTATGGCGGAGACCATAGACTATTCTTTATTGCTGAGTTTAATTGTTTTGAATTAATTGAAATTGGAAGACCAATGTGTGGGTTACTAGATTAAAGATAAAAACATAAGGAAAATTTGTTAAAAATAATCTCAACTATCATTCGTTGGCCAAAAATAATTTTAATTATCAATTATTTTTTAATAATTCCAACTATTCTCGTAGTTTGTTGAAAACATACCCAATCTTCTTTTAACCAGTTGCAACAGGTAATTTTTCCACTTTTTTCTTTCTTTATTGATTAATAGACGAAGGAGAAGAGTTAATTTTGAACACTTAAGTAAAAAAAATAAGAAAAAAAGTAGAAAAGTTACTTATTCCAGCCGGTCATAAGGGGATGGGTATGTTTTCAACAAATTATGACAATAGTTGGGATTATTGAAAAATAATTGATGGTTGGGATTATTTTTGGCCAACGGGTGATAGTTGGGATTATTTTGAGCAAATTTTCTTAAAAATAAATATCAATTCAAAAAAAAAGATTAAAGATAAATGTTTATTCACAAATTCTTACTTGAGACCGTCTTTTATAGGGACGGCTCTCAAAAGCCCAATTTAACTCTAAATATATATCGTTACAACTCTAATTATAGATTTGGGCTGGACTTTTGAGAGTCGTCTTTACCAAAGACGGTCTCTTAAGAGGGCACTTGTTATTTATTTTTTTTTCAATTATAGATAGATGTAGAAATTAGTTAATTACATGGATAAAAACAGTTTCATACAAGACGAGTTGTATTTTTTTAAGAAGGGTCGATTTAATTTTCATCCGGCTTTTTCTTTTCTTCCGCCAACCAATACGATAAGGTAGTACTGGTAACCTAATCGATTCGATTCTCATTAACTTCATAAGTGATTAGTTTTCGTAGGAAAGTTTACATGATAGTATTGTGGTTTGGCAAAACGTGAGTGGTAGCACTTTCCTATGTTTTTTCCACATGATGCAACAAAGTTTTAATTTTACAAATTTTGTGGCAAATTTCGCCAAAAACATCATATTCCGTTGATTTTTTTATATTTTATTCTTTTTTGTGTTTCATGGTATTATTATATATGTAAGTTTTCTTCAACAACCTAGCCCCTATGCATGTCCAACCTTCAACAACCTAGTTCCCATCCCTTAACCAAAAAGAACACGAATGTCCAAGAGCATCTCCACAAATATCCATACAACTCGACGATTCTCACGCCCATTCCAACAATTGACTCACTTTGTCCTCTTCACACTATTTTTCAAATTTCGAGTCACAAAACTCAAACGCCGAAATTATATAAAACTTCCTTTTGTTGTTAAAAAATCAGTTTTAATGACTATAAATAAGCTTTGCTTATAAAGAAAAATAAGAAATTAGTAGAAAGTAGTTCTAATCATATGAAATCAATTTGAATAATTGCAAATTAATTTTAAACCTTAAACCTTATTGAAACAATATTTTTTTAAAAATTTTAATTTTAATTTGTTATTTTTTTTTATTTTTTTTAAACAATATTACTTTAGTTGAAGTGTGGTGAAATAAATCAAGGCTAAAATTCTTGTACTTGGATAGTAAGAGATTAATATCGGTTTATCATATAACACTAGTAGAACACGAAGATAGGCAATGAGAATTATTGCTAAATATATAAATATGTTTACATCTTTGAAAATTGCTAAAGTTGATGGCCGAGTAGAGATTTTTACTCTAGCATTTGGAATAATAGTTTATGTTATTCTAATTAAGCGTATCACACTTTAGCTGCTCCACTATTCTTATCAATTAAATATAAATAATAACATTAGATCAATTATATATATATATATATATATATATATATATATATATATATATATATATATATATATATATATATATATATATATATATATATATATATATATATATATATATATATATATATATATATATATATATATATATATATATATATATATATATATATATATATATATATATATATATATATATATATATATATTGGTTTGAAACAAATCAAACAATATTTATTTGACTATATTATACCTTGATAAATTAACAGTACTTACGAGTCAAGAGTGATCAATTAAAAGATTGAAAGTCAAATGAGACTTTTTTTTGAATTTGTTCTGATTTTCTCTCTTTTTTAGTGTAGAAAGTCAAATATTATACCTTTATAAATTAGCTATACTTACCAGTTAGGAGTGATCAATTAAAAAGATTGAAAGTCAAATGAGACTTTTTTTTGAATTTGCTCTGATTTTCTCTCTTTTTTTAGTGTGAAAAGTCAAATATTATACCTTTATAAATTAACAATACTTTCGAGTTAAGAGTGATCAATTAAAAAGATTGAAAGTCAAATGAGACTTTTTTTTTTTGAATTTGCTCTGATTTTCTCTCTTTTTTTTAGTGTGAAAAGTCAAATAAGACTAATATTAGGGTGAATTGGAGGAAATATTATAAATATTATTATTATTATTTTGAACATAATAATATAATTTAAATATTATTATTATTGTTATTATAAATATTTTATTTATTTATTTTTATTATTATTGTTATTATTATTTTTTTAATATATTATTGTTGTTGTTATTATTTTTATTATTATTATTATTATTATTATTATTATTATTATTAATTATTAATTAATTCCGTCAATGTGACCGAGGCATGGCAAAGGTCACGCCCTTTTGTGCTTCGAGATGGTGATAAGAACACAGCTTACTTTCACCATAGGGCCGCTCAGAGACGCAAACGAAACCGGATTGAAGCCTTAAAGGATGTTTCGGGCAATCTCCAAGCTAGTCAAGATGGTATGATGCGAGTGGTTGTGGACTACTATAAGGACCTTTTTTCGTCCTCTCGGGCTCCCATTTCTTTTTCTCAAATTAATATTGATTCTCAGGTTAATGATGACATGAAAGAATTTCTCCTTCGTCCATACACTAAAGATGAGGTTCTTTTGGCGCTTAAAAGTATGCATCCTAGCAAATCTCCGGGTCCCGATGGGTTTCCTGTGATGTTCTACACCAAGTTTTGGGGTTTGATTGGCGAGGACGTTTTGGATATGGTTCTTGGCTTTTTGAATAAAGGAGGCATGCCCGAAGGAGTTAATCACACCAATGTCGTTTTAATCCCGAAAATTAAGAAACCGCAAGATTTAAAAGATCTCCGTCCAATAAGTTTATGCAATGTAGCCTACAAGCTCATGTCAAAGGTTATTGCGAACCGGCTCAAAGTCATTCTTCCGGACATCATTCGGGACAACCAAAGTGCTTTCGTTCCCGGGAGACTTATTTCCGACAACATTTTGCTTGCTTCCAAAATCTTTCATTTTTTAAAATCCAATTCGGCTAAGTCTAGAGGGTATATGGCTTTAAAATTGGATTTAAGTAAAGCTTTCGACCGGGTCGAATGGGACTTTTTAAGGGGAATCATGATTAAATTGGGCTTTCCTATTCGGTGGGTTTCAAGAGTCATGGAATGTGTCTCTACGGTTACTTATTCCTTTTTGGTAAATGGTGCGTTGACGGATTCCATTGCTCTTAGCCGGGGGTTGCGCCAAGGAGACCCGCTTTCCCCTTATCTTTTCTTACTTTGTGCGGAGGGTCTTGGTGCTATGTTAGATGCGGCGCATGATCGTGGCCATATTGGGGGTATTTCGATTTCTCGAGGGGCTCCTTCTATTACACATCTTTTCTTCGCCGACGATAGTGTCATTTTCACCAAGGCTAGTTTAGATGAGGCTCGGACTATTAAACATATTCTTGATGTGTATGAGCGTTTATCGGGCCAAAAGATTAATTTGGACAAATGTGAGATTTCCTTTAGTAGCAAGCTCCATAATCATGTTCGGACGCGCATTAAAGATTGTTTGGGCTTTCGTGAGGTTCCTTTTCACGACAAATATTTAGGGCTCCCTACCATTTTTGAAAAATCGAAGCGGATTTCTTTTAGCTCTTTAAAAGATCGGATCATGAGGAAGTTGCAAGGTTGGAAGGAGAAAATGCTTTCTAGAGCGGGCAAAGAAATTCTTATAAAAGCCGTTATTCAATCCATCCCTACCTTTGCCATGAATTGTTTTAAACTTCCTAGTGGTTTGTGTAAAGATATTGAGGGCATTATTCGGAAATTTTGGTGGGGCATTCCCAAAGATAGAAAAGACATTCATTGGAAAGCTTGGGCTCATTTGTGTTTCTCCAAAGAAAAAGGCGGCATGGGCTTTAGGGATCTTGAGCTTTTTAATCAAGCTATGTTGGCGAAGCAACTTTGGCGTATCCACTCTCGGCCTCATTCTCTTTTGGCTCGAGTCTTGAAGGCTCGTTATTTTCCTCTTGGAGACGTTTGGTCGTCCGGGGTTGGCCAACGGCCTAGTTTTGGTTGGAGGAGTCTTTGGGGTGCTAGGCCTTTTCTTGAAAGGGGGGTTCGTTGGAAAGTGGGCAATGGTCGCTCTATCAAAGTATGGCAAGATGCTTGGATTAGCGGTTGTGGATCGGGAAGAGTGATCTCCCCTCGCGGACAATTTCAATTTGATACCACTCTTGATACCTTTATTAATCCGATTACTCATTCTTGGAATGAGGCCCTTATTAGGGATTCTTTTCTTCCTTTTGAGGCGGATAAGATCCTTAGTATGCCTCTTAGTGTCTTAGGAGCCGATGACGTTCGTTGTTGGGCTCTTAGCACGGATGGTAATTTTAGGGTTAAAGATCTTTATTCACATATTTCCATTTCTAATGAGGTTGCTTCATGTTCTTCAGGTTACGACCCTATTTGGAAAAAGATTTGGAAACTTCAAGTCCCTCCAAAAGTCCGTGAGTTCGTGTGGCGTGCTAGTTTGGATATTATCCCACATGGCGACAATTTAAGAAAACGTGGTGTTCCTGATTTTGTGAGCTGTGTTCGTTGCGGTTTAAAAGAAGACTTGGCCCACATTTTGCGAGATTGCCCTTGGACAGCTAATTTCTGGAATGAAGCAAATCTGACAGCCCCTAGTTCCCGGACTAATATGTTTCGTGACTGGCTTGATAAAGCCTTCTGTGATGGTGGTTGGCTAGCTGCGGAAAACTTTTCTATTTTGTGTTGGCAGCTCTGGAAGCTTCGGAATGAATTAGTTTTTGATCACGTTATCACCCCTCCTCGTCTTGGTGTGAATCGTGCTTTAGATTGGGCTGCGGAGTATAAATCAGTGTTGTCCTCCTCGCCTTCGGCTGGTTCTGTTAGAGCTGCTGTCAAATGGTCTTGTCCTCCCCTCAATTCGGTGAAAATTAATTTCGATGCTGCCTTCAATAAGGAGGAAGACAAGTATGGCTTGGGGTTTATTGCTCGAGATGCTTATGGCCATTTTCTATCTGCCGGTTCCCAAACAGTTTGGCATTGTAGTTCAGTAGAGGAAGCGGAAGCTCGAGCTTTGGGTTGGGCCGCTTCGTATGCTGCTGCTCAAAATTGGCCTCAAGTTATTTTGGAAGGAGACTGCAAGATGCTTATTGACTCTTTAAATGGGGGAAGTAGTAGGCTTTTTTCTGTCCAGGCCCATTTAGATAATGTGTTGGCTCTAAAATCCCATTTCACATCCATTGTTATTTTCTTTTTGCTTTAGAGATTGTAATTGTGGAGCTCATAGGTTAGCTCGTTGGGCCGTGAGTGGCGTTTGTGATAGAGTGTGGGCTGAGTGTCCCGTTTGGCTTAGCGATATTTTGTACTCTGATATATCTTAATTCTAAGCCTCCCTTTCGTTTCAAAAAAAAATTAATTCCGTCAATGTTGTGGAACCCGGACGACATTTCATTTTCCTGTGTTTACTTGGAATTTCCCTCCCGTTTCGCGTTTCTCCATTTCTCTTCCGCCATTGTTCTTCCAATTCCGAACTTTTTTTCACTAATCTCGTTGTTTAATCTTAATCTCAACAACAAGTTCACTACTGCTATCAATCATTATCGCGATTTTCCCTATGTAATTTATTCATTGATTTCCTATATTTGTAGCTGGCGCTGCTTTTTACGGTAGATCCTGAATCTTTAAGGAATTCATTTTGTTTCAATCGGAGTTTTTGAAAATCGGTGAAATTTTATCAATATTCTATAAAATTTTCTGAAATTATCTTTAAGGTGACTTTCTTGGAATTGTTTTTATGTATTTTTCGTTTATTCATCATTGATTAGCGAACCGATTAGTTTTTTTTTTTTTTTTTTTTTTAGTTGTGTGCAAGTTAGATTTGTGCAATGGCTGGGGAACCTGAAGAAAATGCAGGCCCTATTGCTGAGACTTCATCACTGGATGCCGTAGTGGAAGAGAATTCTAAAAATGACAAAAAATCAAAAAAAGGATCAAAGAAGAAGGGGGTTATCTCTCGAATTTGGAATGGATTGTTTGGGTCTGGAAACGACGATTTTGAGCGGAGATTGGAAAGAATTTCCAAGGAAGAAAAAACTGTTATTTATAGAATGAGGAAGAGAGCTCTAAGGTGGGGAAGAATGAAGCGCCATATTATTATTTTTGCTGTTCTCTTGGAGGTGAGACCTTTTATCTGCAAGTATGTTTTGCTTATTTATCTTTGTAGTTTGTGCTTTGATATGTCTTTTTGATTGAAAAAGGGTATACAGAGCTATCATTTATTTGGTTTATGCTTTGATTATTGTTTAGAATTGTTCATTGCTTGCATAAATCATTGAATTAAGAATTTATTTTGCCAAAATAAGGTCAAAACGATTGCAAAATCTTAGATATAGCATCTTGATAATAACTCACAATATAAACCCACCTTGGTTTGAAACAACCTAAGCTGACTTTTGAACAAGGTAGCGCCGTCTAATTGCTATTGCTATTAGTAATTATATACTCTTTGTAAAAAACTAAAACTACTGTTTTTTCTCCCAACTCTCTACAGTTCTCTATGTGAAATCACTAAAAGGAGTAGTGATTCTAGCTACTCCTATCTAGTTTCATAAGGAAATCACTATCCCAACAGCAGTTTTCTGTACAGTACTCCTTTTGTCACTTGTACAGAATCAAGGAATAGTGGAGTTACATTGACTTTTTGGGAAGCAAAATAATGTTTTTGTGATAAAGTAAAATAGCTACATTCATTTTTAAGTGAAAAACCAAAATCATACTGCTAATTATGCTAACAAATGTGGACGATATTGTCTTGAGGATTTTGGGACTAATGTTGTAGAAGTGTAGAACCGAAGATTGAGTTGACTTGTTGAGCTAGGATACAAGAGACAATTGTAGAAACTACCCCCTCCTTTTCTTAAAGAAGTTCCCGTTTGCCATTTTGGGTTGTTCCATTTGTTGTTCCCTTAAAAAATCTTTCTATTTATATCACAAATTTTGAACAAATATAACCTTATTCATCCTCACTTTAATATTTTTATATTGCATATTCCCATATTTTTTCCACCGACTTTCTTTTAATATTTTTTATGGTCCCTACTTTTTTCCCATCAAATTTATTATTCAATTAAATAATACATCCACTATCTAAAATTTTCTATTTTTCTTAATTTCCGTGAATATTTTTGTGGGAATCTCATTAGTGAACGGAGGGAGTACACTATATGGGAGCAAATATTACACGATGAACAATGTCAAAACCTTAATTCCAACAATATGTTGTAGGCAACATAATCGAAAATAAATGTGAAAAATTGTCATTAAAAGGATTAAGCTTATTTGACGTTATCCATTACTAATCTACAATGAAGAGATATATTTTAGAATAAATGTGAAAAATTGTCATTAAAAGGATTAAGTTTATTTGAATAATATTTTAGAATAAAAAGGAAAGGATGAGGAGGGTGAGGGCAAGAGAGGGTAGATACCTTGAACATTTTCAATGTTGAAAGGACTTGTTTAGTAAAGAATGTATAGGAAGTCTTTAGTCTCCTTTAATTCTCTTTCCTCTATTTATCCACGCTTGCTTTTTAGTATTCTAATAAATAAGGGAAGATCTAGTGTATTTACATCAATAAGATGAATAATCAGTGTATTAAGATAAGAACTACAAAAATAAAGCAAAAAACATTTTCGGTATCCTTGATCATGGTAGTTTTAGTATCCTGTGATTCATTCTTTTTCTAATGTTGCTCTTACCTCTTGTCAGTTAGTTGCTGTGTTTTACGCTATCATGACAGCAAGGACAGCGGAAAACTGGAAGATTCGGGCTTTCCGAGTTTTGCCAATGTTTCTTTTGCCTGCTCTGTCTTCTATTACTTATACAGCATTGTCAAGCTTTATTACTATGTGTAAGTATTAGAATTTTGGTATATGATGCATTAGAAGTCGGAGGAGTGCCTTGTGGGTTCTTCCCCAGTATCCCTTTCATTTTTTTTTTTTTTGTGTTTTGCTACTATGCCTTTTGACCTTTGTTGAAAATTGAAACTCATCTTAATGGTTCTTGAGCATTCTATCGGGAGATGTCTCTATGTATTTATTTGTTGTGCCGTATATTGCTTTTGGTGCTTGTCTTTTTGTTGAATGCTCATTGTTTTATGCCTTTTTACACCAATGCTTCAACATTGTACAGTTCTGTTAATATACTTGAGTGTATATATACTACACTTTATTGGTGACCTAAACTGTTTATTGTGTTTTGTTAGTTATCGACTTTTCAAAAGTGATCATTTAGTGGTGATTTTTTAATAGCTCTTAACCTTGTGCAGGCGAACGCAAGGATAAAAAAACATTGGAGAAGCTACAGGCTGAAAGGAAATATAAAATTGATGAGCTTAAAGAGCGGACCAATTTTTACCTAACACAACAGCTGATTGAGGTAGGATTGTTACATGGTGCTTGTCTGACTTGTAATCTTAACTTTAGGAAGTTCATTTTTTGTTGACGTGGGTAATCATGAAGGGCCCTATATATGAGTTATATGTTGGAAAGAATGTGTTAATTATTCTAATGTTGTTGAGAATGCTTCTTAGCACTGGAATACTGTTTTAAGAGGGTGGGCTGCAAGTCATAATCATAATGATTAAACAATGACAGTCAATTCTAGTTTCAAATTTGTGATGTGTCAAAACTTGACTGGAATTGGACACAAAATGGGATATATGGAGTCAAACCAAATCTTATCCCTCTGCACTCAATCCAAAATTTCAATGTTACTCCCACTCTTTTCTCAACATTTGTATCATCTAAAGACACCAAAAGAGTTACATACAGCTGAACTGTTCTATAATGATGCCTCAATGATCTTTTTTTTTTTTACTTTTTAAGCTGTCACAAAAGGATACATGGGCTGATTTGCATACATAGTTTCCTTAGCTTAGTTAAATGCACCATTTAGTTTGGGAACGCAAAACAAGGAATAATGAGAGATGTGAGTGTAACAAAACGCCTCAATGTGAAGAGTGTATGGACCCCCATGTAGGTGTGTAGTGTGAACTTGGGTAATGTTGTCTTAGATACCTAAAAACTGTCCATATAAGGAATGGTGCACTTAATTTAGGAACTTCCAATGGAAACATGGTGCTCCTAAAGAAATCAGTGGAAGTATTTGAGTAAGTTTCCACTTAACAGGTGCATAATGTGAAATTTATGATGAAACTTCAAGTTTTTAATGCAGTTGGAAAAGGGAATGAGAGCATATTGAATAGTAAATTACGTAATATGACACCAAAAGTAGCTTCTGATTTGTATTTCTTGAGCTGGTTGCTGAATTTAGCGGGAGTAGCTTTTTGGTTATCAATTTGAAGTTGGGTAAAGTAAATTACTTTTGTGGGGTGAAATTGTGAGGCAAAAGCTGCAAGGGCTTAAAAGTTTTTGTAGCTCATAATTTTTGGCCATTCTTTGTCTTTTATGATATGATAGCAAAAACTCCTAATAAACTCCTTATCAAAAACAACTTTGATGCCAGCGATATGACACAGATCCTGCAGCTAAAGCAGCAGCTGCAGCATTCTTGGCATCTAAATACACTGAAGGATCAGGATTGAGACTATTTCTTGAAGAGGAGGCTAAAGCCGAAGCTGGAAAAGGCTATGATGTGGAATTGGTCCAACCCGGTGGCCTTAGAAACAGGAAACAACCTCAAGGAAGAGCCACTAGCCCAGGAGGCACGATTGCTCAGCATTCCGTTGAGACATCTACACATGCAGGCAGTGAATTTGCCCAGCATAACCAGCAACTTTTTGTTGATCACTTAAAAAGTGAAGGGGCCACAGCATATAACAGTGGTTGGTTGTCTAGACTTGCAGCATTACTTGTCGGTGAGGATCCAACCCAATGTTATGCTCTTATATGTGGTAATTGCCATATGCACAATGGTAAGTAATATTTCCCGATTTACATTTCTGCAACGTTTAGCCTTTCTCTGAAAGATGGAGACAGATATAAATGATTTCCACTCTCTGTTGTCTATATAGGTCTTGCAAGTAAAGAAGATTTTCCATATGTATCGTACATCTGTCCCCATTGCCATGCTGTAAATGGGCCAAAGATCCAGCAAGACCGTGCTTCTGGTACCGATAATCCAAATATGGTCTCTGCAGTCTCAGCAGACTACAGCCAAGTTACAAATAGTAATGTCGATTCTCCAGGCGAAAAAGCAGTTGGCACTAATGTTACGGATACTGTCCCTGTTTCTGCGCCTGTTGAAGATAGGGAGAAGATTGAAGTATCAGCGGATGGTGAAGAAAGTTAAAAGGCATGAGCAACAACTAATTCAAAACAATTCCTGGATTTTGAGTCGGTTCGATTTCCAAAGGCAAGGCTGCTAGGTTTTTTGTGAAAGCTGATTGTGGTAAAAATACCAAATATGTACTGTTTTTTGACTAGCATTGTGGTTTAACCAGTGATCTTAAGTGAGGCAAATTAAGTAGGCTTTGAGGCGAAGTGATGTCCGTTATTGCATCTGCATGTTGTACTTAAGTTGTGTAAATGCATCATGTGTGTTGTAATTCACTTCCATGACTTTATATATGGTGTTATTTATAAATCATAAGTTGAGTTCATCCTCAGCTTGAGTAGTAGGGGTATTCAGTGGGTCGGATAAGGATCGGATTAAGCTTAAGTAAATATGAGCTAGGCAAGATAAGGGCGATTTAAAATTAATGTGGACTTTAAATGGGCTGGGCTTTTAAAGCCCATTTTGGCCCAACCCAATCCATTTTCACTACTAATAATTATTTTAATCTCCTTTTATCAATTTATAACAATTAAATTATCATTTATAATAATTAGATTGAAAAAATATAAATAATTTCATTGACATTGTCATTTATAATAGGGTTTTTTATGAAAAACAGCCTCAAAGTTTACCCTTTTTATGAATTACAGCCTCAAAGTTTTTTTTTTATGAATTACAGCCTCAAACTTTTAAAAGTGACCAGTATTACGGCCAAGTTACCGTTGACCACCCTGTTAACCGTTGACCAAGCCTTCTTCCCGGTTACTAACCCTTTTCCTCCTTCTTCTTCATCCTCTTCCTCCTTCTTCTTCATCTTCTTCATCCTCTTCTTCCTTTTTCTTCATCTTCTTCATTTTCTTCATCCTCTTAATCCCATTTCAAATAAAATTTCTTGGTTTATTTTTAAAATTGACCCAAATCTTTTTGTTTTTTTTGTTTTTCTTTTATTTAATTCAATTCTTCATCCCCTCCACTTCTTCATCTTCTTCCTCCTTCTTCTCCCTTCTTCTCCATCATCTTCTTCCTCCTTCTTCTCCCTTTTTTTCCATCATCTTCATCCTTTTTATCCTCCATTAATATTCAAAGGCCCAATTTTAACCCTAGATTTCATTCCCCATTTCAAAACCTTAATCAAAGAATACCAAATTTTCAACAATAGATACAATTCTAGGTTAATTTAACCCAAAATTTTCTGGGTTGATAAAAATTTTATGTTCAGAAACAGTTGGGACATCTCAATAAGTAAAAAATAAATACAGAGAGATAACAGGAGGACTGCGAGCAAAAGTGATTCATGCTAACCCTGAACATAAAGCGGTGCAAAAATTCAAAGTTCTTCTGACTCTTCCTGCAAGGACATGTGTGCATAAGCTTCCATCAGCAGTAAGAGTTCCACCAAGATCTTCAACTATCTGTACCCACAATGTACAACATAGCTTTACAATATAGGAGACAAGTAAAACAGAAAACAGAAATTTAGTAATTCAACATAAACCAGTCTGACGTTGTTTAATAAAAATTCAAATACCCAGAAATTTGGTTGTTGTAATTGTTTCAATTTGGGTGTTGTAATTGTTTCAATTTGATGAAATTTGATGAAATTTAAATACCCAGAAAGTTCATCCCTTCCAATTTGGTATTCTTTGATTAAGGTTTTGAAAAGGGGAATGAAATCTAGGGTTAAAATTGGGCCTTTGAAAATTAATGGAGGATAAAAAGGATGAAGATGATGGAGAAGGAGGAAGAAGATGAAGAAATGGAGAGGATGAAGAATTAAATTAAAAAAAACAAAAACAAAAAAAAAACAAAAAAATTTGGATCAATTTTAAAAATAAACCCAGAAATTTTATTTGAAATGGGATGAAGAAGATGAAGAAGAAGGAGGAAGAGGATGAAGAAGATGAAGAAGAAGGAGGAAGAGGATGAAGAAGAAGAAGGAGGAAGAGGGTTAGTAACCGGGAAGAAGGGAAGTCAACGATTAAAATAGTGGTCAACGGTCACTTGGCCGTAATTGTGGTGATTTTTAAAAGTTGGAGGCTGTAATTCATAAAAAAAAAACTTTGAGGCTGTAATTCATAAAAAGAGCAAACTTTGAGGCTGTATTTCATAAAAAACCCTTTATAATATCATTAATTAATAATTATACTATTTATAAAGACCCGCTTTTGGCCCTTACCCTTTTATAGCCCGCTTTATTTTAATTACTGCCCCTTGTTCAACCTAAATGTCTCATTTAGTTTTTTCACACTTATCGAGACAACATTTTAACCCTTAATATTTCAAATTATTCTTAATTAAAAATTACAAAAATTTGATATTAATAATCCTTATATTGAAATGAATCAAACAAGATCCCATATGACTATATTTTAACTTATTAATTAAGAATAAATTACAAATTAAGAGTGATGAGTGAATGGTGCCAAAAAAACTAAATGGAATATTTAGGCTAAATAGGAGATAGTATAATATAGCCCAAACCCTTACAAAGCCTTCTAAAAATGAGTTGAATAAGGACTCAAAATGGGAGCCCGACCCATTGAACATGAAGGCACCAAGCTCGTTTCTCACCATTTTTACACAAGTTTGTATCTTATGCACTATCATTGATTTCTTTGCAGCTTATACAATGCAAGACTTAAAAATTGCAAAACCAAAATTATTGGTATTATATTTGCAATTGTAACTAGTTACATTTCACAGTGTACAAAATCTTGTTTGCAAATAAGCACATAAAGATTTAAAGAAAATACAGTGATAGCATTCAAAATAGAAATGTCAACAAACAAAAACATAAATTGAACCGAGCGAATACTAGTATTCAAATTCCTATCTGCAGACTGCGGTCTTCTCTTCACAAACTGGAGACGGATTTGTTCAGCTTAACATAATCTGATGCTCCCATACATACTATCAAATCAATGCAGCAAACAGCACAAGTTATCCTGTAATCAAACATTAAGCACAAGAAAAGTAAAAGTATCTAACCCTAAGAATTCAATTCCTTCTATGAACATCATATGAATTTCATCTTTAAACTAAGAACTTTTCCGATCATAAACAACAATCAGCTTCGAAAAACCTTGAATTAACGGCAAACATTGAAGAATTTGATGAGAAATCCGTGTAAAAAACGATGAAATAACAAAATTTATAAGAAATCATAAATTCAATAAACAATTTAAAAATAAAGAGATTTCAATTTTATAGACGGATTTAAAACCTCAAATACAGTAAGAAGAAAGGATAAGTTTTTGGCTGGATAAAGCCCGCAGATCCGTCATAGCGAATGAGCTCGGAATGCGGGCAGTCTTCATCGCAGAAGAGGAGGGAGAAGAACCGCCAACTGCTCAGCCGTAGACGGAGCAGGGTGGCTACAAAACCCCTCTTTGCTCAGATAAGATCAAGTAGTTTTGCTTTTCTTCTAGGGTTTTCACCTATTTATATACCAACACTACGATTTTTTAATTTTTTTTCTAATACTTTGTTTTTGAAGTATTTTACTTTGTCGTGGTCATCATCATCATCCTACCCAGCATATCCCACACATAGAAAATTATGGGCAGGGTCTGGATAGGGAAGGACGGCGGCAACTCATACCCGTAAAGGAGAGCACGGCCAAAGAAAGGAGTCCCCCGGCTCCTAGATGATAAAGAAATATAGAGATTATATACCTGCTACGTGATGTGAGAAAAGGGCATATAATATATCCAATACGCATGTAACACAATAAAAACTTAAGACAAGGGACCTAAGCAAGGCACACACGAGACTATAGCAGACAAGAAAACACGGACGCCTCAAACGACTCTAATGAGAAAAGCCTAAGTCTAAAATCTGGATATAAAGTATTTTACTTTGTATTTCAACTCAATTTGCTCAAGTTTTTTATTTTTGTATGTCTAATGTATTTTTTCTTATTTTTGAATATGATTTGCTATTTTTACTCGAGATAATGGAGTATGTAGTGTTTGACGTGGTACACCTCTGTTTATTTAAATTTACAACATTATAAAAATTTTAAGTGAGAACTTTTTTATATACTGTATAACAAACTCAAAGTAATAAAAAGAATAAGAATAATGTTTTTCCATTTGAAATATTCTACTATTAGGAGAAAAATTTAACCAAACTTTTTTTTTTTGAATATTTAACCAAACTTTCAAGAAGGGTATAAAAGAAAATATTTTCTTGTAAATTTTATTAGATTTGTATTAATGTATAATTTTTTATTGTACATGTTTATAAATTTTTATGTTGGATATTTTGATATGTTGAGGGTTAAAATTATGCAAAAGTGAACAAAAAATAATAATAAAAGAACAGAGGAAGTAAACAATGAGATTTTTTTTCCTCAAATTAGTTTTAAAATTATTAAAATTTACAAAATATTGCAACTATATATAGAATTTCTCCTTTCATTTCGAGTTTGACAAATTAAATCAAGTAGCTCTCACATTGACTTTCAAATTTATAGGAATTGAAGGAGCATTTTTCACATAATTGATTATGTTTTAAACTCAATTTTTAAATATTAATAAAGCTAAAAAAAACTTGCATTGTAACTTTTTCAAGGACTTTAGGTAAAATAACAAACTTTAGGTAAAATAACAAACAATAGTAAAAAAATACTAATATTAGCACCAATTACAGTTTAATGTAATAGAAAATTATAATAACATTAAAAATTTTATATTATCTTCAAGAATCAAAACTAAAACATTGTAAAATAATTACAAACTCCACATTGTTGATATTCACATTCACATATCTCACCATAGAACCTTAAAAACTTTCTCATATCGGTCAGTTGACATTACTTAAATCTAAACTAAAACAAATATTACGTGTAAATATCCTAGATAAGTTGGTTTGTGTATCGTTTTTCATATATGTGATCATAAATTAAAACCTAATAATAGATACGTTTTATTTAAATTGACATTTTTCATTTTTTTTTCTCAATCCACCACAGTTAGCACCTACAAAAAAATTTAGTACCTAACAAATTGCCTAGTATCATCTTCTCTTCGCCTCCCATAAGGGTTGTTATGGTTAAACCTGCCATCGATTTTACGCATCTTCTTCCGGAACTTTGAGGCACTACTGTCGAGTTTCAGGCCTACATTCGGTGGGCTAGAAAGGCAGAACGAAGCAGCCACCGCCTGCACAAATGAACCAACACATCGATTAATTGGTGTCGTTAAATAGATCTTTGTGCGTACTTGAAATCGATTCCAAATGGTAAATGATAGAAAGAATCGGAAGGAAAACACTACCTGCAGATCAAGTTGATGTACATTGAACACATCCTTCATGGAGTGCGAGTTGTATGCCGTTATATACGACTTATAAGCCATTTTAGCCGACTTGTTCAAGTAATAGTTACTTTCTACCAATCTCTCCTGCATAGAACAGACTATGTGAGCCTCTTTCTTATGAATGGACACTAAATCAATACGAAAAATACGTACCAGATGAGACTGCACATTAGCTAGCTTCTTCGAATCGAATTCATACTCTTTCACAGGTACCTTCACACTCTGCATAGACAGTTTGCATATCAGCCAGAAAACAGCATAAATAAAGAATAAGTGCATCAGTCTATACTCTAGCGGGGTTTTGGGGGTCGGATGTGTCAGAGTATACAACATATTAACATATCCTGGGGCCTTAAGTCCATTAATGTAAGCTTTTGGTTGAGGTGGTTCCTTAACATGGTATAAGAAACCAACGTGACAAGTGGTCACAAGTTTGATTCTCAATCACCTCTCATTTAAAGTGGAATATTTAGGCCTTGTTTGGATTGAGGGAAATGGAAGGAAAAGAAAAGAAAGGATTTGGAGGGATGAAAATTCCCTTGTTTGGATAGCAAAAAGGGAGGGAGAAGATTTGGAGGGAAGGGATTTGGAGGGATTAACTCCCTTCATTTTGTTAACATCAAATTCTCTCCATAAGAGGAAAGATTTGGAAGGAAAATGAAATCCTTTCTTTCCCCTCCCTTTCCTTCCTATACAAACATGTAGTATTTTCCCTCTCTTTCCCTCCCCTTCCTTTCTCTTCCTTTCCTTCCCCTTCCCTTCCTTTCTTTTCTCTCCTGATTTGCTATCCAAACATAGTGTTAGCGCTATGTATGAGGAGGGTTTGTGCTGCGTCCACTCTTATAACCCAAAGGGTTGTCGTGTGAGGGGGCGTGTTAGAGTATATAACATATCATTGGGCCTCTACCATCAGCTAAGCTTTTCGTTGAGTTGGTTTCTTGACAGGATGTACTCAATTTGACCCTTGTTAGTGATAAGTGATAACAAAGAGTTTGTTTCTAATTGATTCTTGGTAGGTACAAACAAATACAGAAATTAAATGAATACTTTCTGCTTCATGATCTTTGCAATTAGTATTGAGTTTTTTATCCAAAAAGTGTTCTCCAAATATCTCACTAGGAGTCATTATTACTATCATCAAGCACTAGTCATGACCATCTCAAACAATCCTGATATGAACATTAGGACATTGTTAATGACATAAATTCATACCATCAAATAACTGAGGTACTGCAACTCTTCAGGAATTAGAAAAAGTAGAGCATGTCCCTTAGCACCTTCACCACGAGCTGTTCGCCCAACTCTATGGATATATGTCTGAAAGGGGCAATGTATCAGTAAACATAGCTCATATAAAGAGATCCATTCAAAGGGGAAAGAAGTTGCAAACCTTAAGATCATCTGGAGGATCATACTGAATAATCCAATCCTACAACAAATTCAAGAAAAAACAGATCATTCAACTAATAGATGTTGCAGAATATAGATGAAGAAAAATAAACATGTAAAATTATGTTAAAAACAGGAAATATTGAGTCAAAATACTGATGACATGGAACAAACAGTAAGGTTGGACTCATGATTCTGAATATTGATTGAAAAGAGAGAATTAGGACTATAAATTGAACATTTGGTTAATCATTAATTGAAAGTAAAAAGGCTGAAAAGCAACTTAGAGAAAACAAAACTGAATGTAAAGAACCAATTCAACCAAAAGCTCAAGCTGATAGTTGTAATCTCAAGATATATTATACACTCTATCATCCCGCCTTCTCGCACAAGAGCCCTTTGGGCTAACGTGTAGACGCAACCACATGTCCTAGGATATGTATGAACTCAAAAGCTTAAGGAAGATTTCAAATGACTTCAACTTAGGAATGGTTTTGATAACAGCATAAGAGACACTAACCACACCAGGAATATCAAGTCCACGACCAAAAACATCAGTGCATAAAAGTATTCCCTTTTCAGCATCACAGAATTCGAAAAATGTAGCGCTCCGCTTCGACTGTTTTTGCTTCCCAGTGATGTCAAAGCAGTCTATCTGAATATATCTTAGGAATTGCGAATAGAATTCAACCGAGTTACGGGAGGAAAAGAAGACCATAACTTTCTTGGACAAGTTCCTCTTCAAAAAAGAATAAAGAAGAATGAATTTCTTTGCACTGGGAATAACATAGTATCCCTGTTGCAGTCCTTCATTGGTCACCTACAATATGCAAAAATATCATAAAATTTCATCATGAAAACAATTAAAAAAAGACTAATGAATCCAAAGAAACTTCCAGTTTCCACTTACCTTGCTCCTAGCTTCATCTACATCAACATAGATAGGTGTAGATTGAAATGACAGCCGTGCAAGATCAGTCACCTATGAAACAGAATTATATCAGCAGCTACAAACGAATTATATTGCCTGTTTGATTCTTGGTATTGAAGCATGGCAATGGGAATGAGGTCCGCTTGGATTGAGTATATATGTTTAAGGGATAAAAAAGTGAAATTAATATTATAAAGTTAAGTAGACATCAATGAAGTAATTGACATAATAGTGAAAGAGGTAAAATAAGGATATTTTCCTTATTTGATGAAAAGTATTTTCCCACCCTCCATACGGTCAATTTATATTTTCATTACTTCTAACCAAAATTTTCACCTCTCTAACAATCAAATTCTATTAATCTTTTATCTAACTAATTTTGTTTTCCTACTTTGACTTTATTTACGCCTTAAATTTTTACACTTAATCCAAGCGGACTCTTAGCGTTAATTTTCATTAAGTGTGTTATGTCATATAAACGATAACAAAGCTATCATTCTTCACCATGTGTTTTTCTTCATAAATTTATTTTCATTTCCACTTTTCCAAGTAATAATAAATCAGAATGAATTTTGCGATGAAAACATGATTAGAGTAGAATATCCATGATCATAAACCTTATACGTGTCCAACATGTTCAACATGTTCAACATTAAATTATTTAGTATATGTTAGGTGTTTAAATTACTTAGTATATGTTAGGTGTTTAGATACAAAATTATTAAAAAAATATCATAATTTTTAAAATTAAACAGGGCCTTCGTAGAATTTGTCAATTTTTGCTCCGCCCATGGATTTATGCCTCGTTTCCCTGAAGGTTAAAATATACAGAAAATGATAGCTACCTTTTTTGTTTGGGTGGCTGAAAAAAGAGCTGTTTGCCTTTCCTACATGCAAGAAAATGTAGATAAAAAATTATTTCAGTATATAAAATTCTAGTATCATTTAAAATAGGAAGCAGAGAAAAATTCTCATACTATACACAATTCTAGGACAAGAAATAGAAAACCCAGTAGAGATGTAATTATTGATCGATAAACCCACCATAAAAATCTGAATTACATACTATAAATTTAACAAAAGTTGATAAATGCTTTTTAAAAGTGCTTGGAAATTATATTCTTTAGTTGCTCGGACTCTAGTTCTTGTATCCAATACGTGATACATCATATATGTGTCCAAGTGTACAATTCGAATATTATGATTCGGAGCCTCGGGAAAACCCTTATGATTTTCACCTAAAATGAAGAGTCAAATTTGACATAATTACTAAACGAGAAATTAAAAGTCCGAATAACAGAGCTATAATCCAAAATGCTACGAGCTTTTCAAACCATCATACTTTCATAATATCGACCACATAAACAACTGAACCAATTTTGATTTAGATCTCATTTTTTACTCATTATACATGGTCCATAGCTCACCAATGCCTTTACGGATGATGTAGTCACTAGTCAGCACATGGAGTGTTAATTAACACATGTATGCAAAATCAAATGTCTGACCTTTGGGAGAATCTTTATAATTTGCCGCATTTCATCTTCAAAATTGGCTTCCAGAATCCTGTCAGCTTCATCAATCACCAGGCACTGCACACACAGCAACACAGAAAATTCACTTAATGACTAATCACCTTTAACTTCATCACATGAACAGAGAAAGGCCAGGAAAAAGTTGCTTGAATCAACAGCATATATATGTAGTTATGTAATATACATTTTTATGTATATTGTGCAATTATACAATACATTACCTTTAAATTCTTATATATGAATCCCTTAGTATTTTGAAGATGGTCAAGAAGGCGTCCAGGAGTGGCTACTAAAAGATTAACACCTCTGGCAAGATGTTCTGCTTCTCCCCTGCGGCCAGCACCACCAATTACCAAGCCAAGAGTTTGTGAATGATGCTTCATAAGAACTTTGGCAAATTTATCATGTGTCTGCACAATTACAAGAACTACATCTAAATAAATGCCTAAGTGGATGATTAAGACTGCAAGAAAATGAAGAAAGCCCCACGTCTAATTATGGAGGAGCCACACTAGTTGTTCTATCAGGGCCGGCCCTAAGCAAGGGCAAGGCATGCCTACGCCAAGGGCCCCCAAAAAATTTTAGTTTTCAATAAGTGCTAAGGTTCGAACTTTTTTATGTATACAATAGTTTAAGGGTCCATAAATAATCCCTCATTCCAGGCCCCTAAAAACCTAGGGCCGGCCCAGTGCTCTCCCCTCCAATTCAACCTACATGTCCCATTTTGATTTTGATTACTATTCACTTGTCACTCTTAATTAATATTTTATATTTAATCTTTAAAATCAAACATAGTCAAGTATTAAAGAGTCGACTTTTAAGTTTTTTTGACTTATGTATTATATTAAAGTGTACAAGTAATGTTTTTCTTTGGTGGGACCTCTAACGTTATTTTTTGTTTATTATTCTTTTTAGTTAATAATTTGAAAAATAAAATATTCTAGTGGTACTTTAACTTCCCTAACCCCTAATTTGTAGATTCATCATGGACCACTGACCACATGACAGTGTTTCCATAGCATTATTATTAGAAGGCATAGTGCACTTTCTTTTACTATTGCAGTAATGGTTTTACAGTTGTCTTGACGATTGAGACGAACCATATTTAGCACTATCGAAGAAATAAAGTCTCACCTGTATAGCAAGCTCTCTTGTTGGACAAATGACGACAACGCCAACACCATTACGAGGAGTAAAACGAGCCTGATACAGCAACTCCACAGCTGGAACAAGAAAGGCAAGGGTCTTTCCAGAACCAGTTCGCGCAGCTCCAAGAACGTCTTTACCCTCCAGAAGAGGAGGTATGGTTCTAGCTTGAATCTACAAACATTATAAAGAAATTAACGCGATGATCAAGCAACGTACGTTCACTTGCACCAACCATCAATACATTAACATTTTTGATTTCAATAGGCAGATCATCTGATATAATTTATGTCCTCAAACTAATCATAATCTGAAGAATTCAAGCTTCCCAAGACATAAATTGTGTGGTCAAAATTGGGCTAAAAAAAGATGGAAATAAGAAAGTGAAACAAAGCTAAGACACAAACACAACACAAACAAGGCTCTCACTTCAATTTGTATGATGCAACAAATTCAAAAGGACTGGTGCACGCACTAGCTAGTGATTTTGTCTTTTAATTCAATGTAAGTATGTACCCCTATTTGACCCCATGCTTGTACTCTATACCATATTTACAGCATAAATCCCATTTTCCTGTGTACGTTTGATTAGCAAGCCACATTTGATTAAAATATTGAAAATTCTACGGTGTAACAATTCCTAATTTTCGTATTTACCGTGTGGTAGACAAATATTTTTTAAACCACCACGTGATTTTCAATTTTTTTTAAGTACTTAATTTAACTAAAAAATTAACATTTTGTCAAGCTCAATGTTACCTTACGGATTTAAAGCGCATTTGTCGAAAAGCCAAAGAGTGTGCTTGGCAAATGGCTGATAGTTGGTAGCTGATTATAGTAGCTGATTTGACCAGCTGATTTTATTAACTAGTTTGACCAGATGATTTTAAACTCGTTGTTATAAGCAGCTTGTTCAAAAACAGTTTATTCGTATCAATATGCTGTTTCAATCAGCTAATTCACCAAACACCAACATTAGCTGGTTTGACCACCAACCCTCTATTTATATCAGCTAAAATTGCTCAATAAGCTAATTTGTCAAACACCCTCAGAAACTCAAGATCACATGACGTTCCCCTTAAAATATTTACTTCCTGGAACTCAAAGATGATTTTGACGTTCTCTCCTTTACCAAATCCTCGCAAACTAAACATCTCTTTTCTTCAAGAGGGTTAAGTTCTAAAATACGCTCATAGAACCAAAAACAAAAACAAAAAAAAAGAAAAAAAAAATCACTAAATCTTGCATTTTCCTGCAATTTCAGTATTTTTAGTGAAATTTTACCGAAAAGTTTACAGTTTCTAATCAATTACACGAATTAACTTCTAATAATTTTTTTCCAAACATTAATTTAATCGATCAATTTACACATTAGACTAATTTTAATTTTTAGGGACAAATTCCTATGTTTTCCAATTTAATTTCATCCAAACCCTAATAAATTTTATAGCGATTCTGCATGAACAATAAACAATTGAAGGAATTCATTGGGAAATCAAAAAGGTAACAAACCTGAGTCATATTGAAAAATCCAATATCCTTAATAGCATTCTTAGTAGGCTCAGATAATGGAAGAGAGAAGAAAGAATGATCGCTCATAATCCCAAAATCACCACTTAATTTATTCTTCTTCTTCTTAGGTTTCTCATCTTTTTTAATCTCTAATGTATTTTCTTCATCTTTATTCCCACCATTATCATGCTCTAATTTTACTTCGATTATATCCCTCAATTCATGCGCATCGGCATTTTCATCCCTTTTTTTCTTCGTGTTTTCGTTGTTTTTTTGCTTTTTAATCCTCTTTCTCTTCTTCCTCGATTCACCATGGATTCCTTCTCTGTTAATCATGGCGGCTACTGGCGATGCTCGGAATGAACAACTGCCGTTTTCGTGCGAACTGTGGAGGGTCTTAATACAAAAATTTCTAATCAATAACTGATTTATAAATGACAAAAAAATTATTAAAATAAACAAATAAAAAAAAATAAATGAATTAACGGCAAGTGTCTTGAGAGACGTCTTTCTAAGATACATCTCTCGGGCTCAATCGATTAAAGCTTATTTCCTACATTTACTCTATATTTTTCCTAATGAACTAATCCAATTAGAGATGGTTTTTCAAAGAAACCGTCTCTCACAAGAATTTGTGAATTAAAAATAACATAACTCTCATCCTATCACATCCGACCACATAAAGGTAATATATTAACCTTAGAAATAACCGTTATTTACTAAAACCTTCTCGTCTGAAGATAATAGTCCATTAATCGTAGGTGGAAAAAACTTACGGGCGGATTAGGGTTTGATATGCATGGGATTAGGGTTTGATATGCATGGGTACAGGGTTTTTAGTTTCGCTTACAAAAAAGTATTTGTTGAGAAAGTCTTGAATAAAAAGCATGAATTTGGTCTACACTATTGTCTACGGGGGTGTTAGGCAATTAGCTATTGGCCGTAGCTTGTAGGCTGTTGGTTTTTTAGTTGACTTATTTAACCAGTTAGAAATATTAGCTGTTTTTGTTGGCTTTAAAGTTGATTGAAAATACTAACTATTTGTTGAGATGTTTGAAAAAAATTTAGTATTGGATGTTGGTTGTTTGTTAGAGAAAAAAACCGGCCAACATTTGCCAACCTTAAAAAGTATATAAAACAGTTTTTTCATTTTGACTTAAAAAGTCAGCGTTTTAGTTGCTTTAAAAGCCATTCACCAAGCTTTTTTTGGTTGTTTGATCAACTAACAAGGTAAAAGTCAACCTAAAAACTAATTAGAACCAAACACCTCCATAATATACGGCTTTTGCTAACTTATCAAGTGTATGCTCAACTTTTGTTGATGTGTCATGTGTGTATTGTTTTGTCATTTTTATCGTACAAGTATAATAACTATTGTAATCTACGAATTTATAAAATCGAACTAGTGTAATGTTGGATCATAATTGAATATTCGAACTTTTCGATATACAACATTTGAAAATATACTTATAAAATGTAGAATTCCGAAATAATATCGTATATCCTACTATTCAATAAATATCGAATATTGGGTATTTGATTCTCAGAATTTTGAATCTGTATTCGTTATTTGAGTTTTTGATTCAGATATCCTAGGATTCGATTATAATATCGAATTGAATTATCAGGTCATCAAATAATTTTGTTCATTCCTATATACTTCCTCCGTTTCGAAATACTCGCTACATTTCATTTTTGTGCATTATTCATCGTTCAAGCTTATTTTACATATTACGACTAATGTGTAAGTAAAAATATATTCAAGTGGGATCTTGTTTGAATCGTCTAATCGCATACTTTCATAATATTAAATTTTTATAATTTTTAGATAAGTGTAATTTAAGATATTAATGATCAAAATTGTGCATTGGATTGCGTAAAAATGCGAAATGTAGCAAGTATTATGGAACGGAGAAAGTACAACTTAAATACATGATATTTTTTTTTTTTTTTTTTTTTTGGTAAATACATGATAATTTTTTGAAATGGGATAAATAGTATTAATTTTAGTTACGGTGTAAATTATTTTTGAGATATACGGTGTAAATTATTGATAGAGTGAACAAGATAAAAATCGAATTTAAACCTTTTTCGACCGGGACAAAACTGATTTTATGCTTATTATTACTACAAATTAAAAACTCTTTTTTTTTGAAATAAATTAAAAGCTTTTTTTTTTGTGAAATAAATTAAAAGCTTCATCTTGTTGAAAATTCGTCTACACATATAGGCGCAAAATCACTTGTCGACAAAGCAAGAGAATATTCAAAGAACCAAGTACAACGTAAACCCTAACTTTTTCAATTCAAAATTGGCGCCAATTGAATGCTGAAACCGGTTTAGTAATCAGAATTGCATGAAATCGTCGTCAAATTCTCAGCAATTGCAGCAACTAAGATACAAAATGAGATCGATCAAGTATTGAAGAAGGTTAACAAAGTGCTGAAAATCTCGATCGTATCTTGAGCAACAGCAAGGTCTTGATCATTACACATTTACACTATTTCGACATTTTTATACAATTCATGCTACATGTTAGTTGAGAACGAGACGATTTGACATATTTTACTTGTAACTTGTAAGTTATAGTAGTATATTTAATTTCACTTATTCGTTTCTTACACTGCAATCATACTTTAGGTGGACGATACTGTTCCCGTCTCCGAGGACCAAAAAGAGAAGATTGTAGTAGCTGAACTGAAGAAGAGGATTAAGAAATTACAGAATCGTTGAGAAAGCATTAAGAATTGGATAAAATCCAAGAAAATTGGGGGTACTTAAAAAAGGTACTGATATTTTCAAATTTTGATGTATTGAATTTTTGAAGATTGTGCAAATTTGTTATTGGCATTTGGCTTATTCCGTATGTTGATTTTGATACAATCCGGTGAAATAGTAATTGAGAAATTTGACTTTTATTTGCATCATCTTCTTGTAGTTGTGATGAGATTATAAATGTCTTCTTGACTTGGTTGTGTTTATGATTTCTTAAAAGATTGTATTAAATGTGATTAGTTACAAAGTTAAATGTTCCGTCGTTTTTCCATGGGTTTGATGATTTGCAATTGTTGTGCCAAGTCCCAAATCTCATGGCGAAGGAGATGCCTTTGATCATCTTATAGCATACTCTATGGCTTGTAGTGCCGTTCCTGGCATTGTATGAGCCTAGGCAAACTGAAATTAATGGGCCTTCTCTAAGAAGAATCGATTCTGAACTTAAACGAGTGTTTGGAAAAATATGTAGACGTGTCGAATTGATATCGAGTTGGATCAATTGTGGGTCTTGGGTCATTTGAGTTGGATTTGTTAGATACCTAAGTGGTTAAAGTCGGGTTCGGGTCAAGAACAAGCTGGATGCAAGTCAAGTTTTGGTTACCCACATGTTTGGTTTAATCTGGGGTGTGGGTTGTTCTTGCATCGGGTCCAAGTCAGGTCATGTGTCAATATTAGGTCAAACTCAAATTGATTACGGGTCACCACACCTTAGGTCAACCTATCGGTTGTGTGTTGGATTTGTTGGTTTGTACTTTGTTTTCTCATTTTTTTTATTTGAAAATATGATTTCATACACAACTAGCTGCTGATGGAGTTCATAGTGTATCTGCTTTACTTACATGTACACCATTTAACCCAAAAAAGACACCTGCTTCATTGCAATATACCATACCTGCATATAGTTGCTTTATTCCAAAGAAGAAAATTCTTAATGCCAGCCTACTCACACTTTTGTCATAACATACATGCATGTCCCAACAAAGTGAATAAACCCATACATAAATTAAAGCATAAGTTATTTGCCTTTTTTATGAATCTTCTTGGGAGGGAGGAAGATCTAGTATACTGATATGCTTATAAGAACAAACTTCACCAATGTAACCTCCCAGAAATTGAAGTTTTTTTATGCTCCATGTTCGATAAGTTAGTCTTGGTTGTAATTTTATCATTGAGATTTTAGTATGCAGCCCTTAAAAGTTAGAAGCCTTGCGTAATTTGTCAAACTGGGTCTTATACATACCCACTACCCAGTGTAAACGACTGCTTTGGATGTGTTAGCTTTTACCCCTAAAGTCTGAATGACTGATTGCAAACCTTGAGGCATCATATAAGTAGACTTGTACCCTCTTTAGACAAAAATCAGAAGATCATCTGCGAACATACGTGGTTGAGGCGAAATATCAAGTACAACATCAAGGTCTTAGCAATATTCTTGGATGCCTGAGACTTGCGGGAAAACATTCTAAACCATTCTCAGGGCAGCTGCCCAATGTACTGCTGCAACAGGTAGATTTTTGTCTTTGCATCTTACATGATTGTAATTCGAATATTGAGGAGAGCAGGAAATTTGGACGACTTTTGTAGGTTAAATTTATTGTTGCCTTAGTACCCTTAGGTGCTTGATGCAATATTACTATTGCATCAGTTATGTCAAATTCCCTAGATGCAACAGGCTTATATAGGCATGAGGGGGCATGTGCCATTGGTGTTCTCTTATATAAATGATATCCTAATCACTATATGGTAATTTTTCAAGAAAAAGTAGAGGGAGGGTTGGACTTTGGAGGTGTAATTGTTATTAGAGTGGCTCTAAATTAGAATTATATGTATTCATCCGTTTAGTTAGCGATCAATATTTAGTATGTTAAATGAGGAGGTTTTAGTAAATAACAGTGATTTGTGAAGTCAACAAATCTCTCTTATGTGGTAGGATTTGACTGGGTGGGGTAAGTTTTGTAATTTTCATTTACCTTCTATGGTTTTGTTTATTTTACAATTATTCTTTTTGTCTTATTATGGTGATTAACAAATCTTTATGGTTGATTAGGAATTTCGATACGTTAGATTGTTAATCTACAACATCTTGCAGGCTGGAGCTGCATCTGATGCACTAGCAGACTATGTACAAACTTTGCTGACAAGTCAGCCATCTGATAGCCTTTGAATTATAGGTTGGAGAAGTGTTTCGGACCTTCGGGCCATTGGTGATAGCATTGAGGAACAGCCTACTCTGATGAAGGTCATGACCATGGTCACATTACGCGAATGCTGCAGGCTGGATTTCTTAGGCATCCCCAGCTGAAATACTCAGAACAAGTAAAGATCTATACACTGGTAACATGTTGATATCTTCGTTTTGACTAAAATACTTCAGTATCACATTTATACATCTTATCCGTTTTGACCAAAATTCTGTTCTTGTTGATGTATAATCCCCTTTTTATGCTATTCACAGAGACACCCTGCATTAATTCCTCTAAGCTGTCCACAAAATCAAGGGCAAATGCTTAACAATCCAGCCTTGTGGGAACGATTTGATCAAGATACCTTGTTCGTTGCGTTCTATTTGTCATTGGTGGGTGTCATCCTATTTCAAAAATTTCAATATATTTGCTGCTATGTTTGTGTGTGCTCAATTTGTGGCCTTGGTAGATCGTAGTTTCTCATACAGTTTCATAATAAAGAAACTTGTGATCTGTTGTTTAATTCTTTGAGTGTTGCATGCAGGATAGATATCACCAGTAATTGGCTGCAAGAGAGTTTACAAAAAATCATGGAGATTTCATACAAAATACTGCTATTGGTTTCAGAAAGTAGAATTAAAGGTGATCACCAAGGATTGTGAACAGGGTAAGTAATCCAGATGAATGGTACGTATACAATTTTTTTTTCTCTGCGATTTGGTTGCATCTTCAAGTCATAAACTTTTTTGCTCGAAAATTATTTCATTTATTGACTGTCATTAGTGTGATTAATGTGCAAAGATGCTGTAACGGTCGCGATTGTGGTAATGGCAAAGTTCTATAGTAACTGGTGTGATGCGATTGCCGTATGCCAAATATCGGCCAAATAATGAGATATCCCTTGAATTAACCTTTATTACCTGGCCCATACAATACGACACTGCCTTTGTTTTTGCACTATGAACACACCCCTAGCTTCCCACCATCACTGCTCTTTACAATATATTTACATAGAAAAGAAAACTATTACAACATGTACAGACTAGTGTTAACCGTACTTGAGAAAACTCGTCTTCCCCCTAACCTCACTATTATGGTAGTCATTGTAGTTCATATGATGAGTATTCAATATTCAATGGTTAAGGCTATTAGAGTATCTAACATACCCTAGACTTCAACCATTATTTTAAACTTTTCGTTGAATCCTCATGATATGTTATATACTCTAACAAAGACTGGATGCCATCTTTTAGTGTCAATAATAATAAATTTTGTCAAGAAACCAACTCAACCATCACCAAAAGCTTAAGCTAATAATTAAGGCCCTAAGATATGCTATATATTCTAACACGCCCCCTCACACGAAAACTCTTTTGGCTAGAAGTGATGTGCAGCACATATTTTTCTATACCTGGCTCGAAATATTTCACTTCGAAATGAAAGGTGAATGGATTACGTACCCATGACCTTCCGTCTAGAAACCAACTCAATTAAAAACTTTAACTAATGATTAAGACCCAAAATATATGTTATGATTATGGGTGACTTATGTTCACCAAGTAATCAAGACATGATTAAGGTAATTAATCATTATAATTAGTAAAGGTAAGAAGAGGACAATACATAAGATTTTGGTTGATGAAAATCCCAAGTGAAAGATTTTGTGGGTAATGTATCTTGACATGTGAAGACTTAAGAAGGAAAAATCAGTACTAGGTTCAATGTGCATGAATATTGGAGACCGTGTGCATACATGGAAGAGGTAAAGCAAAAATCAGAAAGCTGTCACAGTAGGTACTGCAGCCCGCTCGACCCAGACCCAGGTCGAGCCCAGGTCGAGCCCAGGTCGAGCCCAACAGCTGCACCCCTTTTTCTTCGATTCTGGCAGCCTTTGTGCTGCTTCTGTTTGAGTACTAAAGCTGCCCCATATGTTGACTACCTATTTCCTTATATATACCCACTTAACTCCATGATATACTTGCACCCAAAGTCTCACATTTAGAGCTCCTTCTTGTTCATGTAAATTACACCCATTTTAGCTCCTCTCTTCCCACACACTTAACTCCATTGTAATTCCTTCAAAGCTTGTATTTCTCCTTTAAACACATATTAATATAATCCTAGGCTAGATGGTGGATGTAGCCTAATTAATGGTGAACCACCTTAAATCCTTGTCTTGATTATTTAATTTATTTTTGCTATTCATTATTACATTGCTTATTTGATTCTTATTATTGACACAACACAAACACCCAATTTAAACCTTATTTTGTGATCTTTAAAGGAGGTGAATACCTCCCCTTTCAATTGGTATCAGAGCCAAGGGTTATTTGAGGTTGATTGAGGTGTTAGTGGTGGTCATTTGAAGCTCAAGATGTCAACCATGAAGTTAGACATTGAGAAGTTCGATAGGAACACAAATTTTAGTTTATGGCAAGTAAAGATGAAGGCAATCTTGATTCAAAATGGTGTTCACAAGGCACTTGAAGGTGATGAGAAAAAGCCCATTGGTCTTAGTGAGGCTAAGTGGGAAGAGATGGATGCAAAAGCGTTATCCGCCATACAACTTTGCCTCTCCAATGAAGTATTGAGGGAAGTTGTGAAGGAGGTGACTTCAAAAGGGATTTGGGAGAAGTTGGAATCACTCTATATGGCCAAGAGTGTTACCAACCGATTACTCTTGAAGAGTAGGTTGTATGATCTCCGGTTGCAAGAAGGTAAGCCTATGAAACCTCATCTTGATGAGTTCTACTCTATTGTTTTGGATTTACAAAACATTGATGTTTCTTTTGATGATGAAGACTTGGCCATTCTCTTGTTATGTTCTCTACCCCCTTCTTTTAAGCACTTTAGAGAGACTTTACTTTATGGTAGAGACACTTTGTGTAGTGAGGATGTTAGGAAGGCTTTGACTCAAAAAGACCTTATGGACTCCCAATTTGCACAAAAGGTTTCTAATGAGTCTAATAATGATGCTTTGTTTGCTAAGGAGTCAAGTAGGAACAAAAGAGGCATGACTTGCAATTATTGTAGGAAGAAAGGCCATCTTAAGAGAGATTGTTGGAAGTTAAAATCCAAACAATCGGATGATTGCAAGTCCAAAGGAGCTAGCTCCGCCGAAGCTAGTTATGTTGAAGGTGAATATGATGTTGGTGCTTTTATTGTCACAAGTGAGTACAAGGGTGGTGACTCTTGGGTTTTGGATTCGGGTTGTTCATACCATATGACTTCTAACTCTAGCTTCTTTTCAACTTATCAAAAAGTTGAAGGAAGAAGTGTCACTATGGGCGATGAGGCCAATTGTCCGATAGTTGGTATTGGGGATGTTAGAGTCATCATGTTTGATGGTGTTGTAAGAACGTTATCCGGGGTCCTACATGTTCCAAGCATGAATAGGCACTTAATTTCCCTTAGTACTTTTGATAGAGAAGGTTTTGCATGCATTGTTCAAGGTGGAGCTATGAAGGTTGTTAAGGGCCATAAAGTGTTCTTAAAAGGGTCCATTGATGAAGATGGCTTGTACAAGCTACTTGGCACAACCTTAATTAGTTCGGTTCAAGATGCTACTACCTCGACCAAGCTCAATGATGATGATGATACTTCTCTTGATGATAAGAATGTAATTCCAATGTCTTCCAACAAGTCCATGGGTTGTATGGACTTGGTTGGTGTTTGATTCATACTCTTTTGTTGTAAGCCCTTAGAGGGCATTGTAGTACATGTGCTTTTGTTTATTTTTGTGCACATGTTTATTTTGGTTTTTGAGTATGTTGCTAGCTAGAGATTATTTGTGAGTGTTGTTGGATGATCTTTGAAGGTGATGTTGACTTGGAGAACACAAGTCAAGGTGGAGATTGTTATGATTATGGGTGACTTATGTTCACCAAGTAATCAAGACATGATTAAGGTAATTAATCATTATAATTAGTAAAGGTAAGAAGAGGACAATACATAAGATTTTGGTTGATGAAAATCCCAAGTGAAAGATTTTGTGGGTAATGTATCTTGACATGTGAAGACTTAAGAAGGAAAAATCAGTACTAGGTTCAATGTGCATGAATATTGGAGACCGTGTGCATACATGGAAGAGGTAAAGCAAAAATCAGAAAGCTGTCACAGTAGGTACTGCAGCCCGCTCGACCCAGACCCAGGTCGAGCCCAGGTCGAGCCCAGGTCGAGCCCAACAGCTGCACCCCTTTTTCTTCGATTCTGGCAGCCTTTGTGCTGCTTCTGTTTGAGTACTAAAGCTGCCCCATATGTTGACTACCTATTTCCTTATATATACCCACTTAACTCCATGATATACTTGCACCCAAAGTCTCACATTTAGAGCTCCTTCTTGTTCATGTAAATTACACCCATTTTAGCTCCTCTCTTCCCACACACTTAACTCCATTGTAATTCCTTCAAAGCTTGTATTTCTCCTTTAAACACATATTAATATAATCCTAGGCTAGATGGTGGATGTAGCCTAATTAATGGTGAACCACCTTAAATCCTTGTCTTGATTATTTAATTTATTTTTGCTATTCATTATTACATTGCTTATTTGATTCTTATTATTGACACAACACAAACACCCAATTTAAACCTTATTTTGTGATCTTTAAAGGAGGTGAATACCTCCCCTTTCAATATATTATATAACAAATTTTGCTTTCTTTTGCTATTTGAGTTCATCATGCCAATATTTGGGATTATAGTTTTTGTATTTTTGTTGTTGTCGTTGTAACTGATTTCGTCATGTGGATGCTGAGGATTCTTTGCATGCTGGTATTGTTTAGGCATGTATGTCCATTATGCAATAGGGAACCCTATCATTTGAAGATGAAATACAAAGAATACATCCAATTGGAAACTTCATGAGTTGTTGTGGGCCAAATGTGTAATTACTTATCTACTTTGAGATGGGCTGATACTATTGTGAATTTTGGAGATTTAATTTTGGAATTAAATGTACACCGACTTATTCCACCCTATTACAAGAAATAGTCTCATCATAGGACAAACCCAAAAAGTTAACTAATTTTCTAATTGATCACTTTTAAATTGTAAGTGATCACTTTAAGATTATACGTGATCACTAACACTCTAAAAAGTTGGTCTTGGTTTTAGTCTTGTTCATCAGCCTAATGTCCCGCTCAAAGTCAAGGTCGGGTGAGAGGTAACGGACATCATACTCGTATTCCCTCAAGGGAGAGAACAGGAGAAATGCGCGCAATGGAATTAAACCCCTAAATAGTGAGAGCCCTGCAAAATGAGTGATGGGTAGCATCAAGATAACACTATAAAAAGTTATTACTTTAAAAACTAAGAATGATTCACTTTAAGACAATAAGTGTACGTTGAATCGGTCTAATAAAAATGACGTTTCACTGTGAGACCGTCTTATATGAGAATTTGTCTTACTGTTTTAAGATAAATCGACCCATTAAAGAACTTCTTAATCTATCAATTTTGCTTATCATTTATATTTAGTAAATGACTTTTAAGTCAAAATCAATAAGTTTTACTGAACTTTTTTAAATTCCCTTTTTAGTTTTATGGCCATTTTATCAATAACAAACATATAATGCAACAACCAATAATTTTATAACAATTAACTTAAACTATTGGTTTTAACAAATAATGCTATCAGTTTGATCACGTTAGCAAATAGTTAATATTCAATTGCTAATTTCCAATCTCCCCTAAATGTTAGGTTCCACAACGTACTCCCTCATTCCACACGTTCGTGCTATTTTTCTTTTTAGTTGGTAATTATGAGTTTTGTTATATTCTCTTTTTTTAGTTATAATACACAATGAAATGATTATTTCATCTTATCTACATATTTAATCTATTTTTTTTAACACAACCTCATTTTTTTCACTTCTCAATAAAACATTATTTTTCTTCCCTTTCTTTGGATAGTTCACAAACGGAAGAATATTCTCTATGTTTCACATAGTTTTGCAAAATCATCATTTTTGTTCCGTCATAAAGATTTTGCTACATTTTTATTTTTGGTATGACTCTCTCAATTTAAATTATATATCTATCACATTCATACTTTTTCTTCCATCTCTCTATAAATTACAATTTTTTTTTTAATTTGCTCAAATTTTATTAATAGCAAATGCCAGAGATAGACAAAAAAAATATATTAAATAATATTAAATTAAACGCATCAAGTACAAAAGTAACAATCCTTTTCTTAAACCTTTGCTTGGTAAACAAACTTTTGTAGGTACACTTGTATAAAAAATGTTTCAATAGTTTTTCCAATAAGAATTGATTGTCTTTTTGAGCTAAGTCTTACAATCAATATTTGCATAGCATTTCACCTTCTTCAACCTATCCTATAACCCCAAAAAAAAAAATCATACTACCTCCGTTAATTGTTTTGTGCAACCGCAATACAAATTGCGGTTGCCAATGCAATTTTTCATAAAGCAAAATTAGAGAATGTGGGGTAATGTAATTAAAGGTAAAATAGGAGAGAGAAATAATGGAAGTAAGGATAGGTAAGTAAGAGAAAGAAAGAGAGAGGAAATAGGGATAGGTAATTTAGGAAAAAGAAGGAGAGAGAAAATGATGGGATAGGTGATTAAAGGAGAGAGAAAATGATGGGATAGGTAATTAGATTGGTTATTTTTTACTAAAAAGGAAAGAAAAAAGTAAGTTGCAAATAACCTTGAGCGGACAAAAATGGCAAAAGTTGCATATAACAATTAACAAAAGTAGTATTTCCAATGTACTTTTTGGGTCTCTAACCCTCTATATAAGACAAATCTCACATGAAAAGATGAATAATTGAGGTTTCCCAAAACTCTCAAATCTCAAATTCTGAATTTAAACCAAATCTGATGATATTGATGTTTGCCTCATCAGTCATTATTCCTATGTCTCTATTAATTTGCACTTCTTTTTTCTATTTGTCCCACTTATTTTGCACCATTTTTTATATTTTTCAATAAAATTTTACTTTTCACTAAATCTCACCCAAAATTTAATGGGTGTAAAATCATAAGTAGGGAGTATTCATTAGTAGCCGTTGAATCTTTTCCCCTTCTCAAAATTAAACATTACAAAAAATATTAGTGGTGAGTGTAGTTTAGAGTACTCTATACTCAAATTCAACTTTATAAATAATAATAATTATTATTCAATCTAACCCAACAAGTACAACAATACAAATCTCCCTCATTTTCATCAGATTTGGTAAAGCTTCTTGCTTTTTCCAATTCATACTGAAGTTTTTCTTCATCTTCTTGCTCTTTCTGGGTTTTGCTCCTAGAAAATTAATTCAACAAACTATATTTCTTGACATTTTCAATCTTTTATTCACAATTTCTGGGTTTAAATTTTTTTATTTTGCGAACCCTTTTCATAGGTTTTACAAGTTTAAATATTTTTATAAATCTTTATTTACAATATATAAATAAAAAAGTGTTATTTTTATGATATTTTAACTTGTAATCAGTAATATTGATTTTGGTAACCGTCCCTTCCCATTATCCCAAATACTCGCTGACCACCGCCCCATTCACCTTTAAACTGTTTTTCCTGTTCTTTATAATTTATTTGTATAATTTTGCATATACATAGAAAAAACAAATTATTTTTTCATTGATTTTCTTCTTGATAACCCATTGTTTTAAGTGAAAAAAAGAAAAGATTTTGTTTACCCACATTATAAAAACCATTTATTTTTCAATGGAAAAATTATGGGTGTTTTTTGTAAATTGTTTGATTATTGGGTTTGTATTACAAAATCATAATGTTGAAGGGCTTGGAGTTAATTGGGGAACACAAGCTATTCATAAATTACCACCAAATACAGTGGTAGAAATGTTAAAGGATAATGGTATTCAAAAAGTGAAATTGTTTGATGCAGATGAGTTAACTTTGAGTGCTTTTAGTGGTACTAATATTGAAGTTATGGTTGCTATTCCTAATGGTGATTTGACTGCCATGCTTGATTATAAGAGAGCTCAAAAATGGGTTGAGAAGAATGTTACTCGTTATAATTTCAAAGGAGGAGTTAACATCAAGTGAGTTGTTTTTTGTTTCTATGATCAAATGTTTCCTTTTTTTTTAGCCATTAGATTATTTTATTCGGATTAATCTGAAATAATCTCTTTTATTATTACTATTACTAATTAGGGTAAGATTGTATCACGCCCCCAAACTCACCTAGTTTTTAGGAAAAATTGATATTAATAATCCAATTTTTCATCCATTCGCTATGAATGATCCCCTTTAGATTATTTTACTCCGATTAATCAGATTTAACCTTACGAGTATGCTGACAGTAAACTAAGCGCAAAGGTTGGATTGTTAAAAAATAATCCAAAGGTGAGATTATTCACAACGCATATGTGAAAGGTTGGATTATTAATATCAATTTTCCCTAGTTTTTATCCACATAATGACATTGAGATCCAATATGCTATGAATAATTTAACCTTTAAAATATTTTTTAATAATTTGTGCCTTTAGTTTGCTATCAGTATATTCTATTAGTATATGGACAAAGTGGCAATAAACTAAAGGTAAAAATTAATATATTAAAAGATAATTCAAAATTAGTAGTATTTTCGACGAATGATGAATGAATAAAAGATTGAATAGATTGAATTAATAATTTCAAGTTTTCTTTTTATAAAACATATTTGACTTTTTTTATTCATACCAGTATGTTATTTAAAAAAATCTATGGCATGGAGGGAGTATATTTTTTAGTGATCCAAAAAATTGATAAAAGTGCAAACTTTTTGTTCCTTTTGCTTTTTTTGTGATTTGATACTTTTTAATTCAGTTGCCATGTGATTGTGTTTATGAAGCTTTATTTTTCTTGGAATATGTTGGAAAGTTGCATCTTCTTTTCTTGATTTAGATATGCTGATATAAATTCTCCAACCGCCCATCATGTGGTTATGTGATATTGACCCTACGATTAATGAGAAAGATGAACTGGGAATTGGGATTAGTTAATTAGTTGACAAACATAGTTTAGTTCATTTTATACCACTTCATCCGTTCCATAATACTTGCTACTGAGTGTGACATGTTGTGCGGAAAATGTCACTATCAGTAGCAAGTATTATGGAACGGAGGAAGTAATTGATTGATTCAATGCTTCAAGCCTTCATTTTGAAGTATATTTGGACTATTGGTGAGGGTCGGTCTTGAGATTTGTAAACATTACTAAAGGCCCTAACTACTTAACATACTTCTATGGGTCTCTAATTATTAACTATTAAAGCGTCGTTATTTGATATTTTTGGATGGGCCCTTGGCACATGTCACTCTTGCCCTCTTATAGGGTCGCCCTGCTAAATGGTGCACGATGCATCCAGATTATTGTGAACCAATAATAGTTCTGGTGCAAACTGTTTTAGATTATGAAGCAGTTTCTACTTTCTAGGTTGTTTAAGATTGCCCGATCTCATTTCATTGTCGCCTTACCGATAAAGACTCGATTTGGATTTCGTGGAGACGGGCTTGTGCGTGCTCATCGTAGGCGCAACAAAATTAAACAGTTGTTGAGTAAAACCCTTGTCTGATTTTTGTTAACAACTTTGCCTGGTTGCAGATATGTGGCAGTTGGGAATGAACCTTTTCTGAAGTCCTACAATGGCACATTTGAGAATGCTACTTTGCCAGCTCTTAAAAACATCCAAAATGCTCTTAATGAAGCCGGGTTAGGCGACATTGTGAAGGCGACTGTGCCTCTGAATGCTGATGTCTATGAATCACCATCAGGAACCCCTGTACCTTCGGCTGGAAGATTCAGACCCGATGTTGCTGATTTAATGACACAAATGGTCCAGTTCTTGAGCCAAAACAATGCTCCTTTTACCGTCAATATCTATCCTTTCCTGAGTCTGTATGGCAACCCTGATTTCCCTGTTGATTATGCATTCTTTGATGGAGGAGCCGCACCCATAGCAGACAACGGAATTCAATACACTAATGTTTTTGATGCCAACTTTGATACGCTGGTTTCTGCCTTAACAGCAGCCGGGTTTGGGAACTTGCCGATAATTGTTGGGGAGGTCGGTTGGCCTACAGATGGTGATGTTAACGCAAATATTAACAACGCCATCAGATTTTACCGTGGACTATTGCCTAGAATTGCTGCTAATACAGGTACTCCTTTGAGGCCCGGAAGTATAGAGATGTACTTGTTTGGGCTCCTAGATGAGGATGCCAAAACTGTTGCTCCTGGGAACTTCGAGAGACATTGGGGGATTTTCCGATATGATGGGCAGCCGAAATTTCCCATGGATCTTACTGGCCAAAACCGGGATATCTATCTTGTTGGTGCAAAAAATGTTAAATATCTCGACAATCAATGGTGTGAATTCAATCCGAATGCTGAAGATCTTAGCAAGTTGGCCGATAACATTAATTTTGCGTGCACGTTTGCTGATTGTACTCCTCTTGGGTATGGTTCGTCATGTCAAGGCTTGGATGCGAATGGGAATGCTTCATTTGCGTTTAACGTGTACTTTCAGACCCAGAGCCAGAATCTTGCTGCCTGCGACTTCCAAGGTTTGGCTAGGTTATCGTTGCACAATATCTCAACTCCGACTTGCAATTTCACCATCCAGATAACCTCGTCTGGTCTTAAAACTGCTGTACCTTGGGCTGTCTCATTGTTTGCTGTACTCGTGTATCGATTCTTTTGATTTGTTATCATAGATGTTCTCATTCTCGTTTCGTATATTTTGAGATTTTGATGCTAGAGCCGTCTACAGAAATTCATATTCTTTTTTGAGAAAGCTGAGTTCTTCATTACTCCCTCTGTTTTATCGTCTCCATACTAGAATTAGAGTCGTACAAGGGACGATTAGTGTACCATAATCACACAAATCTGTCTTTAAAAAGCCATCGAGATACATTTATATATAGCGCGTAGCGCAATTTTCTTGTAAGCCAAATAAGCGTTCCTAGCACGGAAAGCATGTGCACAGGAACCACAAGAACAAACTATTGGTAACGAGTTTTTTTTTTTTTTTTTTTTGAAGTAAACCTGTAGATTAAATTAACTCAAATCGAGCTCGGCCAAAGACTTCGTTTTATTCTACATTTATCTTTATCTTTGGAACTTAAATATAGGGACCAAGACAGTCATTTGTTCATTTAGGAAGCTCAAAGTTAAACTAATATCAAATCAAAATTAATGCCAAAGTAGTAAGGTTTGCTAGCTAGCTCAATTATATTCAAATTGATTCTTTGGTAACAATTGTGCTATTTGTAAAAATTTATTTTGATTTGGTGGTAGGCTAGAGAATTTCTATCGGCAAAGGAGAGAAAAAACTAATCTTTCATGTAGGTGGTGAGAATCCAATATTTATTACGCGAGTAAAAGAAAAAGTGATCAACCACTAGGATAATCAATGATTCTCCCATCATATTGTAAAATTTAAAGTACTTTGTTCTCTTAAATCCTAATGTTCTTCGTTAAAATTGGAATTCCAACTCCTAAATTTAATTTTTTGTAATTTTGGGTTGGTTAGAAAACTCTACAAGCAAGAGAGAGTTAATTAATCATTAATGCTGACTACATTAAATATATCGATGAAAATTAAAGCAAAAGTATAAGTCAATCAACAATAAAATTGTAGCAAATTTAATAAAATATACTTAAAATAATTAGAGTAAATTCAGTAAAAGACGATACAAATCGTCTTGTATATCTCCTAATGTAAAGCATAATCCATTAAAAATTAATGCCTACTTACCGTATTGTTAGTGCATACTTACACTATCCTTTATGCCTACTCACAATATTTTAAATGTGAACTTACATCATTCTTAATGCCTACTTACAATATTTTAAAAAATATATAAAAGATCAGTTCAATTAGAGATGGTCTCTCACAAAAATTTGTGATAAAGAATAGTCATCACAGTCAGTCCATTATGCCACCTTGCTATTCAGACTAATTAATACTCCATACTACGTTCTCACCTTAAAGCCCAAGATTCAACAAACGTTAGCACTGACATCAACATGTTCAACAAATCAAAAAGAATCAGTCATCTTGGAATAAAATAACCAGCATAAAAAATTCTTAATTATTCATATAAATATGTATACACACTACACAGTACACACATAACATTAGAATACTCCCACATTACAAGGTCCAAAAATGGCAGTAGAGTCAAGTGCATCATCGCCCACCATTGCTCCTCTACAAGACAGAGTAGCAATAGTCACCGGCGCCTCTCGTGGGATCGGTAAAGAGATCGCCCTCCATCTCGCTTCGCTTGGTGCAAAAGTCGTAGTCAATTACACATCAAATCCTGCACTAGCACAACAGGTTGTAACTCAGATTAATAGATCTCATGGGACTGATCAAACCCGAGCTGTTGCAGTTCGAGCAGACGTGTCTGATCAAGCCCAAGTCGAGGCACTTTTCGATGCAGCAGAACAAGCATTCTGCGCACAACCCAATATTGTCGTAACCACAGCCGGGATTCTTGATCCTACATACCCATCTATAGCTGAGACTACAGTTGAAGGGTTTGATAACATGATGAGTGTGAATGTCAGAGGGACGTTTTTGTGTATACAGGCTGCGGCTAAGCGGGTGAAACAAGGAGGGGGTGGAAGGATTGTGACGTTCTCGTCTTCATTGGCGGGTGTTTTTCGACCTGGGTATGGAGTGTACACGGCTTCTAAGGCTGCTGTTGAGGCTATGACGAAGATTTTGGCGAAGGAACTTAAGGGGACACGGATTACTGCTAATTGTGTTGCACCAGGTCCGATTGCGACAGAACTGTTTTTAGCTGGTGCGGATGAGAAGCGTATACAAGGGGCTATTGACGCTTCACCGATGCAACGCCTTGGCGAGCCTAAGGATGTTGCACCGCTGGTCGGGTTCTTGGCGGGTGATAGTGCTGAATGGGTTAACGGACAGATCATTAGAGTTAATGGTGGATTTGTGTAGGCAGCTAGGAACTTCTAGGTCGTTTTTTACAAATAAATTTGTCATGTTTCAATAGAAGTGTATGTGTATCCATTTGATCCTTCTTGAATGTTATGGCTTTGAGACAAGTTTAATACCAAAAAAACGAGGCAAATCGACCAAATTGAAGTTAATAAGCTCGCTTAGCGCATACACCTAAGGTTAGCATCTTGGGCGGGCAATGAGTTACGCGTCTTAAAACATACAGATGAAATAATTCTTAAAGCGAATGCTTGAAAGCGCGTTATAATACCTAAAATCAAGCACTTGAGAGCGTTTTAAGGTCATAGTCTAGAAAGCCCATTTGATGAACACCCACCATGTCTATTTTCTTAGTATCTCATATGACGCCCTGCACCTTTAAAAACTAAGATTACTGTATACACTTTCTATTTCTTTGAGATTGCTACTGATAGCGACATATGTATTTAGTAAATAGAGGAGTAGGTGCATTGGAGTAAGGACAAATCACAAGTTATAATAACAACACAATTAAAGAACTAGTAGGAGTATAGATTTTTGGATAACATACAACAAAAGACTAAAACACACCTAAATTACTACAAGAATAAATTTCATCCAAGACATCTTTATACCATGTAATTAATTTATTCGTTTGTAACTAAGTACAAGAAATTCACTATTTCACCAAAATATACCTGACATAACACATTTTCAGACCTTGATCATAACTTTTAGAGGCGAGATATAACGATTGGACCTTAATCATAGCTTTTACAATCAATTGAACCTTAATCATAGCTTCTACATGCGAGATAGAATGATTGATGATGATGATGATGCTAGTATAAAACCCAAATACACATGATCAATTTTCAATCAAAAAAATCCCCAAATTATGGGGAAATTAAACATAACCACCATTAACCCTAATAATCTGACCATTAACCCATTCACCACCATCACTAACCAAAAACCCAACAACAGGAGCAACATCCTCCACCTTCCCTAACCTCTTTAATGGACTCTCATCAATTGCCCTTTGCACCATTTCTTCTGTCTTACCTGCATAAAACATCTCCGTAGCAATCGGTCCAGGCGCTACCGCATTCACAGTTATCCCACTTCCTTTCAATTCCTTCGCCAATATCTTCGTCATGGCTTCCACCGCCGCTTTTGATGCCGTATAAGCCCCAAATTTCTCTCTAAAAGCCGCCGCCAATGATGAAGTTATAGTCACAATTCTTCCTCCTCCACCACGCTTAATCCTCTTAGCCGCCTCCTTGATGCACAGAAATGTCCCGCGAGTGTTGACGGAGAAGATGCGATCGAATTCAGAGACATCGAGATCGAAGATGGTGGAGTAAGAAGAGTCTAGGACGCCGGCGGAAGTGACGAGGATGTGGGGGGAAGTGTTGAAGGTTTGTTCCGATTTGTTAAAGAGGGTAATGACTTGAGTTTCGTCGGAGATGTCGGCTTGAACGGCGATTGCTCGTGGAGTTGTGGAGGAGGAAGAAGAGAGGGAATTGATTTGGGAAACGAGTTGTTCGGCGAGGGATTGGGAGGATGGAGAAGAGTAATTGATGACGAGTTTAGCGCCGAGTGAGGCTAAGTGGAGAGCGATTGCTTTGCCGATACCTCGAGATGCGCCGGTAACAATGGCTACTCTGTCTTGCAGGGCGGTGGTTGTTGTGGTGGTGATCGGGGCTGGTGGGGATTCCATGGTTGTGGAATTAGACCAGAGGATTTTGATGCTTTGTTGGTTAATACTTTATTTATTTTTAGGAATAATATGGTCTTTATGGATTAGAGAAGTATTTATAGGGTTATGGAATTTCAATTAATAAAATATCATATTTTTTGACTTTTCTAATTTATCATCAGGGCATTATTATTTGTCGCCACCTTTTTAATGAAATCGCCACCCCTATTTAAAAAAAAAAATAAAAAAAAAATAATAATAAATTAATTAAAGTTACTATAGAAGGAATTAAAAATTGGGTATCAAACATTTTATTAACTCTTATTTAATATACTCCCCTCGAATCATTTTAATTGTCTCATTTTCTTATTTGGCAAATTCATTTTAATTGTCCCATTTTCTTTTTTGTTTATCTTTTTTTACCTAAATACCCTCACTTTTCCAATTCTCAATACACAACAACCACCTTTACAATTAATTTTATCAATTAAAATTCTCAACTACCACCTTTTTAATGGACCCCACACTACCCTAAATAACCGTGAAAAACCAAATGAGACATCTAAAATGATTCGGAGGGAGTATAAGTGTTTTATTTGACTTTTAATAATATATGATGACAAATTTGGGGTGCTTGGCAAACTAGGTTATAGGGCAATTTTAGCCTATTTTGATATAATTAAAGGATTAGCTGGTCAAACCAGCTAATGTTAATGTTTGATTATCCATCTGGTTGAAACGGTTTACTGCTATGAATTAGATGTTTTAAACAAGTTGCTTACAACAACGGGTTTAAAATCAATTAGTCAAATAAGTTAATAAAATCAACTGGTCAAATTTGGCTCTATAATCAGCTACTGGCTATTTGTTAAACACTCCTAATCACTCTAAAGTTGTATTTTATACTTAATCTATAAACAACTCCGTAAGTCATGTGGATTGTGTTTAATTTGTCTTGATGCAATGATTGTATTTTTGTTATGTTTTTCACCTTTCTCCCAGGTGCATGAACGATGTTTCTTTGTACATACTCAAAATATCTCAATCTACTTTTATGTGTTTTTAAGAATTGTACAACCCTATTCTTCGTCTCAAAAAGCTTGATAGTTTCTATTTTTATTTATCACGGTGTCATACATCTATCCTAATATTTTCATCTTTACTATTTCTATCTTAAGCTTATTTATCCCCTTAATTAAGTGGTTAACATTACGTTTACGTCTCATGTAACAAGGCTAGTTAAAAATAATGTACTCTATAAAAAATAGGAAAAATTACATATAATAATCCAATCTATTTATGATTTTCCTACAATAATCTCAACTATCGATTAACCATGAATAATCCCAACTTTAAGGGGTATTTTCCCAGAGTAAACTCGGTGGCCGGATGACTTGCTATCTCAAGTTTTATTTTTTTAAAAAAAAGATAAATTAAAATAAAATATCGAAAAAAATGTTAAAAGCATGTTCATGAAAAATTTATGAATTTGTTTTATTATTTAAAATTTTTTATGTAAATTTCAAAGTTTTTTCTCTAATTTTAAATTAATATTCAATTTATTTTTTTGGTGAATTACCTACTATAGCAGGTCATTGGGTTACTCAAGTTCACTCTAGGTAAATACCCCTTAAAGTTGGGATTATTCAAAGTTAAACAATAGTAAGAATTATGGTAGGAAAATCATAAAAAATTTGGATTATTCTAGGTAATTTAAAAAAAAAAATAATGTAATATACCAAATATACCAAATAAAATCAAAAGATCCATTAAACACAGACTATAATAATACTACATACATACTTCTAATAATATAATGTAATATCCATACCAAAATAATTAAATCAAATTAAAACCAGTAATAAATCAAACAAAAAAAGTAACAATATTTCACTTATACTCACAAAATCAAATTTAGTATATATTATTATTGTAGAACAAATAATCACAAAATTAGAAAAAAAAAATTTATATAATCAATAAATACAATCCTTAATACTTCAAATTTTAAAAAATTTATTTAATTAACTTATTTAAGACTCATAATATCATAAGAGATGATATATACAGTATCATTTCAAAAAAAAATGTATTGTATTGGTATATAAATGGTTGAGCTTGTCACACATCTTCACTAAAATATGACAAACACAATTCTTAGGACCATGATCATAGTTTCTACCGACGAGATATAATAATTGAGCCTTAATCATAGTTTTTACGGGCGAGATAAAATAATCGATGATGATGATACTACTATAAAACCCACATATACTTGATCAATTTCACATCAATAAAAATCCCCAAATTAATGGGAAATTAAATAAAACCACCATTAACCCTAATAATCTGACCATTAACCCATTCACCACCGTCACTAACCAAAAACCCAACAACAGGAGCAATATCCTCCACCTTCCCTAACCTCTTTAATGGACTCTCATCAATGGACCTTTGCACCATTTCTTCTGTCTTACCTGCAAAAAACATCTCTGTAGCAATCGGTCCAGGCGCTACCGCATTCACAGTTATCCCACTTCCTTTCAATTCCTTCGCTAGTATCTTCGTCATGGCTTCCACCGCCGCTTTTGATGCCGTATAAGCCCCAAATTTCTCCCTAAAAGCCGCCGCCAATGACGAACTTATAGTCACAATTCGCCCTCCTCCGCCTCGCTTAATCCTCTTCGCCGCCTCCTTGATGCTCAAGAATGTCCCGCGAGTGTTGACGGAGAAGATGCGATCGAACTCGGAGACATTGAGATCGAAGATGGTGGAGTAAGACGAGTCTCCAACGCCAGCGGAAGTGACGAGGATGTGAGGGGAAGTGTTGAAGGTTTGTTCGGTTGTGTTAAAGAGGCTAATGACTTGAGTTTCGTCGGAGATGTCGGCTTGAACGGCGATTGCTCGTGGAGTTGTGGAGGAGGATGAAGAAGAGAGGGAATTGATTTGGGAAACGAGTTGTTCGGCGAGGGATTGGGAAGATGGAGAAGAGTAGTTGATGACGAGTTTAGCGCCGAGTGAGGCTAAGTGGAGGGCGATTGCTTTGCCTATACCTCGAGATGCGCCGGTAACGATGGCTACTCTGTCTTGCAGGGCGGTGGTTGTTGCGGTGGTGATCGGGGCGGGTGGGGATTCCATGGTTGGGGAATTAGACTAGTGGATTTTGATGCTTTGTTGGTTAATACTTTATTAATTTTAGCCTTTTAGGAATAATATATTAATATATTAATATGGATTAGAGATTTATTTATAGGGTTATGGAAATTCAATTAATAAAATATCATATTTTTTGACTTTTCTAATATTTTTTGACTTTTCTAATTTGATCATTCAACAAAAACATTTTATTAATTTTAACTCAAAAAAAAAAATATTTTATTAATTCTTATTTCAACATAAGTGTCTTTGACTTTTAATGCAGTAATATATACTTCCTACTATTCAGCACAATTGTCCTATTTGACTTTTCACACATGCCGAGGCAACATTTTAACCCTTAATATCTCCAATTATTGTTAATTAAAAATTATAAAAATTTGATATTAATAATCGTTGTATTGAGACGAATCAAACAAGATTCCACATGACTATGTTTTAACTTATAGATTAAGAGTAAAATACAAATTAAGAGTGATGAATGAATAGTGCCAAAAGTCAAATGGGACAATTGTGCTGAATAGGAGGGAGTATTATATATGATGTCAAATTGGGGGGCTTGGCAAAATGCTAATGGGCAATTTTAGATAATGTTGATATAATTAGAAGTTAGAACGTTGGGTGGTCAAATTGAAACAGTTTATTGTTATAAATCAGATGTTTTTTAACAAGCTGCTTATAACAGCGGGTTTAAAATTAATTAGTCAAATCAGTTAATAAAATCATATTTTTTGACTTATCTAATTTGATCATTCAACAATACTAACATTTTATTAACTCTTATTTCAACTTAAGTGTCTTGACTGTTAATAATAATATACTATATATATGATGTCAAATTGGGGGCTTAACAAAATGGTTATTTGGCAATTTTAGATAATTTTGATATAATTAAAAGGTTGGGTGGTCAAACCAGCAAATATTAACGTTTATTTATCCATCTTTTTGAAATAGCTTATTGTTATGAATCAGATGTTTTTTAACAAGCTGCTTACAACATGTTTAAAATTAATTAGTCAAACTAGCTAATAAAATCATCTCATCAAATCACTCTAAAGTTGTATTGTATACTTAATCTATAAACAACTCCGTAAGTCATGTGAATTGTGTTTACTTTGTCTTGATACAAATGATACAATAATTATATGAATATCAACTTATCATAATTTTTATTTATACACTAACAACACTAACATGTAAATTTATTAAAATAAATTGAGATAGCGGTCATAAAGAAACTAACAAAAATAACAATCTTAACAAAGATATAACTACTCTTGGTTAAGGACACAATTTGAGTGTCTTCAACTACTTTTATCCGTGATCAAGTCATCAGGATGGTGCAATTTCCAACATTTTAATCCTAATTTTCTCTTCCCATGTTTTTTGTACCTACTATGACTCTATTCCATCAATCGTGATGTTTTTCCACCTTTCTTACAGGAGTATTAACAACATTTTTTTGTAAATACTCAAAACATCTTAATCTACTTTCACGTGTATTAAAAATTGTGCAACCTTATTCTTCAACTCAAAAAACTTGATAATTTCTATTCTTATTTATCATGGTGTCATACATGTATCCTAGCATTTACATTTTTACTATTTCTATCTTATGCTTATTTACCCCGTTAATTGACTAATACTATATCACATGTAACAAGGCTAGTTAAAAATAACATATTCTCTCTTAAGTGACCGTCTATTTTATAAACGTTTCTCAAAAAGCTAACTCATATCTCCCTTTTAACTTACAAAATCACCAATTAGTTTTTTTTAATTCATCAATTGGGCCAGCCTAAAACTTGAGACGTCTATTGTATAGACGATCTCAAGTAAGAATATGTGAATAATAATGTTTTATATTAGTTATACCAAATAAAATGGAAAGATCCATTAACATATAATGTAATATTCATATCTAAATCAAATTAAAACCAGTAATAAATCAAACAAAAAAATAATAATATATTTCAATTATACTCACAAAATCAAAACTAGTATTTATTATTATTGTGGAACAAAAAATCTCACAAAATCAAAACTAGTATTTATTATTGTTGTGGAACAAAAAATCACAAAATTAGAAAGAAAAAATTATAAAATCAGGAAATACAATCCTTGATAAAAAAAATTAAAATAATTCAAATTTTAAAAGATTTATTTAACATATTTAATGCTCATAATATCATAAGAGATGATTTAATTTATATTGGTATATAAATGGTTGAGCTTGTCACATATCTTCACAAAAACAATAAAAATTACTTTGCCTTTTCTCTTAAAATCTTTTTTATATAAAACCTTTAATAATTTACTTATGGCTGGAAATACATCATTCATTCCAATCATCTTAGCCCTACTTATTTCATCCTATAGTAAGTATTATTATTATTATTTTTAGTGAATTTCAATAATTTTCATGTGCTTATTATTTTAATTTTTGTACAGAAAAAAAAAAGAAAAATTGACATTAATAATCCAACATTTTCAAATATCACATGGAGTATTAATCTTATGGGAAATTTCATGTGGTAACCCTGAGGTTTTGGGTTTTCCACGTGGTAGCCCAAACTTTTAAAGAATTCACGCGGTTACCCTGAGGTTTACCGAATTGTTCCACCATGACCTTTTTGCACCTAAAACGTTAAGGTTGTTGTACGCCTATTTATGCGACTCACCATTTCAAATGTCATTAGTTTCAATCTTTTTCCCCCAAAATATAAACTCGAACTCTACTATCTTTGGATTTGAGGGAAATTATATGATTTGGATGATAAATGGTAGAGTTGGGGTTTATAATTTGGATAAAGGTTGAAACTAATGACATTTAAAATAGTTAGTCGCATAAATAGATGTACAATAACCCTAAAGCTTCGAAATTAACATTTGCTAACGTTTTTATGTGTATAGGGTTACGGTAGAACAATTATGTAAACCTCGGGATTACCATGTTGGTTTTTTAAAAGTTTTGGTTACAACGTGGAAAACTCAAAACCTCAGGGTTATCACGTGGAATTTTCCTAATTTTATTAATACAATTAAGCAAATTCCAATAAAAAGTAAACTAGAAAAATAAAAAACATACATTTGTTGGATTTAAAAATGTTCACCTTTGGTTACAAGTTGATTTTGTTTGTTTTTTTTTTTTTTGTTGTTATATATGGCTAAAGCTAGAACTTTCACATAAAAAATGTTATTCCTAATTCATACGAAAATGTTTTTAATGATAATTGATCCTATGTGTATGACATGTCCAACAAACCAAATTCAAAAATGAACGTTTTTAAAGTCTAAAATGAATGTTTTAATTAATTATTTTGATTATTTAATCAAATAAAAAATTTAAGATTGTCTGGTCTTATGGTAAATTCGTTTTTAAATGTATTTTTTTATGATTAATACAGGTTCTTATATTATGGGTTCAGAGTTTAATGAAGTGTTATCTCAAAATATTGGAATAGAAAGAGAAATTAGAGAAATTTGTTGGGCTGTGGAAATTTGTTCGGATAATGTATGTTTTTCTGACAAGAAATGTGGATCAAACAAAAGGGATTACTATTGCAAGTTTTCTGATCAATGTTGTTGTAACCCTGAGTAAAAATATGTATAAATAGATATTATTCTGTCCATTTGAATTTTCTATATAACAGAAATTAAAGCGAAAGCTTTTTAAATACTTGTGTATCAGTAAATTTAAAGGAATAAACGGAGTTTGTTCTAAATACATGATGAAATACTTGTATTTTATGTTCACATACACAAACCATTTATTATAATAAAATGGAAAATTTGTTTTGAAACATACGAACTTTGACCCATTTGCTTTTAAACATATGAATTTTCGATTATTATCTAAACATACGAACTTTGGGGGGTGTATTCCCAAAAAGATATGGATGACTTGTGACCGTTTCATCCGGTTACTTCTTTCATCTTCTCATCTTCACCATCATCATCTTCACCATTTCTTCATCCTCATCTTCTCATCTTCACCATTTTATCATCTTCACCATTAATGAATCCAAAGGCTTCAATCTCTCACTAAAATAATTTCTTAAACAAAATGAAAATGGTAGAAAAAGAAATGAATTTCAATCCAAAATTAGAAATGAATTTGGTTAAAATTAATTTTGAAGAACCCAAAATTAAGCATTGTAATTTTTAGAATTTCAAAATTCAATGAATTTCAATGAAATATAAGCATTTTGGGTAGAACCCAGAAATGAATTTTGGGTAGAACCAGAAATGAATTTTGGTAACAATTCAACCCAAATGAAGAACCCAAAATTCATTTCTGGTTAAAATGAAGTTCAACCCAAAATTAGAAATGAATTTCAACCCAGAAAATGGTAACAATTCAACCCAAATGAAAACCCACAAATTTCTACCCAAATTGAAGAACAAATCAACCCAAATGAAGAACCCAAATCAACCCAAATGAAGAACAAATCAACAAATTGAAGAACAAGAAAAAAAATTTTGAAGAACAAATCAACCCAAATGAAAACCTACAAATCAACCCAATTTTTACAATTTAAGTTTTGATAATTTTAGTCCGTCTTTAATGGGGTATTTTCTGAATTTTTGAAGTCCATTAACAAAAGTTCTCAAGCTTGAAGAAGAAGCCATTACCGGTTACAAAAGGTTAAAAATGGTAAAAAATACCGGTTGTATCTTTTTTAGAATACACCCCCAAAGTTCGTATGTTTAGATAATAATCAAAAGTTCGTATGTTTAAAAGCAAATGGGTCAAAGTTCGTATGTTTAAAAGTAAATTTTCCTAATAAAATTGATGACTATATGTTAGAGTTAAATTGATAAAATTCTTAATTTTCTTCATCAATTTATCCAATGATATTATAGGACTCTTAAAAGTTAAAACCAAGCTAGTGTGTGCATTGAAGTATTATGTAATAATACAATAAAAAATCGTGATAATAAGAATGATTTGTATTGTAGTGTAAATATTTATGAAACTTGAAGTATGTAATTCTCAAGGTAATGAAAACGTTAATTATCAAAAATTTCTTTTTTGCACAATTTTCCATAATCACTCAAAACTACATAGGAAATAATAATGCATTAAAATAGATTTTAACATGGTGAAAGTTCATGATTAGAATATTATAAATTGCAATATCAACTTGTTAATATATTGTCATTCATACACATGAAATACATATTCAAAAATTCTTGTGAGAGAACCTCTCTAACTAGGCTGACCCATTTAAAATGTTATAAATACGTATAAGAATATAGTATAATGTAAGTAGACATTAAGATATTGAAAGTAGGCATTAAGGATACGGTAAGTAAGCATAAATAATAATTTAAGTAGGCATTAAGAATACAATAAGTAGGTATTAATTTTTAATAGGTCAGACTTGAAATATGTCTCTCAAAAAAACGGCCTCTCAAGAGACTAGTTGATCCACAATTTAATAACCTCTTGCCCTTTAAGATGGTAAATTAATGAGAGTAAAAAGACAATCCCTTATTACCTTGTTAAGATAAGTGTTCTAATCCATAGTGTGAGAGTGACAAGGTTCCCTATGAAATGAGGTATAAATAAATATAAAAAAGGTATAAATAAATTTATGAAAAATTCCACGTGATAATCCTAAAGTTTTGGATATTTTACGTAATAATCAAAATTTTTCAAAATTCATGCGGTAACATTGAGGTTTATCAAATTATTCCACCGTGACTTTTTTGCACATAAAACATTAGCAAACGTTAGTTTCAAACTTTAAAGGTTGTTATACGCCTATTTATGCGACTCACCGTTTCAAATGCCATTAGTTTCAACATTTTTTCCTAAAACAAAAAAAGTCTATCATTATTTAGATTTGGGAGAAAAAATATGATTTGGATGAAAGATTATAGAGTTAGAGTTTATATTTTAGGGAAAAAAATTGAAATTGATCATGGCATTAAAAAAAAATGGTTAATATTTTATGTGCAAACGGTGAAACAATTTGGTAAACCTTAAGAAAAATTTTAATTATCTCGTGAAAAACCCAAAACCTCAGGATTACTGTATGAAATTTTCATAATCTCCTCTTTTTTGAAGATCATAATCTCCTCTTTAATATCAATAAATAAATAAATAATATTCGTACACGTACAATTACAGTATAAATACTTTAACAAGTTCCCTCCATATATATATATATGAGATCGAAACTGAAAGACGAACGCCACCAAGAACGTGAGAGAGAAAATGGCGATTGCGAGAACTGGTGTATACGTTGATGATTATCTGGAATGTTAGGGTTTCTAATTTTATCTTCCTATCAATAATTTCAATTTTTCAATCTTCACATTTCATCACTACAATTTCATATTCATTTATGCAAATGATCAACAGATGCTAGAACCTTGCCAGCGGAGCTTCAAAGGCTGCTCAGTACCATCCACGAGCTCGATGAGCGATCTCACGGTACATTCTTTAATCTTTCTTCCCCGAACTATATTTAAAATTTGTAATTTTGGATAGTTAGGGTTTATGTTTTATTGATTGTTGGGGTTGTGAGAAGGGATGATAAATCATACAAAGCAACAAACGAAGTTCTGCTTAGAAATTTCGAACCAGAGCTCTAAAAAAAGGCATAATAATCGTGAAGATGATGAAGTTGGAGTTGAGAAATTGCTAAAAGAGATAGAAGCCACCCAAAATAACGCGTTAAACCTTTGTACTGAGAAGATTTTACTTGCTCGACAAGCTTGTGATCTTGTAAGCATTTTCTTTGTTTTTCGCTTTCTTGTTTTGTTTTTGCAATGTACTTGAAAATTTTTACTTTACATGCTCATCCTATTGCTGTTTAGCGGGGAACTGTAATTAGGCTAAGCTAACATTACTTTGTTATCATGCTTGGAATGACAGCTTAGGCAAACGTATAGTTTGCTTTTGATATAAGATAAACCTCAAGAGTTCTTTAAATGATAGAAAATTAGACTGTCACGCGAAAACACTAAAGATTTTTTTCAGATGTCCAAATGTATGCAACCATAATATAGTACTCCAAACTTCGATCTGAAGTAGTGCTCTAACTTGCAGATAGATCTCAAGAGTTCTTTAAATGTAATAGTATGCAACTATAAAGCAGGTCTTGTGCCGCATTGAATGTGAATGAATGTAAGATAAACACTAAAGAAAATTAGAATGTTACACGAAAACACCAAAGAAAGGAATCAGGGCTTTACTTTAGCAAGATTTTTCATAGGGAGGTTAACATATAGGGTGGTTTTGTATATGAATGTAATTGATGATATTTTCCTGTCATGGAGATAGTGATTTTTTTATATGCAACCTGTTTGATAGGTTATTACAGGTTCGTGTATACTACTATGTATTTTCCTATGCATTTGTTTGTTCTCACAAACTTCTGAAGTAGTGCTCTCACTTGCAGATAGATAGCCATATAAGACGTCTAGATGAAGATCTAAACTACTTTGCTGAAGATCTAAAGCAAGGTATATCTTAAATGAATACATTACACGCTTTAGCTTTCCTATTGTGATAACGCCTCAGCTACATTCTTTCTTTGGAGTGTTCTCCATATGCAAATTCGCAGAATGGTCCATTTATATTTTCTCTTAGCTCAAACTGTAGTTCTTGGTCATTTGCACCTTTTATTACTTGGGGCAGGCTTGGTTTGGGGTAATAGAATCAAGCAAATAAAGGGGTGAGAAAAAGTTAAGAGAAGATATGCAGTAATAACATGAAGAAAAGAGGAGGGAATCATTACTCCTGTTAGAGGGGTAATAAACTAAAGATCAACCCTGCTAGAGTAATGTATTACTCCTAGACGAGGATAATGATTCCCCTCTCCCTTAAATTATCTAATCTCCACCATCCTTTATCTTTATTTTCTTTGAAACCACCTCTACTTTTCAATTAGTTTGAATTCTGCTACCCACAAAATATATTATACTCTTCCTAAATTTTCCTCACTCGTCAGGATATTGATTAATGGGAGAGCAGGTGTGAATTGTGGATTCCTTGCCTCTTTATTGTGGGTTTTGTGCTGTTTAAACTAATTATTTGCTCATTGGCATCGTATCTAAAAGAATTAGTCAAATAAATTTAGGTGTGAATTTTGATTGTAACCTTTACTGACAAGTTACAAAGTCAGGCTTGAGCTCTCGACATTTTTTCCCTTCAAATGCGCAGAGGGAAAATTAGCACAAGAGGAGCCTGCCATTCTTCCACCTCTTCCCATAGATACTGCACAGAAATCTGAAAAGAAGCGGAATGCGTATGGAGCATCTAATTCAAGGCGTTTTTATAGAGACAGAGATTGGGACCGTGAGCGACACAAAGATTCACAACTGATGCCACCCCCAGGTAGTCACAAGAAGGATTTTCCCGTTCCTGTTGAAACTTATCAACCAATTGATCCAAATGAGCCAATCTACTGTGTTTGTAATCAGGTGTGTAGTAATTGAAGTATAGCATTGAATTTTATAGTTTTCACTCATGTTATGTAAATTAAATGGATACAACCTTGGTAAACTATATATGTAAATGCTGCATGTTCAATTTTGCAGGTCTCTTTTGGAGATATGATAGCGTGTGACAACGAGAATGTAAGTTCTTTTTTTTTTCTGTTTATATTTTTATTTATGATCCTTGAAAGGTACTGGCGAGTGATGACCTCTTGAGTGAACTTTTCTTGCATTGCTAACATCCTTACAGCTATAGCAATAACTAGGATTTTGTGTGTAGAAAAGGAAAGGAGGGCTGCTTTGGTCGTGGGAGTTGATGAACATACAATGTGTGACTTTTTAGTTTTTTAGTCGGGAGCTTAGAACAATTAGACAATTAGATATATTATAACCTTGTTCTCTAGTCCGGGATCGGCATGCTTCCAGTCAGGAATCTTGTTCCAGTTGTGTGATTGTATCCATTATTCTGGTGGTTTGATTTTGTTTTGCTGACAGTGAATATATGTTAGAAAGGGTTCCCCCCTTTTGATTAAAAATTCTAACTACCTTGTCGTTTGGTAGAAAAGTGGGAGTTGTGGTGGTGTGGTGGAGACAGTGGAGTCATGTAAAAGGAAGATGCATATATAATGGGTGTGCCCTGTGTCCATCAGAATGTTCAGTTAAAATGATCTGGACAAATAAGACAATGTTACTCTTAGTCTTTGCTACCCTACCAAAATAATAATACCAGTGCTATTAGTCCTGTCACCTGTGCATAACTCTATTTGGTTTGGGTATATAAAGTGTTTACTAACTCATGATTATGGTCTAAAAATCTTAAGACTACTCCGTGAGACGTCAACTTTAAGTAGAACTTAGCTTTTAATCCGAAACATTGCCCCATTACTTATCTTTCTATATCTGTATGATTGAGAGACCCATGCTCATCATTGCCAAAAGAACTGTAAGCCCTCTTTAATTTATAGTTGCTTTCTTTCAGTGATTTTCCTGCACTATGGCTTGTACTATACTCCCTCCTTCCCTTACCCCTTGCTATTCAAAAAGTTCACATTCGAAACTAAAATGGCACAAACTCTGAGGGATGGCGGGAGTAATTAATTTCTAAAAATAACTGAAAGTGTTGTTTTATTCAGTGCCAAGGAGGAGAATGGTTTCATTATGCGTGTGTTGGACTGACACCAGAAACAAGATTCAAAGGGGTGTGGTACTGTCCGACTTGCAGAGAATTCCCGCGGTTTTGGTCGTGAAATTGTTTTACGTGTTTTGTTAACTCAAAAGCCAGGCTTGACTAGCAAAACTTTTCTTTGCTCAAAAACTGCATACTAGCAAATTGGTACAGTTCACCACATTTTTGAATTTTGCATCTTTAAGGCTATGTTTAGGAGCATTAATAGAAAAACAACCTTCCAAATGATGGTACTCCTGGTTGTGCTGTTATTGATTGATTGTAAATATGCTGGCCTTCCACTTTTGTCGCCAACAGCTTGTAAAGTGTATAATCTGCTGTCGTCTGTGGACCATAAGGCTCATGATAGGCTATTTCTTCCGAATGTTGTGTCTGCCATGACATGATCTCTTTCGCAACAGAAGAATCCCGTCGCTCAACTAGATTGCTTCATCACTATTTGCCCCATGTCCAAACTGCTACAATATACTACTCCGTCCAGCTCATTTTACTAATCTTTTTCAAAAGCCTTAAAAAAAAAAAATAATGTAGCAATGAGCAGGCCGGACCGCCGGAGCAAGTATTCCCTTCCGCCTGCATTTTCTATCCGTCTTTTTGTCATCTACAGTCCACTCACGGTTAGATGGTACTAGCTTTTAAACTTTGATGGTAGTCATTATTATATTTACGGTCCGTTTGGTAAATGGTAATAAACGGTCGTAATGAGAAAGAAAAACTAGTGTAATTTTAGTTGAAAAATCTTTGGGTTATGCTGATGACCATGCTTGTCCAACTTCAATTATCTCATTTTCTTTATAAAATTCATTCTAATGCAAAAAATCATGAACCAAAGAGAACCACTAGTTTTGTCAAATTTCAAATACTTGTACTTCATCCATTCCATTATACTTGCTATATTTAACTTTTTATACAAACTAATGTGTTATTTTATTCATTTCTATGTTTAATTATATAATTTTAAAAAAGTTAACTTTATGAAACTATGCGATTAAATATTTCAAACAAAATCCCATATGACTATATTTTTATTTGTACATTATAAACTAAACTTAAACAACAAATAATGCCCATAATTAAATATAGTAAGTATTTCAGTACGCAGAAAGTATTTTATTTGTTTTTAAGTCTAGCTAATACTCCTATTTCATTTTAATTTTAAATTTCCAATCTCTTGCATAGAGAAGTTAATTACTTCCTCGGTTCCATAGTCTAGCTAGTACTCCTATTTCATTTTAAATTTAAATTTCTAACCTCTTGTATAGAGATGTTAATTACTTTCTTCGTTCCATATTAGTTGTAATATAGGTAAAATGACACTATTCATTCATGATGCATAATTTTTGATCAATTTTTATTCTATAAAGTGAAATCTTATTTGATTCGTCTCATTGTAAATATTATTAAATTTAAATTTTTATAATTTTTATTATATATAATTAGAGATATTAAAGATTAAATTAGTACATTAAACTGCATAAAAGAGCAAATATTGCAAATAAATTGAAATAAAGAAGTAATTTTGAATTGGATCGGAAAATGGATTGTTTTTTAGTATATAAAAAAAGGATAGGATAGGAATAGCAGAATAGGATATTGGTCCAGTCTCTTGTCTCTAGATGCCATAAAACAATGGACAGCTCCTGGAAGATGACAAAAGGATAGTGGGCAGTGACGTCATTTCATTTTTATATTCAAATTTTGAACTGCCTTACTAAGCGCGCAAATCACTCTACATTTTCAAACTCCTCCTAACATTATCAACGGTCATACACATTATTAGTTTTTCCACATTTCTATTTTATATTCAAAATTTGAACTGTCTGATCTTATTTACAAATTTTTGTGAGAGACGGTTTTTTTGAGAGACTGTCTCTCATTAGATTGATCCATTAGAAGTAGAGTAAATGTGGGCAATAAGCTTTAATGGCATGGACCTGAGAAATGTCTCTCAGATTGACGGTCTCTCAGGAGACTGCCTGAATCTTATTTACATGTTATTCTTTATCGCAAATTTAAAAGAATTGAAAAATTAGTCGTATACTTGTATGTGGTGAGATTTTTAAATATTTTACACTTGCATTACTAAATTTTGTATTCTACTTATTTTTAAAAGTTAGAGAAAATATATAGCCGAGAATTGAAGAAAGTGATATGACCATTAATATACTACCTCCGTTCCAAAATACTTGCAACATTTGCCTTTTTCACGAGTCCAATGCACTAATTCAATCCTTAATATCTATAATTATGTATAATATAAAATTATGAAAATTTGATATTAATAATCTTTATGTCGAGACGAATCAAACAAGATCTCACTTGACTATGTTTTAACTTATAGATTACTTATTAATTACAAATTAAGGGAGATAAATGAATAGTGCTAATTTTTCGTATGTTGCGACTATATTGGAACGGAGGAAGTAAGTTATGACAAATAAAAATAATATGTATGACATTAAACTGAAGATAACAAACTAAAATAAAAACCGAGCAATATTTCAAAACAAATAGAACATAGAACTACAATACTCCCTCCTATTCACTTGAGTTGTCCCATTTGTTTTTGAACACTATTCATTTTTAATATATATTTTACTCTTAATCTATACGTTAAAAGTTTAAAACGTAGTCATTTGAGATCTTGTTTGATTCGTCTCAATACAAAGATTATTAATATCAACTTTTTATAATTTTTAATCAACAATAATTTGAGATGTTACGGATTAAAATATTGTCTCGGCAAGTGTGAAAAACTAAACAGGACAACTCAAGTTAGAGGTGTTCAAAACAGATCCAATGACCCGACTTAAAAATGGATCTACAATTATGTAAAAACCAATGTGAACACAAAATTCAATTTTAAACCGATCAAAAAAATCTAACCTTAAATCAACCTGATGAGCCGAATAAACAAACTCAAGTGAATAGGTGTGAGTAATAAACTTAATAAATACTTCTCTCATTATGTAATGCAGATGCTTCCATCTCTCATTCATTTCTTAATTCCAGTAACATTTTCTTTCACACCCTTTCATTTTTTTATTTCTTTCCTTTTTTTTTTTGAATTGATTTACTTCCTTATTTGTCTTATTCTATCACAATCTTCTTTAACCAAAAAAGTTTTAATCTTTGGAGTGATTAAGAAATTATAATAATAATCATCAAGGACCCGACCTAGATCTCCAACGGGTAGTAGCTTTAATCTAATTCTTAAACTCTAATAACCCAGGTAATTTCAATCTTTCTTTTTGTTTTATGTATAATTTTTTAAAATTGTTGGATTTTTAGCTCTAAAAAGTGTTCTTATCTTGATTTTATTTCTTATGAGTCAAATTCTGGGAGATTTAAGGGTTTCATTGATCTGGGTTTTTAGCATATAATTAAGAATTTGATATCATAAATCTAATTCTTCTAATTTCTAGTTCTGTATATTGGGTTTTTTCATTGTAATGTTCATTCCTTTGTTTCATTTTGGGGTTTTTTTAAAATGAAATATTTGATGTGGGTTTTTCATTTCTTATGTAAATGTCATTTGGGTTTTTGAATTATTTAGCATATAAAGTATGAGAAGAATAAAAAAGAAGTGAATATCATTATAAAGTTCATATTGGGTTTTCAATGTGAAGATCATTCCCTTATTTCATTTGGGTTATTTTGAAGTGAAATCTTTGATGTGGGTTTTTCATTTATTGTGTAAATTCAAATGGGTTTTTGATTATTTAGCATATAATGTATATGAAGACCAAAAAAGAAGTGAATATTACTGATTTTTTGCTTGAAAAAATTACTCTACATTTTAAAGTTCACATTGGGTTTTTCATTGTAAAGAACATTCCTTTGTTTTATTTTGGGTTCTTTTAAAAATTAAATCTTTGTCCTTTGATGTGTGTTTTTAATGAAGTATTATGGAAATGTGAAATGGGGTGTAGAAAATTTCTTTGTAAAGTTCATTCTTTAGCTTCATTTTAGGGTTCTTTTAAAGTGAAATCTTTGATGTGGGTTTTCCATTTTTTTTTGAAAATGTGTAATGGGTTGATAAATTCTTTAGTATATTGTATAATAATATATGAAGAATTTAAAAAATATTGAATATTACTGATTTCTTGCTTGTAAATTCTGAACCAGCTTGCTAAATGGGTAGAAATTTAAGTCCTGCTTTGCGCCAAGAACTAGCCAACCTAGAAAAGGATGCAGATAGTCGACGATCTGCAATGAAAGCATTGAAATTATATGTAAAAGATATGGATTTGAAAGCGATTCCGCTCTTTCTTGCTCAAGTTTCCGAGACTAAAGACGCTGGTTGCTCTCCCGGGGAGTACACCATTTCAATCTATGAAGTTCTTGCTAGGGTACATGGACCTAACATTGTGCCCCAATTAGATAATATTATGTCTTCAATTATCAAGACTTTAACTACTAGTGGAGGATCATTTCCTCTTCAACAGGCTTGTTCTAAGGTAGTTCCGGCAATTGCAAGGTATGGGATTGAACCCACTACACCGGAAGATAAGAAAAGGAAGATTATCCATTTGCTTTGTAAACCTCTTTCGGATTCGCTTTTGGGTACCCAAGAGAGCTTATCTTGTGGGGCCGCGTTATGTTTGAAAGCCCTTGTGGACTGTGATAATTGGAGGTTTGCTTCTGATGAAAGGGTTAATGAGCTTTGTCTAAAGCTTGCTAGTGCTTTGGAGGATAAGGCGACTCAAACGAATTCCCATATGGGTTTGGTGATGTCTTTGGCTAAGCGGAATAGTCTTACAGTTGAGGCGTATGCACGGTTGTTGATACGCAGTGGATTGAATATACTGAACTGTGGATTGGTGGAGAAGAATTCGCAGAAACGTTTGACGGCCATTCAGATGGTGCATTCTTTGATGAAGTGCTTGGATATCAGGAGCATTTTCTCGGAGTTGGACTCGATTATTGAGGAGATGGAGAAATGTCAGTCTGATCAGATGCCGTATGTTAAGGGCGCTGCGTATGAAGCAATGCAGACAGCGAAAAGATTATTAGTAGAGAGATCGCCCAAGATCAGCTGCGATGAGGTTTCGGTTACAGGCTCCAACTTCAGTAGGAGTAGTAATAGTGGAAGGAGAAACTTGTCGAGTTCTGGAAGTCAGTCGCCTTTATCTGTGTCACCCGACTCACCAACCCATGATTCATATGCCGAGTCTTTCAAGGATTCTCCGATGTCAATGAGTCAAGGTTCATGTAATGTTCGGAGAAATTCCAATAGGAGGCTTTGGAAACAAGAAAATGGGTGTGTTGATGTATCTCTGAAGGATGGACTTTTCTCTGAGATTGCCCGCGAAAGCTATAGAGCAAATGCATCCTCAGAACAAGATAAAGGGACTGATAGTAGGAGAAGTAACTCGAATGGATTTCCCGGGTTTACACCAGGAAGTGTAGCGAATGGAGCAATAAGGAGCCGACCTCACAGTCCGGTTAATGGAGCACTCAGAAGGAGGCCTCAAAGTCCGGCTAATGGAGCTCTAAGAAGCCGACAAAGTCCAGTTAAGGGAGCTCTAAGAAGCCGACCTCAAAGTCCGGCTAATGGAGCTCTAAGATGCCGACAAAGTCCAGTTAACGGAGCTCTAAGAAGCCGGCCTCAAAGTTCGGCTAACAGTGCAAGGAGAAGCCTAACACCCAGTCCTCAGGTAAAATCAATGATACATTAACTACTCTGTTATTTTCTGTGTGATATTAGTTGCTGCCTATGTTAATTGGACTCGGGTGTTGATGTTGGATACTGGTACGTGTCCAAGTATCAAATTCGTTTAAATATTCAATTTTACGCCTAAAATAAAGTATTTAAGTGCCATACCAACGTTCGAGTATCAAGGATCGGACACGGGTATGTGAAGCAAAATGAAGAGTCTAATAATAATATAGCAAATGTAACATTTTGCTTTATGAAGTCAATAAGTGATTTGATGCTGTGTTTATCTGAGTTGGTTGGTGATATTTGTTTTTTTTTCTACGTTTTTAGGTGTAAATATTAACTTATTTGATTTTGTTTATTAAATTTTGAAATAAAATACCTTTAAGAATTACTTTTAACTTGCAAATTAGAAAACACTTGAATTTAGTTTTATATTTTATTATACATTAGTAAAATCTGAATTATATGAACTTTTTACCAATTAACTTATTGGGTTAAGTAGGATTGTAGGATTCTACCAGAATAAGATCTCGGTATCCTACCTACGATCCGGATCGGTCGCCTATTTTTAGATCGTAAAATCTTAGAATCATAGATCAAGATAGATTTTGATAACCATGGGTATAATGATGTGAGATTGCGAGTTGCGTTTATTCAAAACTCGACTTGGTTTGCTAACACATCAAAGCTCATTCAGGATGAGCTTTGATGAGCATTTCAAGCTCGTATTTTGATTACTATGAATTAGGATATATCAATATACGCTACGGTTTAACAATTTGTCTGCGAGCTTATTTAATTACAGTCGAACAGCGCCAAGATAATAACATTCTGGTTTTGGTTTACAGAGGACACGCTCTCAGATTGATGTCGATGACATCAAGATCTTTAGTACTCCAAGGAAGCTCGTAAGCTCGCTCCAAGATTTTGACGAAAATTCAAACTACATTGTCAATCAATCTAGACGACAGCTAAGTCCAAGCTCAGCCACATACGACTGGATCCCTTCCGCCAATTACAATCAAAATGGTCCAGTAGATGTTTCCGGCAACATCTCAAATGGGTTTGAAGACCATTGCTACGATTTTACTTCACCATCAATCTCATCGACTGAAGAAGCTTTAGCCATTTCTAGTAGCGATATCTCTCCAAATGTGTTCTTTGGAGAGAAATGTGAATCGGGAAAGATAGTGAAAACTTCTAGGACCAAGATTTCGAGCACTTCAGGTAGGAAAATTACCGCTTTGGTAATGTTATTCGTCCTTTTAGTTTCGGTAGGTTTTGCGTTCGTTTTGTTATTTTGTGAGCAGGATGAAAACCGTCGCCTAGTTCCAACCTAGGCATTTTAGATAAATTTGTAGTATGATTAGTGTAATGCAGAATGAGCAGTATTAGTGAGACTATTATGTATTAGTCTGTTGGATGTAGTATTTGTATTTGTACAAATGACTTCTTGTTTCATCTTTTGAGATACCATCATTATGCAATTAGTCTAATTGCTATATATTTATGTCCTTATAGAATTTTGATAAAGCCGAAGGTTTTTTTAGTTTTTTCGGTTTCAGGTTATAATAGACTACAGTAGAATGACGTACTAAATCATTTACTTGACTTGGTTATATGATGTTGCACGTGTTATTTTAGACTTTAGGCCTATTGAAAACAATCTCCTTTTTAGGGTAGGGTTGAGTTTATTCCAAACTCATGTGGTGAGCCGGTGACAAGTGGCTACTTAGCATTAGGGTAATGACGTATTGATGTCATCGTCATCTCAATGAGTCATGCTCACAACAGGGTTTAGGGAGGGTGAAAAATAAGGTAGATGACGGTCGCGGTTGAAGGAGCCTCTCAAAGTCTCAACTTGAGTATTGCCTGACATATAAGATCCCCGCAAAAGAAAATAGATAAAGGTTTGCAGAAAAACACAAAATAACCGTATGCAATACCATACAGGAAAACAAAACCAAACTAAAAACCAAACTAAAGAGACTCATGTACACGAATCTGACATCTCCAACTACTCATTGATATAATTATAAATATTAGAAGAAAATACTTCAACTAGCTACCTCAAGACTCCATAGTTGAGGAGCATCTCTTACCACAAGTTTGCCTTACAATAGATCATTGTCATTAGTAAGTGGCTCCCATCTACACACTTTTTGAGATCAGATTTACACAACATTACCCTTATACTAACAAAGACCCTGTTTCGTATATATTCTACAAAAGAAAATAATTTTTACAACACAGCAAATCCAATAGCCCAATAAGCTCTGTAGTGTTCAAAGATTAGGATTATGTAGGTGCTGCTCACCTCTCCACAATTGGTCAGGACCTAACCTTATCGGTCTGAGAACAGCCGACTGCCCTACACATACGTACGCATACTTGCCATAGCTTTCGTGGCTCGAGCCTGGACTATACATGTATAGTTCTTCAAAGCCCTTTCTTCCAACCATTACCGAGTTTCTTTTACCCTACACAATTTCAAGAATATTAGTCACTCGTCAAGCGTTTGAACTTAGTTATAGAAGTAACAAGAAAAAAAAACCGTACCCTGTCTATTATAGTGAAGTTTCGAGGTGCACTTGTATATATTCTACTCATATCTTCCGATAAATGCTTGTAGTTTTCATCCTCTTCACCTACATTGTCCTCGTTTGTTTCCTTAACGTCCCTTATTGCGAATAAGTCCTTAACCGATGATAGAGGCCATGACCGACTAGGACTAGTGTCTTTGCGGTTGGCTAAGTTGGTCGGAATTATGCTAAAGTCTGACATGAGGGGAAGCTTCTCAACGAAATTCGATCCTTCTAATCCATAAGCATAAGTGGCATCGGGTGTGCTTACGGTCAGATGGGTTAGAATTGAACCGGTTAACTCGAGTTTCGAAGATTTCGAGTTCGTGACAGTAACTTCTGATATCATGGTATCTGGCTTTAGAGTTATGTTGTACTTCACTTCAACCATTTTACTTATGTCTTGGCTTACTATTTCCACCTGTATTTTATGATGGAATCAGGAAAAATGGAGCGAAGTTGTATTTGATCCTTGATCACCTCATGATTATTCAAGTGATCTTGAAAGAACAAACCTAATTCCCAATTCAAATGCACCATTTTTGTGTAGTAAATTATAGGATTTGATATGCTAATTAACATATAACATAGACTCGAACCTGCCTAGACTATGATTTGGGTTATTTGATTAGAAAACCTCTTATTACTAAATCGTGGCAGGGCCGGCCCGAGGTATTCGGAGCTCTAGGCCTGGGCGAAATATCACATTGAAACCTTTTACTTTGCAATTTACAACTTATATAGAACTTTTACAATCATTAGTTTTACTTTTTTGACATGGGCCCTAGGCGACGACCCCATTTGCCCATCCCTAGGGCCGACCCTGAATCGTAGAACATATAACATACAAAAATGACAGTCTTGTTGAATCTCTTTTAAAAGCCGCCATCATCATCATACCCAGTAAATTTCCCTCATAGGAACTATGATAGAATCTGGGGAGGAAAGTAAGGCGGCAACTCATACCCATAAAGAAGAGTACGGCCAAAGAGTCCCTCGACTCGAGAAAGGTCCACAAACATCTTTCTTAACGGCTAGCAAATCGGTAAATACTTTAATATAGTCAAACCAGCCAACAATTCTAACTAACAGCGATTTACCAAAGAAACCCATTAAAGAATGTAAGAAGCAAACCTGAATAGAATCATCAGAAGAGCCATTAACATCATTAAGAACCCAAGTAAGAGGAGACCATAAAAACCCATCTTCACCAACACAATTCAATGCCAAAGACACACCACCTTGTATACTAACACCACCACCATCACTAGACTTTTCTTCAGAAACACAAGTATGTAAAACTTCAATAGAACTTCCATGCCACATTTTGGGTTTATAGGAAGTGATCAGCCCACTCGGCATCAGTATACTCGCTGCGCTCCCATTTTCCGACAATAATCTCATGACATAGTTGTTTCCAAGCTCTGTAAATGAGACTCCATGGCCGCTGAATTCTCTCTTCAAGTAGTTTAGATTGAAGGGTGGTGGTTGTGGGTAGGAAATGGAATTAGAAGAGGCTGAAATTGGTAATTGGATGTGTCTTTTATTAGGGTTTATGTAATGGGAAGTTGATAATGTTGGGATTTTTGATGAGAAGAGAATGGTGGAAGACATTGTAGTGCATATGTTCAAGAATTAAGGGTGGGTTTGTAGAGAATTGGAAGGGTGGGAAAATGAGAAGATAAATAGGAGGGTCCCACTTATCTTTGCTAGCTTAGATATTTTTATAATTTTTTTAATGACTTAGTAAATTATAAATTATATTTTTTTGAAATGTTTAAAGAAAAATATTGTTAACTGAATTTTTTTTTTGAGTTAATATTTAAAGTCGAAATAGTATATTAAATAATGTGAAAACTAAAAAAGTGTAGTCATTACAAAAGAAGTATTTTCTTAGTTCCCTCAAAAAAAAAAAAAAAAAAAAAAAAAAAAAAGTATTTTCTTAGTCTTTTTCTTTACAAGTTTCTTATGATTGTTATAACTCATGAAGTAAATAATAGTTATGGTATGTATTTGTAATGGACTTTATATATTTGTCAATGTATTATTTCAATAAATTTTACATTTGTCGAATCAATTAAAATCTCATTTTGTGCTAATTAATTCCTCTTTTTGCAGGACTCTCACCTTCTGGCTTCTGGGGATAAAATTGACCGCTTTCCTCTAGAATTCCCTTTCAAAGGAGTACGGATATGAATAGTCCGTCACATTTCCTCACCCAATCCCTTTTTTTCGAGCGAGATTTTGAATTGATGATGAACCAAAAATCTCATTTGACTATTATTTAGCTCATAGATTTATTTTTAAAATCAAATACAAATTAAAAGTAACTATTAATTAGTGCTAAAAATACAAATCAAACATTTAATTAGAAATAAAAGAGTATGTTACTCTCGTATGAAAGAAAGCCACGTTATTCTAATTTTGGATAAAATCTTAATTCTTACATACAACTTTTGGGGATTGGATGAAAGACAAAAAAGTTAACTTTCTTCTAGTGGTTTTAATTAAGACATGCACATTCGATTCAAGTGCATAGTCTGAAAAATTTTATATAAGCTTTTGGACTTTAATTAATGCATCAATTAGATAAGAAGAACCTTAAGATCGTGTTTTGTACAGACGTCTCTCAAAAGTCCAGCCTAAATCTGTATTTAGAGTTGTAATAATATAGATTTTGGACTGGGCGTTTAAGAGCCGCCTTTACAATAGACGGTCTCAAATAAGAATTTGTGTACTAAAGTCACACATTAAACATTTGGTATTACTTTTTTGTAATAAAATAAAATAGATATTTGATAATCACACAGATGACGACTCAACATTTAATTGTTTGTGGTGCAATCTCAAAATCAAACCCTCAGTAATACCCTGCGTTGTGCGGGATAATACGCCTATTGTCACTTTCACGACCTCATGGCACAACTTCATAGTCTCTTCTGTCTACTCGCCTGCCCTTTAACCGGTATTAGAGAGAGAGACTTCTATTTATCGATTTTCCATTGAATGTACTATTTTGATCCGACCCCCATGGTTTGCCCATAAGCATAAGCTTGAAATCTACCGAAGGAATTAACAAAGTTTCCTATCCATTGAGCAAAAATTCCAAAAATTGAAAGCCATCTTCTCTTAAATCTTCAAAATGGACATGTAGTCCACGACCATGTCATTAAGATCCGCGACAAATCTAATTCTATAATGAATACGAAGAATACAAATAGCGGACTCGTTTCTTATAAAACATAACATAAGATTAACGCATTCAACATTTCGGAGTCAAATCATGTGACTAATCTACGACTTACGATTCTTGTCGCTTCTAGCTATAGCTTCTACTATCAAACCTTCTCTTCAATCGCAAAATTTTGTTCTCCAATACAGTAAAAAAGACACAACAAAAAGCATATAAAGCAGACAAGAGACGGTTCTTAAGTGTACCAACTAAAAAAAGGAGGCTTTTCGTGCATATCACTTAGTCCTCGTCCATTCCAGCACCAGCAGCAGCGGCCATATCTCTTCTAGGTCCACCAGCTGGTTTTGCCATTATGATCTGAAGAGCACAAGTGAACCCGAGAATGATCAGTACTTCTCGATTCATTATAGTTGAACCGAAGTTTTGAAAAGAAAAGTTGATTTTCACTAACACGGAATGATTAAACAAAGCAACTATAGTCAAATTACTAAATTTGAACCTTCGTTGTAAAAAAATGCATCAATTCATAACTTCAAATTACCTGATCAACTCGAAGAACAGTACAGGCAGCATCTGCAGCATATTTTAGGGCAAAAAACCTGCAAATAATACCATTGATTTAGTCATGAATGTCTAGGTTAGATACAAGCTTTATGCGTGCTCTGCATTTCTAATAAAAATCTCGTGTCAGAACATTGACAGGATTCGAGAGGTAACCAAATGAGTTTGTCTAGATAAATTACGGTTATTTGTTAACTGGATCAATCACCCTTATGTGGCATGATTTGACAAGGGAGAGATTTTAGGATTTTCTTTTATCTTTTTAAATTTTATTCATTTACGTTGTCTTTTTATAACCAAATACCAATACTTAAGGCTAAATTAATAAATTAGAAGAATCAGCTCATAAGGAGCAAGGACCAGACAGTGGAAGTACAAAAACGAAACACCACAATAGAAAAACATATTACTTGGTGACATATAAGTCCCAGATGCTCAAGGTTGAAACATCAGAGCAGGCGCCCTCCTCCAGGTCAATTCCCACCTTTGTATTCCCAGATGAATGTTCACTGTATAAAGACGATATGATTTGCATCGCATCAAGGCCGGCATTCTCGGCTAGTGTTCTGGGGATCATCTCAAAACTTTCGGCAAACTTTGCAATTGCATACTGATCTAATCTGTAGACCGGGACACAAAACATCATTCGTTCAGTAGAAATGGGAAATATCTTCAGAGTAACAAACAGATGATGTTGCACAAATCAAGAGATTTAACATTTTAAAAGTATAAAATGTAAAGTGAAAATCTAAAAAAAATTAACAAAAAAAATATAATATATGAATACTCATTTTCCCATTTTTGAAAAAATAAAACTTGTTTGACAGTTATCAGATAAACAAGCATTCAAACAAAATAACATGATGCAGATAAGTTCAGAAACACAACACAAAACTTCAAGAACTAATTCCCTCTAATGTCGTTTAATATTTGTGCAAACACAGGAAGTCAAACTATGAATTTAACAAGTCAAACACATGATTCAAGTTTACCAAGATGTAGTATACATCTTTCATGCTCGTAATACTTTTATACAACACTTTTAGTAATAACAAGATAATTTATTCAAATCAAACATCGCCGCATAATCATGATTATGTATACTACATCCTGAATAAATGACTTGTTCAATTGATGTTGAATACACTGGTGATTTTATAAACAATAAAGATAGGTATAAATGTGCTCTGTAATAACCAAGTTTCAAGTATAAAATCCAGAAATAGAGGAACAGATAGCATTAATAAATACAACAAAGACAAAGAAAGCATGATTGCCAGCTTATGATCAAATCCCAGAAGAGAATATAACCAGAATGATGCATGTCTGTGAAAAGACATAAATGACTTTCAGTTTATACAGCCATTAATATATTCAACAAGTCTAAGAGGCAATGTACCCTGTTTCTTTGAAAGAGAACTCCTTTAGTCTTCTTGCCAACTCAATCTCGGCAGCTGCCGCACCAGGGACAATTCGACTATCCCTGCACATGGCCTGCCAATAAGACAGAAACGAGATCAACATCTTATACCCCTCAAATGATTATTCAGCACAGCAAACAAAAGAGTGCGTTGATTCACCTTGTACGTGTTTACTCCATCATCCACGGCTCTTTCCAGATCATCCAATATACTGTCTGTACTTCCTCGTAATAACACTGTAGTTACAGAGTTCCCAGATTCTTCATTTCTCACAACAGTAACCTGGCATAGAATACTATATAAGAGAAGAATACTCCTCACACACATAAAAGATCGAAGGCACGAAATAAACTATTTGAGAGAAGAAAGTTTGAATCAAATTTTGACACAAATGGATGTCATCCTCTATTTCCATACATACCGTAGTACCACCAATTTCTTGAACAGCAACTGAATCAACATATCCTAAATCGTCTGGGTTAGGCTGACTGAGCTTTAACTGCCACAACAATCAAGCACTGATAGTTTAGAAATATCCAACTGCAGCATAGATTGAATAAGTGTTAGATATCTTACAATTGCAACTGCTCCAGTTGTACGACAAAATCTTCGAAGCTCAAACTTAGAACTGATCTTGAGGACCATGAGCCTGTAAAAAAGAACCAGAATGAGCACGCAAGAAAATTACCATCCTCACGTTAAGGCTCAAAAGTAATAACATAGCTTATCACCCGTCAGAATGAGCACCCAATGAGCCGAGGAAGAAAAAATTAATTACATAAAGAAATATCAACAGCATTATTCATAGTGTTCATTACCATCTTCCACAATGAAATAGCATAGCTCATCAGACACACATGATAATTCATAGCACCATAACTTATCCACACACTACTCCAAAAGACTACAAAATATCATCAAATCAACCAAGAAAAATTTTAAATGAAATAGATAAAGCACAAACAACAGTATAGCGTTCAATACCATCTTCCACAATGAAACTTGCTATTGCCAAAAGTATAAGGTATGGACAACCGAAAGCCAAATCCTAACCTCAAGCACCATAAAATATAGTAAACTTGGCAGAGGACCACATTGGAAAATAAGCAGACAATTCAAGTATTCATTACATATAACGGGATTATGTAAACCAAGCTTCATTTTTCTAACTGTCTGTGTATTAGGCAGCGTGCTACTCCAACTTGTATACTTGATAATGCTCAACAAAACTCAAACGCTAAAGATAGTATTCAACTTCCCGTAGAATTTGTCTTCCACAAGTCCACACACTTTTAGAATCACCCCCCAAAGCCATTAGGCTTTGTCCAGCTCATGGTCAAGAAGTAAAATAACAAATGAATGGAAAAAAAGGCTCTAAAATGCAAACATTACATACTTGTATCGTTCACAGAAGTGCAAAGCCATATCTCCTACAGCTCCACCACTCACAATCACTTTGGCACCTGAATCGGCAACTGCCTTGATGAGCTCCTCAACTCTTGCTTCTTCAGTTTTGGAATAATTTTCCAGCTACCACGTCCAAAAAAGATGATATAAGAATTGCAACAGAATTCAAAAGCAGATAAAGCAACTGTATTTGTTTTGAACTATTTTTATCAGCACTGACAAGAGGTAATCCCTCAAAAGAAACTAGAAGTCACCTTAGCCTGGTATTTACACTTAGCTACCAGTATCCAATGAACCAATGCATATGCTACCTGGATTATCCATTTCACCACAAGTACCCTTAATGGATTTGAGATACTTCGGCGTGGACACTTGGTACCTTAATGGATTACCAACACGAGGATTTACTCGACCCATGTACCACATCAACTATGTTGACTAGTCGGATAATCCATGAAAATGACTGAATAATTTGGTTTGAAATGAAATGCAAACATAAAGCATCGTGTTGGAGCATCAAACAGACATGGGCACTTGGTACTTGACAAAAAATGAAGAGCCCATGTGACAACAGTTTGGGAAAGCTCTTTCAAGATATTTTGATTAGGCCATTAGAGTAAACATAAATTACTAAGGTACCTGCTGAGCACTATGAATGAGAACTGTTCCTTTTGTTTCGGTAGCAGATGTATCAACACCTTGTGCAAACACAGCAACCTGCAAGGGAACAGACATTAGCAATAATATATGCTATACACAATCACACGATCACACAATCAATAATTAAAACTATAGATTTTACGCATTGCAATTATAAATGAGAATTGTTGAGCACTATGTGTGAGCATTGTTCCTTATGTTTCTGTAGCTGATGTACCGAAGTATAAGATGACAGAAAAAGCTGCTCCATAGGTTTGGACATGCTTATATGAGTTTTAAAAACAAGAGCAGAGATGACTTGAATAACTAAACGCAAAGATATTTGGTAGTCAATAAAAAGAATTAAAGGGAATATTTGAAAACGTTCAAAGTAGTAAATTTTTGCTTTGTGCAATCAACATCAGCTATATGGCATGTAAGCGTCGATGTTATTATTGCATGAGATTGTAGGCAGAATAACATAGCATTAAAAAACTAGATACTACATCCCTCTCTGGTTTTCCTGTCTACTTCAGACACGCAACAAGGCAGCAACAATGAAGATACTCCCCAAAATACTCCTTCTAACACCAGAATTTTGCACCATTTCATTTTAGTTTAATTAAGGCAATGGTATAGGGCAAAAGGCATATTTCATATAGCAAGTGAAACAAATGAATTTGGGGAGAGAAATGTGAACCAACAAATGGGTGCATTAGGGAATGACGGGAAATGGAAAAACATTTAGACAAAGCTAGAATGATAAATAGGTCAAACTTTTAGGCAAACCTACAATTAAAAATAGTGAGAAATTCAGGGAAGGAGCAAGTAATAGTCAAGGGGTATGAAATACTCTCACGTTACATTTTATAACACTATCACATAGGGACAGTCAGGATTGTAAATCAAAACACTCATAATATAATGGAAGAATATAACATTGATCACCATATGCAATACAAGCAGGGGAGCCCAAACAGCCACCTACATCCCAAAAATATCAAGGGGCAACTTACCTAACATCAGAAAACTCATCTTAGATAAGTGTTTTGCATCTTCTCACAAAGCCTATAACTATAAAGCAAAGTGACAGAAAAATAAAATAGGGATTCCGATTATAATGAAAAATGAAAGCCATAAATTTCCTGTATAATCCAGTTCCCACAAACACCAACATAAAAATAATTTACCTAAACCCTCGAGCAACAAAAGTGTCTAATAACCTCACCATATATATTTGCACCAAAAGCTAAGAACAGAAGGCCAAATAAAAAGCAACAGATCCACCTCATTCAAACTTCATAGACAATGGAAACAAGAAAAATCACTTGCCTTGGCTTTCTCCGCTCGCTTTATGCTGCCAACGGCATCATTCTTCAAAACCATGCCCCGAACAACAGAAGAATTATGCAAACCTCCTCCCAAAATTTTTGCAACACGGACATTATCCACATTGAAGTTAACAGGGTTCTTTGGACATACTTGAATGCAAGCCTGAACAAACAGTTGAAGCATATTATGAATAAATGTCAACAAGGAACCAATAATGTGAGCATAAATAAGTTAAGGCTAGTTACATCAGCAATAAGCTTGCAAAGGGCATCTTCCTGGCCAAACTGCTTGCTCGCAACAGCAGCTTTCATCCGAGAAATAACCTCGTCCATGTTCCTCACATCCATTTTTTCAGAACCTTCCTCAACCAACTCTTCCAAAATTTCAACTGCCTAAAGTATGACACAAAACAATAATAAGCTCATTTCATCAAGCAAATGTACTCGACAAGCACAATATCACAAGGAACGAACATGTAAAAACGCAACAAACCTTCTTTATTGCTTTGGTATACCCAATGATTATTTCACTTGGATGCAATCCCATTCTAATCAGCTCCTCTGCACCCCGAAGGAGTTCTCCAGCAAAAGAAATAGTCAAGTTCGCTCCATCACCAATCTCCTCTTGCTGAGCCTTGGCCGCTAACACCAAGAGTTTAGCAGCAGGGTGCTGCACCTCAAGCTCATTCACAATCGTACCAGCATCACTTGTAACAAATTGCTTATCCAAATGATTAATGACCAACTTGTTTCGTCCTACACATCAAATAAAGACCATATGAGGAGCTACATTACAAACTTTTGCTCTTGTTCCTAGTAGCGGAGTTAGATACATGACTATGGGGTCAATTAAATCCACTTAAATTTGAGATATCAGTGTGATCCACAAGAGAAATTTTCTAATTCCACCACTGCTAGTCACCCATGGATCAATGAATTTAATCCAGAAGTGAGCATTTTATATTGGAATCAAATTTCTCCTATTTGGAGTTGCATAATGCTATAACACAGATTACGGATCCATAAACATCAATAAGCAACAACTAAGATGTGCTCAAAACACACTCAAATCTCAATACCAAGATTATTCAAGCTAATTGAACCAACCCCGTAATCCTAACACCCAAAACTCTCTGCAAACAAATAAACCCAGAAAATTTAACGCAAAAAAGCAAGAAAAACATTCAAAAACACCAAATAATAAGCAAAAGGTAATATCTCCTCGAATCACTCTCAAATCTCAATATGAAGATTATTCCAGCCAAATGAACCAAACCCTAAATTTAAAACTTGAAACTTTCAAAAACACAACAAACCCCAGAAAAATGAAACGAATTAAAACAATAAAAATCATTCAACAACACGAAACTACAACGAAAACTTATAAAATTCAGCAAAATAGGCAAAAACCCATTGAAAAGACGTGATCTGAAAATGAGAAGGAGAAGGAAACATACCATTGGGACCAAGAGAAGTACGAGTGATGTCGGAAAGTTCTTTGCAAGCATCGACATTTTTAAGGACGGCTTCATCGAGTCCAGAAAGATGGCGATGCCCTTCTTTCAACATCGATTGTATACCATATGGTTGTAAATTAAACCCCATTATTGAGAGATTCAAGAGAAAGTTCTTGAGTGTAAGTGAGTTTAGTAAGAGAGAAAATGGAGTCTGGTTATGGAAGTAGAAGTTTGAATACAACAATTAGGTCTGAGAGAACCTGTTCGATGTTAGAGTGAAAAATAGAATGCCCTAGAAAGCTAGAACTTCATTTGCTTTCTCTTTTTCTTTTTTTTTTTTATTTATTTTTATTATAGTTCCCCAAACATGGCAACCCTAATAGAGCAAACTAATACTCCCTCCGAATCATTTTATATGTCGCATTTGATTTTTCACGGTTATTAAGGGTGGTGTGGGGTTCATTAAAAATGTGGTAGTTGGGTATTTTAATTGATTAAATTAATTGTAAAGGTGATAGTTTGGTATTGGGAATTGGAAAAGTGGGGGTATTTAGGTAAAAAAATAGACAAAAAAGAAAATGGGACAATTGATATGATTTTGCCAAATAAGGAAATAGGACATCTAAAATGATTCGGAAGGAGTATAATTATAAGTAAGTGTTCATTCAATTCAAAAAAAAAAAGAAAAAAAAGAAAGTAAGTGTTCATTCGGGACTATTTGGATTAGATGTTTCGGGTTAATTTAAAATTGAGTTTTGTATCCATGTTGTTTTTAAATAATTGTTAATTCATTTTTTATGACAGATCAAATCAGATTTGGTTATAATATCGAGTAAATGTCAATTACCGAGTCTGTTTTGAATACATGTATGATGTAACTATAACTATTGCAACTAATAAGTAATAAGTACATGCTTTATTGTTTTGGGTTTGCTATTGAGTGATATTTTCTAATACAATATGACATGAGACTAAATAAATTATAACCCTACTTTCGGTGTCTAAAGAGAAAATGATAATTTTGAATTGTCATCTAATTTTGGTATGGATTGTTCGACAAATGTTTATCATTTGAAGTTGTTGACTAATTAAACTAGTTGGATGTACTAATTAAATTTGGTAAAATTGCTTGTTTGTTGTTGGCCTTTTATTTTATCAAAAGTAGGTTAAAATTTAAAAACATTAAAAAATAAAGTATTTGTTCTTGCCGTTACTCATTAATATAATATTATGTCTATTTGAGTTTGCTACCGTACTTGATTCAAATTGCTATATTTTAATAATTTTAGCAGGTGTCTAATCAAATCAAAGAGACAAATCGGGTAACTTAGATAAATCCAATTAACTCCAACACTAAAAGAGAGAGTATATGCTTTTTGTAATCAATGTCTTAGAATTATGAAAACAAATTCAAAAGGACAACAATGGAAACATAACATAATCATGAAGCTCTTCCTTGCTCTGATTGAATCATAATGTTACAATCCGGTATAACACCGGAGTAGTTACACAATATTAAAACAAATTTTCGACAGTAGAAAAAATCACTAAATTAAAGCCGATTAGCCGAGACGGCAGTAACAACAACCAATAACCAACAGCCAACAGCAAGAGAGCTACATAAGACTAACTTGGGAGCATATTGTCCATAATAATCAAATGGAAGTATGGAATGCATCAAACCAAGTCAACAATATGAGCAAAGGAGACTTCTTATTATACACAATCCCAATTACATGTATGAACTCAAGCTTCCCAACCTCTAAGAACGGTTGCTCGAGCGACCCGGTTAAGTCCAAGGGTAAAGGCTCCCATCCGAAGATCACAATTATGCGTCTTGCACATTTCTTTTACATCCTTCAATCCCTTTGTCATGTACGTCTTCAGCTCATTGTTCACTCGTTCTTCATCCCACATGAATCCTTGGATATTCTGCAATTAAGAAATATACAAATTTATCATACTCTGACACTTCAAATAATATTTAAACTCAATACCTTTATAGTGGGCTAGTGGCGATGCCAGAAAATAAAAGTTGTTCGGTGTTCAGTGTTTGGTGTTCAGTTCCGTAATATTTACTTCATAAGGCTAAAGAAACCGCTAGTGTTGAAGGAAGAGGAACGACAAAGAGTAGAAGGATCTGCAAGTAGAGGAGAATCATATACCTGAACCCACTCGAAGTAACTAACGGTAACACCACCAGAGTTTGCATAAATGTCGGGAAGGATGACAACGCCTTTCTTTTTCAATATCTGAATAACAAGCGCTTGTTATAACCAATTATTCATCTGTAAGAACAAATATTCACAGTTAAAACATAAACCACACTCCACGCCTGAACTAACCTCATCTGCTTCTGGGTCTGTTGGATGGTTTGCCGCCTCAACAATAAATTTGGCCTTTATTTCGTTTGCGTTCTCCCTTCAATTGTAGAAAAAAACATTATTATAGCATCCTCTTTACATCGAGAACAATTCTTGAAAAGATAACAAAAAATAATCAAGACGAGTCTTTTATGCCAACTAGTAACAAATTGCTCACGGAAAGATAATCAAGAAGCCTATGTTACTCGGACTCTTTATTTTGTTTCACATACCAATGTCCGATCCTTGATACTCGAGCATTGGTATGAGAGCCAGACACTTCATTTTAGGCGTAAAATTGATTCAATTTAGACGTATCCGACATTTGGACACGTACCATTATCCAACATCAGTACCCGAGTGCAAGCAAAATTGTAATGCAAGCATCTTGTAGTCTCCATTTTGAATCATTTCAAAATGGGAAGAAAAACAAATCCTCGAGTTCCTAATACCTGTTGATAACGCCACCAAGGGCTGCTGGAATCAGAACGTCACAATCTTCGACTAATATGGAATTGGCGTCTATTGCATCTGCACCATGGAACCCTTTAACTCCGCGATTGTCATGGACATGTTTGAGTAAGCCGTCGATGTCAAGTCCGTCCTTGTTTTTTATCGCTCCACTGATATCACTTACAGCAACAACCTTCCCACCCAATTCACTGATGAGTCGTGCTGCCCATGAACCCACATTGCCGAATCCCTGAAATTACGATAGCTAGCATCAATTACAATTTCACGTCACTTCTCGAAACCATTCGAACCATCAGAACAGAACAATGATCCCATCAACTGTAAAATCGTTCAGTGCTAGCAAATGACTTAGTTCACATGAAACACAAACCTGTATCACAAATCTCTGTCCAGATATAGTCTTTCCGTACTCGTTTAGAAGGGCTTCTGTAGCAAAGAGCACCCCTCTTCCAGTAGCCGCATCTCTACCGAGAGATCCACCAAGATCCTAATCCCAAAACAAAGAAAATGAAACCCATTTTAGTAGTCAATAATTAAAATTAGATTCCCTCCACTCATAGGTTTTCCCGTAATGAGAGCTATACAATCACAATTAAGGCATCAATCATCCCGCTCATAGAAAATATGATCAGGGTCTGGGGAGGGAATGAATGCGGCAATCCATACCCATATAGGAGGAGGATGCGGCCAAAGAGTCTTCCGGATCAAGAGAGATCCTCACAATTAAGACATCAATATACTTACGATAGGTTTTCCCGTAACAACTGCAGGTGAATGGCCATGAAATTTTGAGTACTCATCCAATATCCAAGCCATTGTCTGTCAAATGTTTTAATAATTTAGTCTATAAAAGAGTAATTAACCCTTGGATCTTGAGGCTTAAAAAAACAATTTTGTCGACCTGTGAATTTGTGCCCATATCAGGTGCTGGTACATCCGTATGGATTCCGATCAGATCATGAATCCTCTGAGTAAAAACTCTCGTCAAACGTTCAAGCTCAGATGGACTTAAATCTGATGGGTTACATCCAATGCCACCCTTGGCACCACCATAAGGAATATTTGCTACGGCCGTCTTCCATGTCATTAGTTGTGCTAGTGCATTGACCTCATCTAGATCAACCTACGACATAAATTAAAATCATCGAACAAGAAGATCACAAACAGTTTTATGCTTCACACTTCACAATATCGATTCACAGTGAGACAGTCTCATACAAGAATTTATGATTATGTCTACTTTTAAATAATAGTCAGAACCAACCTCGGGGTGATATCTAATCCCACCCTTCATGGGGCCTCGAGCGTTGTCATGCTGAACTCTGAATCCTACGTAAGAAGCTAGAGTACCATCATCTTTTGGTATAGTGCATTCTACCTGCAATTTGTGGTTGAAACTTGAATCAGCAAGCCACTTAATAATTGTTAATATTATATATTGAAAAAAAAGTACTTTTAGTTATTGGTTTTCTTTTTCCTGATCTTTTAGAATTAAGGTTCTGGCATTATTGCTGGTGTTGGAATTATCTGATCTAACATAATAGATAATCCAATAATTGCAGTACGGCTTGAGATACGGAACAACGATTCCAAAATGATTTTAGCAACAAAAATGTTCATAAATAACTACCTTGATCTCCCTAAATGGAATGAGAAGACTCTTCTCGAGTTTTGCATCCAACCCCAGAAGTCGGGATGCGAGCTTGAAATTTCTATTCGTTGCTGCAAGTGCGTTCATGATTTTACTGCTTCAACGCACGATTATAATCTGAAAAATTAGACGGTATAAGAAATCTTTACGATCTTAAACATGAATATACTCCATTTAAATAAAAGAGCACTCAATGAGAAGAACAAAAACATGAGCTCAACAACTCTTCAAGGTATCAAAAAGGTATAAAGAAAGGATATAAAATAGACATCACGATAAATGCAAGTTCAAGCACGCCCGTATACATTGTATGGTATAGTCAAATAACCCGGATAACATGGAAGAAATAGTTTATCTGCAACTCGACAAATCTAAACCTGCATTTGCATCACTATCTTATAGTAGTAAATACAATATACATCGAGAAGGCTCCCGACATACAATATAGATAGAGTGCGGTTGCAGTTCATGGTTTGAGATAAAGCGATAGGACGATGACTATACAATCTCAAGAGACCGATGAAGAGACTCCATCGGTCTCTTAATGATCGTCTTGACGAAAACAGCTCTTAAATTATTGGTCAAAGGGGGCAATACATTTAAGGGCACATAGGTTTGTAGTGGATAAAAACACAATTTGAGGCATACAAAACTACAACTAGCTCAACCAATCTTCAAGAGTCATGAATCATGCCATGTAGTTTTTTTTATCGAAACGAAAAACAATTCATTTTGTAAGCATCTACATGAAGAAGCAATGTTGATACTATTTTTAGCTACAAACACGAAATGTTACGTATGCATATACACAATATGCTACAAACATAAGACGAGTGATCAAAGTGAATCGGCAACCTTCTTCATAATCTACCCCATAGAGCACAAACTGATAGAATATATAACACATTATGGGGCTACACAAACAAGACTGAGTCACATCATCACCATATCACAACAACATCGTCATGGTTTTCGATACCGTGATACTGTGACTGACCGAAACTGTATTTTTCCACTATGTCTAGTTCGTTGAATCAAAGATCAACTCAACCAAACGACACGACATATTGTAATTAAAAATTATTTTGTTGATCTTGGTTTTTATATTTCCAAATCCAGCTAATATTACATAAAAGTGTCACAATCAAACACCCAAAACTATTGTCAATTACGCGGAAACTAGCATAGGATTATTTGGTCAAACTAAAGAAACAGTGACAATTAACAACCCCATACAGCAAATTTCACCTAAAAAATTTCCCTTTTTGCAATTGAAAATACTTGGATCAACAAAAATTTAATTTTTTTTACAAAATTTTATTAGGGCTTTCGAATTAAGATACCCCTTGATACCGGCCAAAACGCAGTTTTTAACACCTTTGTAACGCGGGAAATATCGTTTTATTTGTTTCGATAACCATTACAACGTGGCAATACGATGTGATGCGGTCTTGTTAAACTATACACACCGCTTACACGAGAATCTATTTCTTTCCTCTTTTTGTTTGTAGAAATTCTCTAACCTTACCCGGATCGGAAAATAAAAATCAAAGAAAGAATTAAGTGGACCAAAAACCCTCATAAAATAAACTTTTTCTGGTGGAATCTGAACAAAGACAAGGGAATAAATCAAAATTATGTCAAAATATTTGTCTATTGAAATGGATAAGAATTCTAAATTTAACTTTTACTTTATGGTGAAATTTGAAATTTATGATTTACCAACTAATACTATCATTTCTTACTATAATCAAATCAATCAAACAAATAAAATTAAGTTTATTCAACCAAACCCCATTTTAATTGGATCAAACGAAAATCATAGAACTATAAAATCAACTAATTTTAACATACTACCCAGATGAGAGAATCAACTACTTTTCTCGAGTAAGATCTTAAATTCGATTCTCGCAACCCTAAATCAACTAATTTTAAAATATTTAAGCTACCCAGATGAGATAATCAACTACTTTTCTCGAGTAAGATCTTAAATTCGATTCTCAACCCAACTCCTGGCCCGACCTTTTCCTCAGCCTACCATATACTCAAAAAAAAAAAAAAAAAAAAAAAACCCTAGCCAGATGAAATAACCTAAGAATCATACAATGCAACAAAAATAAAACCAATTCCATGATCAAATTAACAAAAAATTCAACCCATCTAAAACATTCAGCAAAAAAAAGGGAAAAAAAGGTTGGATTATGCAAAATACTGACCCGAAAGAAGGCGGAAAGTGAGATTGAATTGGAGGAGAGAGAAAGTAAGAGGGTTTTAATTGGGGAAGGTGAATTGATGAATGAATGAAAGAGCAGAGTTGAGCAGAGAGCCTAAATCTCAGGAATTCATATATAGAGGAGGAAAAATGGAGGAATCAATTCTTTATTGTTTTAATGGAGATAAATTGCCATTTATAATGAACTTTATACTCATATAATAATCCCTCTTATTCTGCCTAAATATCTTATTTAATTTTTCCACACGTGACGAAGTAATTTTTTAACCCGTAATATCTCAAACTATTCAAAAATTTGATATTAATGATCCGTATATTAAGACGTATCAAACAACATCCGACATGACTATATGGCGAATAGTGTTGAAAACTAAACGGGACATTTAAGATGAATAGGAGGTAGTGATAGTTTTATACTATTTTATTTGAGAATTGTGTAAAATTAGATGAGTTATTAAATTAGAAATAAATTGGACTATTATATTTGTGTTAATCTTACACGTCATTCTTACACGTCAGTTACCGTTTTTGTTTGACTTTTACACCTCATTTACATCTTGGTCTTTGGTTAATTAATGGGTCAACTTTATTAAATTTTGAGATCTATTTAGAACAAAAAATACTTAATCCGTCTCAAAATATTTTAAACATTTGATTTCTTATAATTTTAAGGTAATTTTTAATTATCAAACATAACTAAAAAAAATAATAGATCGGGATTAATTTAAATACATACTCAAGTGGGAAGGCGTGAATATGAAAAATATAATGTGCATTTTTGATGGACAAGTGGGGGTATGGATATGAGAGAGGGCATACCGCACTCTAATTTATTATTTTTTGATAATATGATCTTTAATATGTATTTGCCCTCAGCATAACTGGTGTTGAAAGGAGGGTGGGGCTCTAGTATGTTGGAGAAAAATACATAATAAAAGTTGAATTATTAGATAAAAATCTAAAAGTAAAATTATTCGCAATAAATGAGTAAAAAATTAAATTATTTTTGATAATTTTCCAAAAAATAATTAGGCAAAGGTTTAAATTCTTGTTTTAATAAAAACATAAAACCCACCCTTTAGTCTACCATTATTAATAGTATTCCTCTTTCAAGGATTAATTAAACATCTATCTATAACTATTATTAAAACAAAACACGGATAACATTATCACTTTTTAAAATTGTTACGTGTGACAATTCAATAAAAATTTTCCCTCCAAAACACAATGATGATGTCAATGTTATTATGACTAATATTTATATTTTGACTAGAGTACTTTGTAATTATGACAATAATATTATTCATATTGATTAATTTTTTACTTTTTAAATTATATACTTATATTATGTATTGAATTAGAAAACCATGTATTTTATTTCTTTCTTTTCAATTATTTAGAATCTTTTTTTTAATTTATTTATTAAATAATTACAAAATATTAATTTATATAAATATGTCAAAAGTTTGAATAAAATTGTTATTTAGTTGTTATTAACAAAAAAACCGACAAAAATGAAAATTGATATGAAGAGGATGCCAATCATGAATTGTCATAGGACTAATTGTTGGATAAGGGTTGAAATTTTTTATGCACGTTTCTAAGTTGCGAATTGTTCTATCATCCGTAACCATGTAGCCCACCGGCCATCCTTTTTTATTACACAAATTCTTGCTATAAAACAAAAATAGAAATTAATGGTGTGGCCGTGTGGGTTTATAAAAAGAAGTTTGGAGAAGATGACCTGCAAATGAGACAAAAGACCTGCTACAGCATGTTGCATTTCGGTTGGAGATGCCACGAGCAAACAAAGTAGAAAGGTGAGATTATTCATAAATAATTAATAGTTCGGATTATTTACAACAATTTGTCAATAGTTGAGATTATTTCCGACAATTTTTCCTTTTAAAAAAACACCTCATCCTTGCTATTTATTGAAAAGAACGAAGTTCTAAATAGTTTGTGTATCCCGATTTGAGCTTACTACTACTATTATTATTATTATTATTATTATTATTATTATTATTATTATTATTATTAAATATTAAATTTTACTAATCAGCTTTTGAATTAATTGAATTGAAAATATATAAGCTAATTAGCTAGCCTTAGTCTAAACTTACGGAAATTGACTTTCGTAATTTTCATACGGACTAATAATCTAAAAATGTCATCAAAACAAATTTGATAACTTTTAATCTTTAGCTACACTTATTTACCCTATAAACAAAATAAATAAGCCTAGCTAACGTGGTGCTAGAGTTTATTAGATACTCACTCCAATTCTATTTAAATGTCCCATTTGCTTGGACACGGTTATTAAGAGTGATGTAGGATCTATTAAAAAGTGAGTAGTTGGGGTAATTTAAATAATTATATTAATTGTAAAGGTTATAGTGGGGGCACAGTTATTTTGGACATTACTTGTGTGAACATGGGGTATTTTGGTAAAAAAATATTGACAAAAAAGAAATTGTAACAATTGATATGAATTTGTCAAATAAGAAAATATGACAACTAAATAGAACGGAGGGAGTATAATGGATCTCTTAACCATCAATTTGAGTTTTTGGTAAAATTAATTTCTTAACTTAGTATTAGATTGTCAACGTGACAGAATGAGGGTGCAAATCTATTTATTCCTCATTTCATGTGCAATGTTAAATTCGTCTACGTACTGTGCGAACATTTGCTTTTACTTCCGCACTTCTAGCCTACATGACTTTTATGTGACAATGTGAGGAAACGTAATAAACTACACATATCATATTTTGGGTTAAAAGTAAAACTATCAGCTAAACCTTTTAATTAAATTGGTTACTTCACATACATCTGGCCCTAAATGATTACTTGAACAATTTAATTTTAATAATACTACCTTTTTACATTTGTATTTAAAATACTTTTTTCATTATACTTACAACTAATTATAATATTTTCTCTCTTAATATGTCAGAATCAGTTGTCAATATTTAAAACGGAAGGAATACATATTTAAAACTTAAATGGAATAATTACTTATTGTATTACGTGTACAACTATACCAGAGGGGTCTTTGAGGGTGCGCGAGGTGATCGACCGCACAAGGCCCCTCTTTTCTCCCGTATATGAAAAAGTTAATCAAAAAAAGAAATATGTTAAATTTATTAATAAAATATATTATATTTACTATAAATAAGACACATAACAAAATTTAGCACATGACCCCCAAATTTTTCAAGACGGCTCTGAACTATACAAGACCTTATAAAAATAATAGTAGTATCATTTAGAAAGGCACTTGTGACTTGTGAATTTTGAGATGTGATCATCAATACAACGTTTACTTGTATTATACATATTTTTATACATAAATCATTGGGATGTTTACATCAAAACTAATTAACAATTTATACGAATTGAATAATTTCACATGCGAATCAAGTTTATTTTTTTATTATTATGTCAAATTATACGAAGGATTTTGTTTATTTTTATTTAATCTATTATATTTTTCATCATCATACTCGATGTATCCCGGTCATAGGATTAACTATGATTAGGATCTGGGGAGGAAAGGACAACGACAACTCATACTCATAAAGGAGAGTGCGGCAAAAGAGTCCCTCGGCTCGAGAAAGATCCCTAGATAAATCTTCAGAAAAAAGAAAAAAAACCTCAACAGACAAAAACACCTCTATAGATCAACAAAGATTAAAAAAGATATTAGGTAAACACGAATAAAAGATATAAAAGGCATAGGCAAAAGCAAGAACACTAACTAGAAAGCGAAAGAAATTTAATCATACTCTCATATTCTAATCAAATGTTCATCTGATCTTGAACACGTGCCGATGTACAATTTAATTATAAATATTTTTAATAGTGTTTGGTTAAAAATTATATAAAGTTAATATTGTAAAATTTATTTTGAATCGAAGCAAAAAAAAAATCTAATTTGACTATATTTTAATTAAATTAATTATAGTCATTTCATGTCGATATATATCATTGATTAGTTTATTGGATTAAGAGATTTGATCATAATAATTAAAGTGAGATTTAGAGTATAATTGAGCTTGCATTAAGATTTTTAAAATGGTTAGCCCATAAGTGTTCTTGTTAGATTAGGTATCATATCAATTTAAGGTATGAATTTTAAAGTACTTGCATGAGGTTTAACATGTGATTATTCAAATGTTAGGTATTAGTTTAATTAATTTTTTCACACTAAAATAAAGATATTAGATTTTATTATAGCGATTGACAATTAACCCACATATGATCTCATCTGAAAAACTTAAAAATAAAATATAGACTAACATCAATTCCTCAATCCTATTTCCAATTTTGGACGGTTACTCTTCAGTTTTGTGTGAAGTTAACTCTCTTCTTGTGTTGATGTTATTGTGTAAAAGTCATATAACAAATTTATCAAAGTTGACAATGATATTTCTCATATCGATTAATATTTTCATATTTTCTTCTCGTTATTGTTATTGGTTGAAGTAATTTATTAACTCTATAAAAGATGCTACATTATTTAATTTACATAGTAAAGATACAATTTGAGATTATACCCGAATTTGATCATATTTAACATAAAACGACTAAGCTTGTATTTGATAAATGGATATTAGTTGTAATTGTTAGGAAGATGTTTAATAAAATTAGTTGATTACTTATTTATTGGTTATTTATTAGGAATATTAGAGAAAAAAGTAAGTGAAATTCAATAAATGACCACCTTTAACTATTAATCAACATACAAATTAAAAACCCAAGAATTATTTTGAACGAAAAAAAAAATCTTGGGTTTTTAATATTCCTAATAAATTTGAAATAAGAAAAACTAATATTCCTAATAGTTAAGATTTTAATAAGAAAATCTAATAAAATATTCATTCACCAAAGTACACAACTAAAACTTAATATGTTATTTAAGGTACACATAAAATTCAAAAACAACTATATTGAAATTTGAAATATTTAGTCCAAAAAGAACAATAACGTACCCAAGTCCTAAATTATCCATATCTAATTAAAAAACTATACTCATTCAATCTCTATAAATTTACAACACTTTTTATTTTCTTTTATTCTTTTAAATTTAAAACATTTTTATTATTAAAAATATGATATTTCTACCACTTTTATGATTATTATACATATAATTATTTCTTTTCATATCATCGACACATCTAAATACTTTATCTTTGAATCAAATCTTTTTATTGCAAATCACAAATTGTTATATGAAATCGATCTATCCCAGTTATAATTCTTATACATAGATTTATCTCTATTCGCCCAAACGCGTCTCTTATACATAAGTTTAGTCCATCTAATACATATTATGAATATATAAACTCTTTATTTAACGTCATTTCAAAAAAAAACAATTTCTCATAAGAGTAGCTCAGTCCGAATTAATATAGGTAGGGGACAAGCCCATATGCATGTTTAGTGAAATTCGTTTTTTGCAAAAATTGATGGCCACTATATCTTCGTAGAATGACGATTGACGAAAATAGAATCTAAACATTTTTGTGTTATGGAATCTGTCTCAGATTCTACAATACTGCAGGAATCTTTCCTATGAAAAAAGTTTTACATTTGAAATATTTTATATACATCACATTTGGAGTACAAAGTTTGGGGTTTGATTTTTACTGGGCGTAGGTTAGGTATTAGTTGGGGTTTCTTGACTGTGCGCGTGCATCTCTTTTTAATCCCTCTTTAGGGATACGAGTATGATTTGTCCGCATCTTTTTAGAAAAAGAAAAACCCCCACTTAGACCCTGCCTTAACGGGATACTGAAAGTATCCTTTACCTTTTTCTTTTACACTCCACATATTTTCGGCAGGTATTAAAAAAATTTAAATATAACCTAATTAATTTCATGTTAGGTTCGTTTGTATGTATAAAATTTTAATATACATATTCGTTTATAAATTTATTTATAAATATCATAAATCGAATAACATTTGAAAAATGTAAAATAAAAATTAAATGTATCCAACATTGTAAAACAGTGAAATTATTGATATTTTTCGATGTGTAAAATTATTAGTTACTCCACCAAAAAAGATATATAGTTCCTTTCATAGGAAAAGAAATAAAGAATAATGACCTATATGATAGTATTGATTAATTTTTGTTTACTTTACCATGCATTTTCATTTTTCACATGAAATGTTTTTTTTTTAGAAAAGAATCAAACCTCAAGATTTTAAGATTATCCGACACCAAAACCATTATGAAAAGGAGAATAAAATAAAGATTGAGAATATTAAAAAAATCTAATAACATTATTATTTATTGTGACCCAATTATGTGTGCGTAATCTATATATAAAAATAGAATTGAGTTTTGTCTCAATTAGAATAAGTACTACTCAGTACTCACACTATGTGAGCATCTGTGTTCGATCTTACCCAGTCTGGTATATTTTCTCATCCTATCTTGTAATTTTATAAAAAACAGTAAAGTGTGATTGTAAAACCGTTGAGCCAACGTGAAGTAACTGAATAAAGGTGAATTAAAAATATAAAATTGTGATTATAAAATTGAGTAACTAGTGTAAACTAAAATGAATATAAAAAATTATTCATATAGAATAGATCGTTGATTTAAATAAGTTTGTCAAATTAAAAAATCAAGGAAAATGAAAGTATATATAAACATTCGTGTATAATGTATTTTAACTATATATTTAAGTTACAATACACAACCGAATCTCATTCTCACCAAAGTGTTGGGCAATTGGACATGGCTAAAATTCTTGTCAGAATCAACATTGTCAAGGACATTATGGTATGATAAAAGATGGTCAGCACGACACGACACGATACGACACAACACAATATAATATTGTAAACGATTCAAAAAGATACAACACATCAGACGTCACTTAATCTGATCCGACACGATTCAGGGCAGTCCGACATAGCACAAGTTCAAAAGGTACTCTTAGGGAACAAATACCATGACACAAGATTATATTACAAGGTTGTGTGAGTCTAGAAATTAGGCGCAAAAATATGCCCTTTAGAGGTGATATTCTATGAATCATATTCCACTTAATTGGTACACAATTGCATCAATTTGCAACCCATAAAGCAAATTTGATGGAAGTGGATGATGCATGGGAACATCATCTTGCCTAAAAGGGCTTAGTAGGAGAACCATTAATCACCATAATTAATAGCCTAATAGGACTATAATAAGTCCTTGTTCAAGATCCTACAATTTGCACTAGGTAAACCTATCTTATTACTCATATTAAACTTGTTCCATAATTTATGATGAATCTATAAAGAGTATGAGGTGTTTATATGCCTATTTAAATTATAAAATACTCTATCTATTTCTATTTATTTGTTCATATTATTGAAACAGATTTTCGAGTTAGGGACTCTTTGATCGCACTCTCCTTAATTTGTGGGTATGAATTGTCGTCGTTCTTTCTTCTTCACACCCTGATCATAGTTTTTTATGAGTGAGATACACTGAGTATGATGATGATGAAGACATTATTACAACAGATAATTTCATAAGTTTGTTCACTTTAAATTATTTCCATATAGATTAAAGTAACCTCAATAAAATACTTTCTATGCACAATAACATTAAAACCAAGAGTACTTGACAACGAAAATCTTCAAATTAGTCAACTACTATTCCCACCATACTAAAAAAAACTTGGGTGCATAACCCTTTTTAGAATTGCACGGATTTTTATATGAGACGATTTCACTGTGGGACGTACTCCATATTTAATTCAGTTAATCTTTTCTACATAAGTTTTTGGCCTAAACATCAACACAGATTCTTGCATGAAACGATTACAACGTAAGACGCATCCTATACATAACTTTAATTATTCAAATTATTAGTGTAATTGCAAATATCAATATGCTACGTTTATTTTATGCTCATTTTAGTGCTAGATATTAGATTCTAGATGGTGCACTTAAAAAATTGGAGTTGGAGATTTTTGACATACAAAGAAAAAAAAAACAATAAATGAAAATCAATTTGATGATGATTTGGTAGTTGTAGGATCCTCTCTTTGAAGACCCTTTAGAGTCGAGGGACTCTTGACTGTGCTCTCCTTATGGATATGAGCTGTCGTTTATCTTCTCTTCCAGACCCTAACCATAATTTGTCTTTGAGCGGGATACACTGAATGTAATGATGATAAAATAAAAATCAATTTGAAATTTATATGGAAAAAGTGATATTTATCCAATTGACATTAACTTAATTTCAGAGGTAGAGATTAAATAAATGCTAAAAATAAACATAATATTCGGATCAACTTCCACGCCCAGATTCTCGTTGTCTAAACTTACTTTTATCTACCCATATTTGCCGCCCCTTTATAAAATCCTCATTTATATTCGATTCATGTTTAAGGAACCCTACATTTTTTAAAAATACTCGTCTGTCTGTCTTGATGGAATTGCATTAAAGAGAAATAAGTAAATTTTTAAAAAGTAATAAATAAAAAAAGAGAATGAATTGTGTGGATGAAATTAAAAGAGTTAAAATATATGGATAAAATTAAAAGAAAATAATAAACCATTGTCCAAAAATAGAAATGATGTAAATTAAACAGGTCGAACAGAAATGGAAAATGATTCAAATTCAACGAAACGAAGGGAGTAGAATTTTTGCACCCCATCTTACAACTAGTGCGTTTACAAACTGAATTGTGTTCTATAACATAAGGATGTTTATGGGTTTAAGAATTTCAAATTGCTCTTAAAATTGAGAGTATTTTTCGAGTTAGTTTAATTTTTTTAAATTCATTGGATCGTGCTTAGGTTTAGATCTTGATCTCGTTCATAGAAAATCAATGGGTTTGAGTAAGATCGTCAAAATCGAAACATAACACTTCCATTATGATAGGAGAAAGAACAAATCAAAAACAAAAAATAATATAAGAAAAAAATACTTATTGATGATAATAACAGCGAACTTGACTTTTTAACAAAGTCTCTTCTATTCGTTATTATTAACACCAAACAAACTCTAACCTTAAACTCGAGCAGAATGACACTTTCCTTGAGAAATACTTTTTTACCATTCTTATTTTATAAATTTTTTTATTAAAATAAAAATAAATATACTTGGTTCAAAAGTTCTACTATCTAGCACATTACTAAAATCCTTGTTCCATACAATATGCCCAGCCATTTCTAGTGGTGCAGCTGAGTGTAAACTGACCCGAGCCCAATAATGATACACGGTTAAGATTCGTAATTCTCGAGCCGTGAAGGTCGGAATAGCCTACGATTAGCAGGAAAGACTCTATCGCTCAGCTTATGAGCTGATTCGTATCGTCTGTCCGGTGAGAATTTGTAGGTGCTTTATCATAAACACAACAGCACTATGCATTAAGCAACATACATGCCAAAATTCTACTAAAAAGCAACAATTGAATGGGAACTATAAAACTGGGAAACCCAAAAACCATAATGTAAAACATATGAACATTCAGTGCTTCTATAACCTTATACCGAGTAAAGGGCATGAAGAACGAATGCACGGGCTCTACGTTAGTTAGCAGTGGTCTAAAACCGCCCTCCTCTGCCTCTAAACCCACCACGGCCTCTTGGAGGACCACCTCTTCCACGGCTTGGACCTCCCCTTCCTCTAAAACCACCTCCACCCCTGCCGCCACGACCGCCCCTACCTCCTCCACGACCACCTCCTCTTGCAGCTTGTCCTTGTCCCCTGAGAAAAAATGGAGAATCAACGGATCAGCTGACATTTACGGATATTTCAAAAGCAACAGGTCAGGAACTCGATATGGCAGCATCATTTTGACATTCAAATATGATAACATAAATGTTCACAAGATACCAAGCGTTAGCTCGGCAAAGTAAATTTCATTTCCATCCCACAAGAACATTAAGTACAAAATAAAGCATACTCAAGTTTAAATGAAGATTGAGAAATTTAGCAATGTTTTACAGTTTTACAGTTTCAAATCAAAGATTGAGAAATTTAGTCCTGTGAGTTAGCTGAAGCACTTGCAGAGAAAAATACTCAGTGTGACATAATTTGCAAGCTAATTCGCCTTTTGAATTAAGGATTCGCTCAAAATTGTACAAAAATGGCCCAAAGCCAGTCATAATTCGCTTTTTTCGATTCGGGGGAAGATTAATGTGACACTGAGTCTGCTAGCCACAACTTGGCCATAAACAAATGCCTCACCATTCACCCACTTTGTGCGAACATGTAGATTAAGGTTATGACTAAGGTGATGAACCCTTGGGCGAATCGGTTCGATAATTACACCCTCAGGAATCACACACAAATAATGTGAAAGTGAGTAAATGAGTGTTAAACTAACACTGAATCTTGACTACAATATTTAAATGGATGTAAAAATCACAGCACTCCAAAATTTATGTTTGTGTAGTTCATACAATTCCTATCACTTTGCATCAACAAAATATCAAACAGAATTTAAAATGGGATTATTAAACTTATACTCCATTTCAGTGTGGCAGGGTCACAAGACTTGCTAATCTCCTTCCGAATCGCAAATCTAAAAAAGGCAAATTATGGTCGATTTTGGGCTATTCTTGGGCAAACTTCAGCGAAACACGGATTCAAAAAGCGAATCATCTAGAACATCATGTTACAATGCTCATTCATATGGCTTAAAACAAGGGCACTATATTTCAACAGGCTCAGACCTTTAGAAACTACATATACTGAAATTTGAACTACTCTCTAGTATCTACCACAAATTTATGCACAAAGTGAACATAAATATCACAAAAGAAAGCAGAACTCAAAATATGACATTTAAAACCATTGACACAAGTAATGAAACAAAACTTACTTAGGCTGTGGAAGAAATCTAGCCAAAGGCAGAAGCTTTGCTGGGTCAATGTAGAATTTATCCCCCACTGAATATGAATTAGCAACAATTCCTTCCATCATTTTAACTGAAAAATACTACATTTCACCCATAATATTTCATAATTAGCCTCCAAATTATAAAGAACACAAAAATCAAAAATCAACAAAGGAGAGAAAAATGGAAGAACATTACAGATTCATTAATAGGACCAAAAATTTCCTCGACTTTGCCAATTTGGGTTTTATTCTGCAAGTAAATAGGAGCATTGAAGTAGGGTACTTTCTCATTAGTCAGCTTAGTTACTGCTTCTCCTTCACACCCATGAAGAAATGTAGAAACCTCTGTTCAGTCCATCAAAATCAACATCATGTTTTGCCTGATTTAAAACATAATCATGAATTCAAGAGGAAGATAAAGGGTTATACCGACAACTTCAGAAGGAGGACCTTCATCTCGGAAACCGCCGCCACCTCGACCGCCAAAACCACCACGAGCTCCTCGACCGCCGCGATCACCACGGCCTCCACCGCCGCGACCTCTGAAGCTACCGCCACCCCTTGGAGGTCTCATTATGGTTATGTATTGTTTGAATTGAGAGAAATTAGGGAGTAAATTGATGGTTCGGCAATAAGGTTTACAGTTCTAGGGTTTAAGAGGGAAAGAAATAAAGAGCGATTTAGGGGTAAAGAGATGGAAATTAGGGCTTTTATTTTGTTGTTGGATTGTAGGGCTTAATTTGTGAGTTGATCTTTTAAAGCCCAAAAGGATGAGTGTAATGCCCTATGTAGTTGATTTTGTTTTACAATTTAAAGTAATAAATTAGATGAATAAGCTAATTATATGGATAAATTTTTCATTAATACCGTTTTACTGTGAGATGGCTTGATATGAACTGGCTCAATTTTTTATTTCTTAAATTTTAACGAAATAAACTTTTTATTTAGCTAACTGCTATTTAAGTTTAACTTTGAGCTGCTTGCATGGATCCGTCTCACGATGAGACGGTCTCGTACAAGACTGACTAAATTATATGGTCTCGTACAAGACTAGTTGTTTATTTTATCCAATGATCCAACTCAAGATTGGATAAGACTTGATAAATGATGAATGATGACTAAACTTTACTCGAAATCATCGAATCTTGTATATGTTTGAGCATGTACTTTTTTTCTTCGGTAAAATTTTAAGTGTGATTCTCACTAAGTCACTACCTTTCCTCGGGGTTCTTTGTACTCCAAAAATTTAATTGGAGAAATAATTAATTTAAAATACTACCTCCGTTTATATTTATGTGCAACTTTTGCTATTTTTGTCCGCTAAAAATTATGTGCAACTCATTTTTTTCTTTCCTTTTTAGTAAAAAAATAACCTATCTAAATACCTATCCCATCATTTTCTCTCTCCTTTAATTACCTATCACATCATTTTCTCTCTCCTTCTTTTCCCTTAATTACCTATCCCTACTTCCTCTCTCCTTCTTTCTCTTACTTACCTATCCCTACTTCCATCATTTTCTCTCTCCTTCTTTCCCTTAATTACCTATACCTACATCCTCTAATTTCTCCCTACAAAGTTTTGCATTGGCAACCGTGCTTGGGCTAAAAGTTGCACATAAATATAAACGGAGGTAGTATAAAATGATATAATCATAGTTAATTTAATTTGTGTATTGACAACTTATCTATTGAGAACTGACCACAAAATATTTGCAAAAATGGCTCCCCGGGACTGTTCAAAAGCTAGATAAAATTGTTCCATTAATGATTTCGGGCAAGTCAAATATCAATAATTTTTAATTAATTACTGCGATTTAAATAATCACAAAAAGACAAAAAAAAATAGTAAAATAAACAAAGCCAAAATAAATTAAAATTACAAAACGGAACCTTGCAAATCCTACCACATAAGATAAGAGTGATTTTTTGATTTCATAAATCACTGTTGTTTACTAAAACTTGCTCGTAAAATGATATCTCAAATGTAATCTAAGTTGTAAACATTTCAATACAAAGCATTTGGGACTTAAGGAGGGAAGCTTTTCCCAGCAGTCACAAAGTAGTTAACAAAATATTACAGAAACCTTCAGTTGCAAAAACATGAAAAAGATAATGTAACATGAACTACAAGCAAAAGAGGATGTTTAGTGCCCCCTTTCAAAGCCAATCCTGCTCCTTCCGGAGCCACCATCATAGCCATCTCGTGAAGAACCACCGCTTGCTTTCATTGTACCTCCACCACCGATTTTATCCATGGCTTTCTTACCCTTCTTCACTTCAGTCAAAAATTGGTCCAAACCGAAAGGATCAACCTCCTCCGCAACTTGCTCAAATTCAACAGGTCTATCTCTTGGACCACTCTTATCTGTAGTTCCTGTGAATCCCCTGTCGGGTTTGAATCTATCTGTGTTCTTGATCTTATCGAGCTGTTCATCAGCTCCTCCATACATATCGGAATCAACATCTTTCTTTGGCTGATATAATGTCGAAAGTGTAGCTTGGGCAGTAAACAAACCCTTGTCATATACATTATATTGATCATCAGTCGCAAACCCGGAATCCATCCCTTTCTCTTGGTTGAACAACCGTTGATCATACATAACTTCACCTCTTCCTGTACCTACAGATGCCATGCCAAGGGCAACCTTCTCACTAACGTCACGATCCCTATCTCTCGTGATCTTACTCTTCTTCCCCATTGCAGCATCCTTCGCCTCCAACCTTCTCTCCCTCTCCCTTTCTCGTTTTCGTTCCTCACGGATCTTCTCACGCTCCAACCTTGCTTCCCTCTCCTCTTTTGTCTCTCTTGTCATTTCTCTCTCTCCTCTACTGCCATAATCAGATCTTGTATCATCTATGTCCATATTTCTTGCAGATGGAGCAGGTGCAGCAACAGGAGCTGCAATGCCAGTCCTCTCAGATCGTGCTTTAGCAGCCAAAGCACGCAGCTCCTGCTCCTTCTTTTCCTTCTCCTTCATGGCCATCTCCTTTTGAACCTTTGATCTCATGGCCACAGCTTCCCTGGCCTTCTGCTCGGCAACATACAATGCCTCAGACAGCTTTGCGAAATTGTCATTAATTTGAACATCCTGAAGACCTCTTCCATCTGCTGCAAGACGCTTATCCAATGGAATCGTGTAACCCTTTGGATTCTTCCAATTTGAAATGCAAGGCGGAATCTTCCAATCTTGCTGATCTTTTACAGTCACAGGACGAGGTGGCGAATGCATAACCGGCACAGGTGGTGAACCAGAAGCCCTAGGAACCCTCTTATGCTTAAACTTAGGAGGTTCCAGTGGATCCACCGGCATCTCTACCATTCTAATAATCCTCTCCTTGGCACCAGAATTAAAAGCCGCAGCTTGTTGCGATGGCTTATACTTGATGAACTTTGAATCAGATGACTGCTTTGGCACATTCTTCGGCTGTGCAGCACTCAACCTTACATTTACAATCTTCTCCAACGCCGCCTTCGTAGCCTCAGTAGTCTCCTCAATCTCCTTCTGAACCTCATCATCCAATTCCTCATCCAATTCCTCTTCACCCTTCAGAATTTTAGGTACGAGGTCCCTGTGATGCGAATAAACGATTTTTGAAGCATTTTCATTCTGCTTCACAATAGCATCAAAAGCAACATTACCCTTACTATCCACGGTAACCGGCAAAATCTTTGAACTTGGTTTCGAATCTTTCCTGCCCATTCCCAAAGGATATTGAGCCACATGGATCTCCGGGAACGCCCCACCATCACCAAAATCCTCCGGTCTACGAGGAACAAATCCTTGCCGTTTCAAATAAGGCGGTATATCTACAGCCTTAGCAACTGCCGCTTTCTCAACCTCTTGAGCACTAAAACGATTTTTGAACCATGGATCACTAGTATGATCATAGTATGTCGTTGTTGACGATTTGGCCTCTGGAAGGAGGTCTTTTAAAGCCGCCATATATGTTATTTTTACAAGTAAAATCACCAGAAATCTCACCAATAACTACAAATCTCAAACACTGCAAAACAAGAAAAAAAAAAAAAAAAAAAAACAAAGATCAATTGACAGCAGTAGCAATAATTAGCTCAAAAACATAACTCGGATACATTTGAGTTTGAACTTTCTTTATTTTCTGCTCTTCAATCAATCTACTACTTCCAGTATTAGAGGCAGACGAATGATATGTTCTTTTACGGAATTTCCTTATACTTAATTTTTGAGCTTGTCAAAAATGGCTTATTTGAATGAATTATATAACAATTGATTGCAGACAAACAATTTTTGGGAATTAGGTTTTGCACATCATATCAATTATACTATCTAAATACTACGATTAATATAATACACAACTTACAAGCATCAGCAAAAAGAAACATTCATTGAATTGTTCATCTCGATTACATATGTTTGAAAAAAATAATGTAGATAAATGGAGAATTGGAGAGACAGACGCGTACCCGTGAATGGAGAGCGAAGACTAGAACACTTAACAATTGAATCGCAAATGATAGTATTAATAAGAAAATAAATAAGCTTTATTTATAGGGTATAAATGTCTTTAAAATTTTCAACACAATTCCCACCCATGTAATACCTATCCCCGTGATTAGAGGTGTTCAAAAATATCTCATCCGATATTAGGTTCTAAAAACCGGATAATTTATCTGATTTCTGAAACCGAATAATTTGAATCGGATGTACGATTTATAAACTGGATCTAGATCCAGGTCGGGGTAATTGCAAAACTGAATATCACCATTTACTTATGAATGCTTAGAGATTTTCGCGATGAATCATTACGCCTTAAAATTATGCATTCACTTATGATGGCTTAATTTAGCTTAGTTAATGTATTTTATTCCAAATAAATCAAATAAACAATCAAAATAAAATAGAGAAAATATACATTCAGCTAAGCATTCCTTTTCCACCAAAGCAAAGGCAAGTGGAAATATTCCCTTATTATCATCTTTGGCAACCGTAGACGGACTAATAAATGGATGAAATTTTAAGAAATTTTTTCGATAATTTTGACAGAAGATTTGTTTGTAAAATTAACAACACGCCTCTCTTCCTAGGTTCTAATCACAACATAGTTGGCCTAAATCATCACACAAACCGGATTAGAATCATTTAAGTACGGAGAAAAGAGACTAACCTATGTAGAAAACTTAATTAAAAACATATAAAATTAAAATTAAAATGAACCGTTCAAGTAAATATAGCTAGATTGCTCTATAAGATGAACTAGGGTTAGAATCTGGAAGCAATTTAAGACAAAAACTTAGATTAAAAAAGAAATAAAATTACCACAGAACTCCTTCTGAAACACGGCAGCCCGTAGCTGGAAGTTTGTCTGCAGTCTTGACGGCAGCAAGTCGGCAGCAGGTGGCCGGTGCAGCAGCAGTGGACAGGCAGGCTGCGAGTTGCGAACTTGCGATTTAGATTTTAGGGTTGCGATTTAGACAGTGGTGCAGCAGCAGTTGAGGGCCGCCAGGGGCAGTGGTCGAACGGCGTGCAGCAGGTGATCGACAGCCGACAGGTGTGACCGGCGTCCTCCGTCGTAGGCGGGGTGGATTGGGTTTATTCTTAGGGTTTGGAACTTTGGGAAATCGAAAACTGAAACTCGCATAGAAAGGCAAATGATATATCTCCTCCGTTCCAAGATTTTTTTTGAAAGGAAAAAAAAAATAGATTTGATAGGGTGATCTTTTAAAAATTATACTTCCTCCGTATTTAATTATTTGCAACTTTGGGGTCCTTTACGGACTCCTAGGCAAAACTTTTAGTAGTGTATAAATATAGATTAATGAAGTTAATGGGGTGGGATTATAGTATTATAATATTAAAAAGTAAGAAAAAGTATTAAAAAGTATGAGAGAGAGTATTAAAAAGTAAGAGAGAGTATAAAAAAGTAAGAGAGATATAATAAAAAAGTAATAAAAAACTTTCTATAAATGGGAAAAAAAAGAAAGTTGCATATAATAGAATACGCCATTTTTAGTAAAAGTTGCAAATAACCAAATACGGAGGAAGTATAATTTATTTTTTCGCGTTTTGCTTATTTTATTAGTATAATTTAATTTTAAATACTCGCATCTTTTGAATTTTCAAGGGGTCTAATGTACTTATTCAATCTTTACTATCTTTAATTATGTATAATAAAAAATTATTAACATTTTGCATTAATAATCTTTGCACTGTGACGGATCAAACAAAATCCAACTTCACTATATTTTTACTTATAGATTAAAAAGCTAATTACTAATTAAGTGTGATAAATGAATAGTTTCTGGTAATATGAAACGGAGAAAGTACACATTTGTTTTCTTTTAATTTTTTTTAGCCGCTTAGGGGCACGTGCCTTCCTAGCCCCCGGATAAATCATACAATAGTGAAGTATATTACTATAAGAAAATTAAAAATTTTTAAAAGGCGATTTGATAGAGCTTTGCTAAGTTAAGCATTTTACAGATCAAAATATGATTGTGTGACATTTAAAAAAAATTTTGTTACATAATTACAATTTTAAGTATAAAGGCAAGTTTTTAAAAAAAATCATATCATAACATATCATAATATCATACATTATTATAAAAAAAACTGAAAACTCAAAATGGCAATTTGACGATAAAGCTTTGCCAAAATGAGCAATTTTACAGATTTAAATGTGATTGTATGACATTTAAAAAGATTTAATTACATTAATTATGAATTTAGTATTAAATATTAGTTTTCAAAAAGAATTAGTTGGATAAATTATGTGTAGCTAAAATTTTTTGTTTGAAAACTTTATATAGTGATGGATGATTTAATAACAACTATTTCAAAAGTAATATTTTACAACATAGCAATGCATGATTTAATGACAATTATATGTATTTGCATACTAACAAACTTCGTGAATTGTACGAATTTGTATACTACTACGTCTATAATGACGGTACTTACCATACAAGTGCATTCTGTCAATGGTGATAAGAGGTTTACAATACTTAATTTAGCTTAGATTAGTGTATTTATTCCAAAGAAAGCAAATTAACAATCAAAATAAAATAAGGAAAATATTACCGAAAATGCGACACAATTCCATTAATAATGTGACCAACTATAACAAATTACATAGCTTATTATTTATTACATAAAAACAACTTGTCTCTTCCCTCCTATGTACCTTATCATCTGCTTCACTCCGCAAGTTAAGTATCTCATTTTTAATTAGCCTTTTTTTTTTCTCTTTATCGAGTTTCATTATAGTGTCTTTCTGCCATTGGGTTCCCTCTTGATCAACGCACCTAAGTAATTACATCTCAATCCTTAATCAAGGTAAAAAAACAAGCAGCATATTGACGGTCATAATCAAAGTCGCTGTAATTACAATTTTATTCGACTTTACGACCACAGTGACATTTGCTCTTCAATTGAATTATTCTTTGACATCTACCATGAGTTAAACTTCTCTGAGGACCTGACTAGGGATAGGAGTAGTTGGAGGCGTCTTATTCAGGTTTTAGACTTCGGCTTTTCTTCTTAGAGTCGTTAGCAGCGTCATGATTTCATGTTTGCCCTAGTTTACTGTGTGTTTTTGTTTTTAGTTTGTTTCAAGTTTTTCTTTTGTTTTACATTCATATTGGATCTATTATGTGTTTTTCACTCCACGAGGCAGGTACGTATCTTTATCATCTTGGAGCTGGGGGACTCCTTTTGGCCGTGCTCTCCTTCACGAGTATGAGTTGCCCCGTCCTTCCCTCCCCAGACCTTGCTCATAGTTTTTTATGAGCGGGATATACTGGGTAGGATGAAGATGATGATCTACCAATAAAATAACATAATATTTTTAATTAATAATACTAAACTAAATCGAATAATCAGTAAAACTAAGTAATAGAAATATACTTTATCATTACTTCAAAATTAATTTGCTGCTTTTTTGGTTGAATTTGGATGGAATGAAACAAGCCAACTTGGTAAATGCTAGTCACCATCTTTATATGTATTCGTAATTAAAAGCTTGTCTTCCATGGAAATGTCCATAATTTTCTATGATCGAGATACACCGGATACACTGGGTAGGATGATAGTAATGAGTCTTGCATAAAAAAGGGTTTTTGACAGAGTACATAACTGGGATGGGTTAGCCTTGAACCAACTTTTTTTGTTCCCTATTATTGTCCATTTTTAAATATATTCCTTCCGTTTTTTTTAAGTACTACTTTAGGCTTTAATTGCATTTAGATCTTGTTACTCAAACTCTTCATTTTGCTTCAAATACCCATGTCTGATCCTTGGCACTCACCCGTGCATGAGTAACAAGGTCCTGAATCTTGATGGACAATCGGATTCTTGAACAAGATTGTTGTTATTTTTCTATAATTTAGCCAAGTAGGACAGTCGAACACATACCCATGTCTGATATGAGTTAATAAGTCCGAGTAACAAAGGTTCTCATGGTACATTTACTTGATCATCTCTCAGACGAAGAAGCATGCCAATTACTCATGAATGAAGCAAAGATAACAGCTGCTTCTCAATCTAAAAGCATTTAAAGGAGGCTTGCACAAAAGTGTCATGGCATGCCACGCATGATCGTAGACGTAGCTACTAGTATGCGCGGCATTGATGACCCTCATGAACAGCGATATGCATTATACGAGTTAAGATATCGTAAGAAGAGAGCTACGGGCATTGATTTTCCGCGAGCTTGAAGTAGACTATGGCCCTGCATACCAGGTTGTAGAAATCCATTACAGCACAGGCTAGATGGTAGCAAGAACACCATATCCTAACAGGAGAAGAAACCAGAACATACGGAGCTTACTTACAAGTAGGTAAATGAAACAAAAATCATAAGGCAAAAATAGACCAATTGTATAAAGTTAGATAAAATTTACATACAAGTTTCATAAAACTATCATGAATCTAAATGCTACTGGAGACTAACTGTTAACACCCTCCGATCAGTCTCCTTGAAAGTTACATTGCTATACTGCGAAAACAAATTGAACATCAACTTTTACAAAAAAAAGACCCTTGTTCGCATCAGGAGCAATGTGTTTTGATATCAGAACTTGCACGACAATGTTAACCAAAATGGTGCACTCAGATGGATGATCTAGCATATGAAGATATTACTCAATTAACTTACCTCGAGAGGCGACATAACCTGATATCCTACAAAAATGAAAAAAGAGTTGTAAAAAAATCAAGATCATATATTCATCATCATCATCATCTTTAACCCAATATCTCACTCGAAAACAGGGTTCGAGCGGGAAAAGGTAACAAACAATCCATAACCATAAGGGCTAGAGGAATGTGGTCAACATGACCCCAAATAGTGAGAACTATGTACAAAGCGAAATATGAGGGACATTCAAAAGCAAAACTACCTTCAAATAACAACATTAGCCTAGATCATATATTATCCCCCTCAATAAAAGATGATTATATGCGTCATCATTTATACATAAGTTCACTTCATCATCTACAATCTACTTTGGCTGCGTTCTTAACTTCCATAAGTTACAAAAGCTGATCATTTGCACTAATTTCTGACTATAAAAAACCTGGCATTAAACTATTTTTTGACCCAAACAAACAGAGAAAGGAGAATCGATGAGTATTGTGTGGTATGAAATGATGAAAATGAAGAGATACAAAGTTCTATGCAATATCGATAAAATATTTTTGTTTGAAATCTAATTTGACCTTTCTTACAATTTGTTTGTGAGTTTCGTTGGGCAGACCTATTCAATTTGATCTTCTGATCAGAACAAAAGAAAGATACGTAATATAACGTGTATAAGTTAATGGCATAAGCAAACAGACAAACCTAACAGCAACAGAAAACTCTCAACAGATTAGTTAAACCTGAAACCAAATGAATCTTAAATGTATGGAGAGAGGTATCCAACCATTGTACCGATTCCACACACTAATTTCACATTATGTCTGAGCAATCAGCGGGATCAAGTAATTTAGCGACAGCACATCCCAACACTCAATCAATCAGGATTCAAACAACACACGGGCTTGAAAATTGAACAAAATCATACTACTACAACAGCAACAACAATGCCAAAAGACTGGCATTAAGAATAGATGCTCATTCAACATGTCAAAAACTGCAGCCATTGATCAAAATCAAAACACAATAAGAAAGGATACTCATTCATTTTCTCTACCAAAAGAACTCTAATTTAATGACCTATCTCCACATTTCCAAAGATAATGTTACGACTAACAAAGCAACACTAATACACCCATTGTTTTAACGATTTCCTTAATGTTTGGAGCACCCAGCAACATTCTTCTACTATATCAAAATTTCAATTGAAAGCAGTCAAATTCTAGATGGAATTGAAATCTTACTATGTAATGCTTGGAGAGCGTAGCAGCAGTACCTACCTGAGTACCTGGTGCCAGCTTTAAAGAGTAGCTAATCAAAAGTGGCATTATCAAACTCAATTTATCATTTTCTTTCCCTAGCTCTGCTCCTACACTTCTCATCCAGCAAAAGAATTTCTTTTCATTAAAAAATAAGAATTAATGACAACATAGTATAACAATAACCTTCGTTTGCTTTCAATTAGTCTTAACAGTCTTCGGTGATGGTGGTGGACTGGTTGTGCCTTGTCTTTCTTTAGAGCCTAACAGCAAATCAACCGAGAAATTATAAATCAATGCTAGAATAGAAAATTAAACATCATAACCAGAGAGAGAGAGAGATAATTCAACACCAGAGAAAAAGGTTAAATTGCTGCGGAAACAAATATTTGTGTGTAAGAGATAATATAATATAAAAACTACAGGAAAAAGGAAAACGGGCAATATTATATATAATAATTAAATTTCTTAGTGATTGATAAGGATTATAAAGAAAGTTCAAAACTGGAAATGGCTGAACTAGACTTGCACAGCAAAATGGCAGCCTTTACACATGTACTCTATGAACAACAGAACAAGATAACTAAGCTAAAGAAATGAAAGTTCAGAATTTCAAAGGGAAAATAAGCACCCAGTCTTAAAGTTAATTTTATGTATATTGGGTAGGATAATGATGATGATGATCTAGCTCATTTTGGGTAAGTTTCATAGTATGTCGTCCACAGGATTTGGGAAGTGCAAGTACAAACATAGGCTAATGATTTCTTTCCACAAGGTTGCAAGGAATGAATCTAGTTGCTTATCTGGTCTACTCTAAGGGCGCATATTTGTTATGACAAAAAATCTCCAAAAATAACTTCAAAAGCAAATAAATGAAATCAAAGAGGGCTTTTGCTTTAATGATCCCTGAATGGAAATGGAAGTAGCAATTTAATATACCATTGAGATTCTTTCAGGAGGAATTGCAATTCTTCATTACAAACCAGAATTTTAAGCACAAGTGGACAACAAAAGCAAAACCAAGTCTTTTAGACAGAATGAACGTTTTACTATTTTTAGTTCTAGTGATCTGCAATATTTAAAATAAAATTTTAAACTTAGCTTATTAGTCTGTTCAGAAGTAACGTAGTGTATAAACTGAATTCAACTTAAAGTAGATTATTTCAAAGTGTGTCCATAATCTTCAAATGATTACTGGAATTGAGTACAAGGCGTTTCCTTACATAGTTTTTATCTTTTTTGTTTGCAGTTTCTGTTTGCATTTGTGTTGAAGTTGATATTATTGCAATTAACCATCGGTTTTGTTCCTTTCTATTCTCTTTCCCACATCACTTTGGTTAAATCCCCATCAACACTTCACCCTACTTTAAGTTTCTGTTTAAAATTCACTAATTCAGTAATAATTCCATGTTATGTGCCTGGCGGCTAAGCTTAATTTCTTCCTTACTGTGCACCAAGCATATTTCCCCTGCAAGCATCAGCTGATCAAGAATAAACCTTACTGGTCTTGCCTCTATACTGAAAATTAGTCTGTGAAATAAGAAAATTTGATATCGCCTAATCAGGATTGGAATAAGAACAAATAAATGTTCTATAAATAAATAGAAGAGAACATGCCCTGAATGTACCTCCCGATTACCACAGAAGCTGCATCTGACAGCAAAATTCCTTTAGTTTCAAGAGACTTTCTTCTAACACTTCAGGTCAAAGCTTTAAATCTGAATCCTATTCCTCTGAGCTCTGAGAGAGAGAAGCACTAAAATGACCCAGTTCAGCATAGGGACTCACCAAGAACATATAGAAACACGCAAACGAATGTTAAAAAAATTCAAAAAAAAATCTTTTCCAAACATCTCTCTTCAATCATTTAATGTGATAATCAATTCCCAACCAGAGCAAGGTTCAAACATCCGAATACTATTAACAGAGACCTGTGTGATGCATATGGTTCAATTGTACTTTTGGTCTGTTAATACTCTCATCAGGCTGGCTGGAGTGCATATCCACTACCTTCTCAAAGCCAAGCAGTAAAAAGTACGTTCTTCTAAAGCAACCTTCCGAAGCCAAATCAGTTCCTGAAACACAGACAAAGCAAAAGTAAGCATGTACACTTTTTCAAGCATTCCTTACCAAGCAATATCAAACCCTTACAGACGGAGTCCAGAGGATAGTTAGGAAAATATGAAAGCACTTTAAGGGATTATCATAAGAAGGATGCAAAATTCAACTGAAACTTAAATTTCCCATATCCTCGATTAAGATGTTTCCTTGGTGCTACAGAGAAGGCACTCAAGAGGGGGGGGGTTCATGAATCCATCAAATATAGAGGAAAACAGTATCTCAGAAGTTCTAGATACTAGCTCCATCTTCCCAAGCAAAAGAAGGGTTCTAGAATCTAGATAAACTTGACATGAGGGCAAAAGACCAGAATCAAAAAAGGGAGCCATGACACAGAAAGATAACTTCCACATTGATTACAGTGCAGTAAATAAATAATGACTCAGTAGACGAGTAAACGATGATATCAATTTGCATAATGACATCAATAAACTGTGATTTTCTGTAGTGGTATGTGGCTGTGGTAGAGCGTTTGTATGAGATGACGTGGGGGTGTGAAGCTAACATTGCACAGAATAGAGAAAATGTACTTATAAAGCAGAGGAATTACGTAGATCCCCCATCCCTTGCTTTTTACATTAAGCATACAATGCCATAAATATTCCCTCCTAAGAAACAACTAGAATAACAAACCTACTTGAACACTAACTATAAATAACAGAAAATATACTATTCTAGAATCTTATTTTATTTCTTGGACCAAACTTCCCTTTACTCTATGCTATACTTGCATTTTGAACTTGCCCAGATCATCACATGACACCAAAATACCTCAGTCTTTCAGGACACTCTACTAGTCTAGGTCGAAAAGTTTTATAAAAAGAAAAGCTAATTTGTCTAAAGAGAGGAGTCTTAAAGGAAAAAAGCAAGACGAATCACCGTACTTCATGATAGGATGTTTCTGGTCAGCCTAAACTTGGAATACTACTTAGAGCTGCAAGCCTGCACATACTTCTGTGGAAGAGAAGGCAAGCTATAAAACTATCCCTGTGATATTCAGTGTCTCATAGGGAAGAAAATTATGCTAAATTATGATCAGCTGCACATAAATTATGTATGCCCCATTGTGAAATGTATGATATACTTCATGTCTTCAATTGACCATTTACTAAGATTGAGCGTAGATGTCCTAATAACACAGTAATATAAAAAGTACAGCAATCCAAATACATGTGAACATATCCAAGATGGGAAAAATATACATGAATATGGTAATGGAGAAAGTTAAGGTCTAAGGGATAAAAGTTGCTACACAGACAGCCTCATAGTAAATCACCACTTTTTTTCTCTTTTTTTTTTGGGATGTGCATTTCCCTTTCTCTTTCTTTTTATTATTATTTTTCTGGTATTTTGTCATCTTCAATACCCAATTGGTGCTTTTTTCTTCCTTTTTTAACCAATTTTCCTCTAGGCTTTTGAAGGCAATGTAAAACTCCATCAAAGTAGCTAAATTATAAAAGCTCTCGCACATTTGCTCCCAATACACACAGCACATGCACATCATGAGTGCAAAAACAACACACAAAGGCTAATATACTTCTCTGAGCAAATAATGATAACTTCTCATTAAATTTATTTGCCGAAAAAAACTATCACTTCTCATTAATAGGAATAACAATACAGCTCAGAAGGAAAAGTGAAAATAATCATAACCCAATCATGAGATGCAATCTAGTCATTACCACCTATCCATCCATTACATAAGTTGGCAAAGAGTTTCATGAAGATATGCTTCATTAATTAATCACGAAGATCTAATTCACCAAGTGTCGTTTGTTCCTCAATGACAGCCGAATGCTATCAAATATCATAATTTCAGAAATCAAGTCATTCTTTCAACACCAAGCACTTTGTATTCTGATTACACGAACTCCAAACAATGCACCGATACTCTTAGAAGATGAAACAGTTAATAGAGTAACATACTACAAAGGTCCATTCTTTTCAACTTATTCTTGCTTAGGTATACTTAATTAAAATTTAAACCAAACTTCCAATAGTTGAACTACTTTATTTATGCATAATTCCACCTAATTAAACTTGTTTTTTGTTAGATTTAACTTATTTTCCTCAACATAACTTATTGCCGCTGACAGATTATGATCTACTTTTTGATTTATTTTTGCTCAAAAGTCAACTTATTCCTTGAACCCCGACTGCTCTTTATTACTTTTAACTTACTTTCCTGAACTTCACTTATTATAGCAGAAACTAAATGTGTTTCTGCGACTCAACTTATATTTGCTATCACCCATATTTTACATGATAAAGTGGTTTCTACAGACTGAACTTACTTCACCTAAAATTATTGTGGCAAATCTTAATCTTAGAAGTTGAAAAGAACATGGACCATAATCACTATAAGAGTAAAGACAACAAAATATTTTCTCACTCATGATATATAGGAAGAGGAGACGATGATTACAGTTTTCCAAACTTTCACACCTCAGCTTGTTCATGGATTCTGACATGGGAATTTGCTTCCTTTTGAACATTCTCTATTTCAAACAGTGCATTGTTCCACTCATGGAGGTCATCAATTCCATACATGCGAGATGCTATGTCGACAATCAAGCGTGGTATTCCGCAACACTTGCGAGCTAGCAAACAAGGAATGTTCCTAAGCAAGGTAACAGAACTTGGGCCAATATTTGCTTCATGCATGAACAGTTTTAACGCATCTTCTTCTGAGAGACGATTAAGTTCAACAGTTACAAAACCATTCAGCACTCTGGAACCCAAGGCAGAGCTAGTTGTCACTACCAGCTTGAATTCACTCCCATCTGCAAGAATGGGAATTCCTATTTGAGCTAAAGAAAAATCCCCATGTGGAACACCATCTAAGAAAAGCACACAACTACCGAGGGCTGCAAATGTGTTAGAGAGTATTGTAGCCCTTGAATTCAAATCATCATTGCTAGCAAAATCACACTTTAACACAGCAGCAATAGCATCTTGCATATGCTTGATAGAAAAATCAACCGGGGAGGTAACCCAGAACACATATTCAAACTTCTCAACCCATTTCAACGCAGCATTATGCAAGTGTTTCATCATAAAGGTCTTACCAATCCCTAATTCTCCAAGAATAGCCACCCGTTGGACATTATATGCCGGCACTAGATGCTCAAGTACCGTCAAAGCATTCAAAGCTGCTTGACCTATTAGCTCCTTCACCGGTATGTAATAACCGTGGTTTGGGCCTAGTGTATCACATAATCGAGTATAGAGAATATCACCCTTTTTCTCATAGAGTGCAAGTTTCCCCATCAAATTGTTCACATCCTTTCTCTTCTTTGCACGGAACAAGAAGCTACCACCTTCATCTAACTGCGTCAACAAGTTTTGGGCTATCCCTAAAAGGGTCTTACCTTCATCTCTCCAAAGTGAAAGATCATTACCATCATCTCTTTTCCTCTTCTTGGTTCCTTGACCTCGAATAAGACAAGATGCTCTTTCAATGTCCTCTGAGTCATCTATTCTGGCACTTAGACATTCAGTTTCACCCTTGAGTATTCTTTTGCTCTCGGTATCATTAGGCAACCCATAAAGAAAGGTCAAAAGGTTCAGAATTCCCGCAACAACGGATAAGGCAGCCATGGGATAAGTCCTGAACAATTTTTCACTAAAGAAGTTAATAATTCACATCTTTCCTTAATGCTACACAATACAAACACCCATTCTTCTACAACAATATCATCTAGAAAGATTGTTTTTCAATAAATGTCATCCCAAATTCAACAATTCACAGCAACAAGAAAAATTCAAAAAGACATCATCTTCAGAACAAATAGGAATCTCAGAATTGTTCAAAGTAATTAAGCAGGGGAAAAAATAATAACAGGATGATAGAAAAAAAAAAAAAAAAAAGGACACCCATCCAAAAGATAAAACGTTGCTCTAGTTTTTGTCATAAACTCCCGAAGTTTGGAGTGACACTGATTTATACAAATTTCTCTTTCTGCCATTCTCATTCATTAATTTCCCCCTTCATTCTACTGCCTTCTTCATTCTCTTCCTTCCCCCATATAGAAAATAAATCAGAACTACAGGCACCATTTCCAACCTTGCCTATTGTTAGGTAAATTGTTTCCCCATCTTCCGTCAGTTTGGTTTAACAAAGGAAATAAATTTAAAAATTTGGGTGGAAAACAGTTTCCATCACCTCGCAAACATTTTTCTCCAAAAATGGAACGAAACCAAATTATTTTCCACAGATAAATAGTTTTCATCTTCTAACGAAAATGTTTTCTTCAATCAAACACCCTTACCACCAACTGCACCTAAGCAGAAACATCTGTCCCATTCACGGAAACCTTTGCCTACTTCATGATGCATCACCATGTAACAATTAGTGATCCAGACCATGGAGGATCATCACTTCATCAGGAAAAACAATTCAAAAACAAAAATTGAAAGTAACAAATAAAAACGATCGCAAAATGTGAATTCAGTTTCTCAATCCACAACTACAATGGCAACTCACAATCAGCAATTCGCAATCAGCAATTAGTAATTAGTAAACCGAAATCAACAAATGAAGTACAAAAATAATTACAAAAACAAGAATCAAACAAATGTTTTTTAAAAAAATTCAACAAACATCCAAAATGCAGATACAAATTCTAAGGAATTATGATGATCGAATGATAGAGTAAGAGGACATTGTAGTACCTGATAGGTAGTAAAGGAATACGGAAAAGGAAGAGTTTGAATGATTTGTGTTGGTGATAACGGATTTTGGGAGACATCATATTTAGTACTTGTATATTTATACTAGGGGGTACATCACGAAACTTCGGTGTACTTCTATTAGACTGAAAGTCGTTAGATTTTACAGCCATGGACGGCTAGGATTCATTTGCTTGATGTATTGTTCAGATCCGTCAACTGAGGGACAAGGACAAAACGAATGGCGGTAGGAGTATAATACCTCCCACGTCAACTAACATAATATAATATATAGGAGTAAAATATAATATTTTCTTCGTTTCATTATAACTATATTTCACTTTTTACGCTTTTCAATGTGTTATTTTATTTATTTATATGTCGAATTATTCAAATCTAATAATTATAAAAAGTTAATTTTATGAAAGGTTGCGGTTAGACGATTCAAACAAAATCTCACATGACTAAATTTTTACTTACACATTAGTCACAATATACTCCCTCCAGTCCAGTTTACTAGTCCCATTTGACTTTTCACACATGCCGAGGCAACATTTTAACCATTAATATCTCTAATTATTCTTAATCAAAAATTATAAAAAATTGATATTAATAACCTTGTATTGAGACGAATCAAACAAGATCCCACATGACTATGTTTTAACGTATAGATTAAGAGTAAAATACAAATTAAGAGTGATGAGTGAATAGGGCCAAAAGTCAAATGGGACTAGTAAACTGGACCGGAGGGAGTATAAAGTAAGCTTGAACGATGGATAGTGCACAAATCGAAACGTAGCGAGTATTTCAGAACGGATGAAGTATTATACCTCCCTCCCTTAATTAAAAACACAAATCCTTGTGAGGGACGGTCTTTTTGATAGACCATGTTTAATTTAGTGAGCCCATAATCATCATTTAGTTTAAATAAGTTTTAATGAATTGAGTTTAAGAAACGTTTCTCAAAAGCACGGTCTTTTAGGAGAGTAGCTGAATTAAAAAAAAATATAGTCTTTAGATATTAGATGTACTCCCTCCCATTCGTTTAAGTTGTTTCATTTAGTTTTGGTACACCCATTCAATATACTAATTCAATTCTAAATGCTTTTAATTGTATATAATTAAAAATTATAAATACTTGATATTAATAAAATTTATATTGAGAAGAATCAAATAAGATTTCACTTGACCATATTTTACCGTTTAGATTAAGAATAAAATACAGATTAACAACATTGAAGAATAGTGCCAAAAAAATCAGATGAAAAAACTTTTTTTTTTGAAGATTAGATGAAACAACTTAAAAGAATTAGAGGAATATTATTTTATTGGATAAAAAATTTGTTGTATGAAAAATTAAGATTGTTTTATCCGCTAAAACTAAATCTACCTATTAATTATTTTTAAATAAATCCACCTATTATTTATTTTTAAATAAATCCACCTATTAATTATTTTTAAATAAATCCACCTA